>JAHHFK020004768.1:0-502761 GCA_024533555.2 Aedes koreicus | reverse complement strand
CAAATTTTAAATGTAACACAAATGAACTGTAGATCGGAGACCAATTTCTGCATTTTTTTTGATAACATTATTGAATTCCATCAATTTAAAAAAAATTCATGATTAATTTATCGAACATAATTTCCGAGGCGTATTAATTTTCGGCTCTTATCGTGCCAATATTCACCACAAAACTGAATGCGTTTATGATTTTGAGCATGATACGCTGTGAAAAACTCAATTTGTTCAATATTTTGCTATCAAACAGAATTTCCCGCAAAACCAGACCTTTTATCTCAGATATCATTCACTGCTTAATGGATCAGAAGAGCAGAGAATCGAACAGAGCAGAACAAAAAAAAAGAACCACGATATCACAGTTAAGTTTGACAGCTGTGGCCATTTGACCGTATGCTGATTTTCATGGCAGCCAAAAGGTTTTATGAAGGTTCTCAAGTGGTCATAGCATCAATCACTAGAACATTTTCAAAATCTTTATGTTCTTATAAAGGTTTTATTCAATTGTTTTCACACCCGTCTATAGAGTGGGCCATTTTGTACAAACTTTGACTTTAAAGAAGCATAGAGGACGTGTTGGTAGACAAATCAGTTTTGAATGTAGTTTTATCAACACAGCCGGGAGGAAGGCTATACGGCTGGAATAAAACTTAAATTGTTACTTGGGACAGGCTCTCGACTTAAAAATACACCAGACGGAGTAATCCATTGGATTCTTGGAAAGAGCCTGTTACAGAGTTTCAGGATCCTTTTTGCTCCATGTGATGGTGCCCAATCTTGATGAAACGTGCATTTGTTCTTACCAAAATTTGGTGCTACAGCGTCCTTTAGAAGCTTCTGGTAGACTGATTGGTTGGTTTTGACGCCTTTCTCAATGGATACTAGGGGGTTTTACCGGAAGCAGTCATTCCCGCCCAAACCATCACCGAAGCTGGATGGTGTGGTCTGTCAATAATCATACGGTTCAAGGAGCCCTTCGGCTAAAACTGGCGATCCTTTTGGTGATTGTGGTATTGCTCCACAGGGAAAATTTTCTCATCGGTGTAAAAAATTGTACGATGACGACCATTACTGAACTCCTTTTACAAAATCTTTGCTTTCCGGTTTCGATTGTCTTTTGTCCTGTCCTTTAGGTAGTGGTTCTTTGAAAATTTATAAGAATGTAATCATAAATCCTCATGAAGAATAGGTCGTACTGATTTGTGGTCGATTTTCAATGATTTCGACATTTTTCGGATTGACCATTTAGAATTTCGATTGACCCTTTAACGATGTAAACTTAGGTTCTGAGGGTTCCTTGCATTTCTTTTTCTGCGTCTTTCTGAACGATCCTCCAAATCTTTAAGCTCATTGTGTCGTTTTATAGTATCTCGAACTGTTTTTATTGGCATTTTCAATGTCCTACATTCATAGAAAATATCAAGTCAATTTAAGTCTTCTTGGATGCACATAAAAAAGAGCGGTCCGTAAGACAGAAATTTACATCTGTTCTTAAATTTACAAGACCATAAAAATTCAAAATGATAGCTTACATGATATGACGGTAAGTTGAGAAACACAAATAAATGATACTTTCGAAATGTCGTCACTAACAATGCAAAAACGAATGCCCGTTTCGATCTCAAGGATCTAGTACTACTTACTATAAAAAATTAAATATTTGATAATCGAATTTAATAAAACAAACGATTTTTCAAAGCCCATCCCTTTCAATGCAATACTACAGTGGTGGAAATAAGTACAATCTTGTAGGATTAATTTTGTTCCTTCGTCTTCTAATGCTTGAGAACATTTAATTTATACTAGTGCAAAACCCGGTCGTTGGCCAACGGTAAGAAATATTTCAAGGATGCTAGAAGTTGTCACCATACTCAGATTGATGAATATTATAACCAAATGAACTCCGTGTGTTACGCCACGTTTTTATTTTGTAAGCCTGCAACATTAATTTGCCAGCATTACATTAACGGGCAATCAAATCCAATCTTTTTCAACATTTTATTTAACATGGGGGACGCGTTTTAAAGTCTATCATGGAAGAGAACAAACTTTAACTTGTAACTTGTCGTAAAGTGTGAAACCAACTGCGACTCGTCTGATGTTGTTATAAAAACCAAAGACAACAATCATGTAAATTTCAAGCTTTCAAGTCTGAGTACTAAGTCCAGTGGCTATTTTTCAACGCATTACGGACTCAAATTTGAGGTTATCAAATATATCCTACAAATGTTGTAGATGTTTGTAAATTTAGCATCCGGAACGTGATTATGAGTGTGACTGAACTTATTATATGGGATTCAAGGTTCGATTTAACAGAACATCAAATAGATCATACAATTGTGTCATATTTATCTTTCAACAAGGATATTCATTATTTTTAAGAGTGTAATGATAAACACAGGAAGGTTTCCTAGCTTATACAGCTCGATCACCGCACTTCGTAATGGATGTTGCTTCATTGTGACACTCCACGTGAACAAATTCAAATGAAACTTTGTGCTTTTGTTTGTTACCAACCTAGGTTAAATACGCCATAGGTGCAATGACGTCTATATAAGGTCTGGGGCAACGCACTGCTTGCTTGCATTGAAAGCAAAAATAATGTAAACATTGCTGAGCGGACGAATGATAACGTCACACTATTCAACTTTGTATGGGCGTGCATAGGTTCAGATAAAAAAAAAATCGGATCAAAGTTTTATTATAAATGCTGAATTGTGGAAATAATCATAATACAAATGCCATTTTTTGAGCAGAAGCATTTCCTCCCGATAACATGGGTCATTTATAGTGAATTTAGCTGAGGTAATTGAATTTTTACCGCACTAACCTTCAAACGCTGGGACTTGACAATCGAGTAGCGATATAGAGCCAATTTTCCATTATCGATAGACTAAAATCGGTTGAAAAATTAAGTTTTATAGCGCACAAAATAAACAATCACGGAGCGAACGAATAAAAAAAAAATGTCGTAGCACATTCCGAGCTCTTGTGTAGCGTGCGCAAGGAGTGCGGTGGTATTAGTGTCATGAGCGAATTTTGCTCATTTCACTAATATTGTTGTGGCTACTAGGCCAGACCTTATATAGGCGTCATTGTCATAGGTGTGTTCATTTCAGCATCTGTCAAATTCGAACTATACACTGAGAGAAAAAAAAACCTGGATAATATTTCCTCACTCTGTGTATTGAAAAAAAAAACATGGCTCTGTAAAGTTAATTCGATTGAGCCAGTACAAACAAATGAACTTGTTAAAGAAATAATTCGACAATAAAGTGAAGATAGCCAAATCCATACAGATACGAAACAAGTTCATCCCTTCAACCATAACTAAATTTGGGATATTTCTATCCAACCTCCATCTCGCATGCAAATGGCAAACATACATCTACTTCGCCCGATGTGTTGCAAACTCCATAATGTTGCGCTTTTTGTGTATGACTACAGCCCGACAGACAGTCAAACAGACAGACAACCAACCGTATGCACAATTGCACAACCACACACACACACATAGACAAACGCTAGTTCTCAGAAGCAAACAAACAACCCATCGTCGTTGTCGTTATTCAGGAAGGAGGAGGAGCACCAGGAACATATTAAAGGGAGGCGAAGCATATGTCGTCGGGAGTTGTGTTGTTTGGCGATGTGCATTGGAAGAAATACGCAAACAATTCCACACTGCTGCCGCTTGGGAAAGTCAGCTCAAACGGCCAGGAAATCGAGCCAATGCTGGTTCTTCGAAACATGGTCCACTGGTTCCGCATTTCTTTCCGTTTGAATGTTTCTGCGGAAAATGAGGGCTAATGTTGTTGGCTTAAATGGGAGATCTTTCTGCTCCGGAGCATTTGCCGATGTTTGTGGGGCTGCATTTTCTCTAGAGTAAAATTTACGGTTTCATATTTTATCTCCTTCAAACCGTGCCTACACACGGCTGGGGAAACTTACGCTGCGTACAAGGCATCTCCAAGAGGTGCCATCCGAGAGGAAGGCAATAGTCGTAAGCATATGCAGTTAGCGTGGTAGTCTGGCGTCGTGGGATAGATTAAAATCGTAAATTAGAGGATATGCTTCCGGGGAGGAGATGATGGTCGAGCTTAGTTCTGACCCGGCCGGCTGGTGCCAGGGGTTAGTACAACGATAATTAAGTGTTCCGCACCATCTTTGCAGCACCCGGTGGAATGGGCCACTTTGTGTGCACTGTATCATTTGTGCACGTTGATGGGGCACTCTGCCGCAGTTTCTGCAGTAATGGTTTCGGGCTAATTAATTTGGTTCAAGGGAGTGGGTTTCATGCTTTCGGTCTGTGCTTTTGTGATGGTTGGCAATAGTTGGAAGACTGGTATTGTCAGAATGAATCCAGTAAATGAATGATGTAAAAGTTTTCAAACGTCTTTCAAATAAGACGCATGATTGAATCGTTCTGGATCAACAAATTTCATGTTACCGTACTTCAGGACAGTTGTGTTAAAGCCAGGATTGCTGTTCCTCTAAACGAATCATGCTTTTCATGGTCTGACACTCTTCCTTGCTTACTTACTTATGCAGGCCCAACGAGTTGGTGACGTAGTTGAGACGATGCTCCCGGTGAGCTGTTATCTGAAAATGACGAATTTCACGCCAACTCGTCTTCGTGATTGGCACCACCCTCTCAGAATCCAATGAAACTTTGTGGGTGTGTAGACTTATAGAAGTCTTTTCTTGAACTTGAGCATCCTTTGTCTTTTAAATATATCTCACTCCACTTGAAAAGGGTTAAGTTTTTTGATGTATACAAAAAGTGATGTATAAGTGAATTCTAGAAAATCGTTTTAACTTTTATGAATTTTTTTTAAAAAATTGTAAAATCCATTCTTACACGCTAAAAAACAATATTTCAAAATTTAAAGTCAATTTGCAAAAAATAGCTATCTTAGAATTCGACAAAAAAATTTTTTAATTAAGGCAATATATTTGTCAAAAAGTTCGCCATACATTGCAAGATGGGTACTTCTAAGGAAAAAAAAATTTTCTAACAAAAATTTTTCATATCAACATTACTTAAAAAGAAAAAGGCTCACAAAAAAGTGATGTACAAGTGACTTTTAGAAAATTGTCTAAACTTTTATGAAAAAATATGTAAAAGTAAAAAATTTTAAAAAAAAAAAAAAAAAAATTTAAAAAATAAAAATATTTTTAAAAATTAATTTTTTTTTTTTAATAAAGGCAAAATAATTGTCTGAAAGTTCGCCATACATTGCAAGATGGGCTTCTAAGGAAAATAAGTTTTTCTAAGAACCCATTTTTCATGTCCTATTTTTACCGTGTATCGCGCCAACTCGTCTTATAATTTGGTCATAAAACCTCAAAGATGCCAATTAAATTTAATTATAATGAAAATTTGGATTTTTTAAGGGTCTTTGAATGTTTGAAAAATCAAGGCTACCATTTGGAAAAGGATTATATATAAAAAAAAAAATTTTTTAAACTTAAGTGATAAAACAATTAAATCAGGTGGTTGATCCTGTTTATTACCAAAACTTTGAAGTATATTACAAGAAGTAAGATAACTTTTGAAAAAACAAAGTATGCAAAGTTGCTTGAAAAAACATAGTCTACACATCCACAAAGTTTCATTGGATTCTGAGAGGGTGCTGCCAAACACTGGATGAGTTGGCGTGAAATTCGTCAAATGTGTTGTGCCTTAGTTTCAAGGTCGACTATGTGTTGCTGATAAGTGCCGGTATTTCCGGTGTGACCAACTTTTAGACTTTTATGTTCTATGTTTTTTTTTATATCTTAGCACATCGAACTAATTGTAGTTAAGTAAAAAACTATGCTTATTTGCCAGAGTTAACGCTGCGAAGCATTTCGTATTCGTTTTAGTTTTCGTTGCAAAGCATTGCTCCATGCAGTAGAAAAAACAGGTCGGCGATTTGAATGTTCCGTATTAATCCAATTATGCAGTAGAGCGCTCAAGGTGAATCTATGCCATGGTCTGATTGGTATGGTAATGCTTGCAAAAATGTTCTACAATTAAATTAAGTATGAAAACTAATCTTGATGAAATTACCATAGAAAACTCTGCAAATTTTGGACCTAGAAATTTTCTTTTTCCAGCAAATTTGCTTGTTTTTTAAATTTTCTACAACTTTACGGAAGACATTACTCTGTTATAACCTCAAATAAAAAGTTAGTTAGTTTTTCATTTTCATCATGGTAAGACTTGACTAACCTTTCAGCTGGCAGTCTTGTGTGATAGTTTATTATTTTTTATTATCGTTATTTTATGAGCTTTCTTCATGAGCTCGTTGTAAAACTTAGGAAGATTTGGATAATGTGACAATATTGTAGGTGTTTTAAAGCATAAATAACCATTGCATTTACTGTTGATTAAAAACGACTCAAATTAGCTCTCGAATGCTTGAAATAACCTTGTCGTTCCAACAAAAAAACCTGCATCACAAATTGTGCGTGGCCCAATAACATCCTTATTTCTGGTATATTCGGTTCAAAATGGCTTTCAGGCTAAAAGTTACACTGCTTTCACAATAAAAATATCCATCACATCTAAATCAATTCAAATGGCTATTAGGCGTTTCACCATCAACATTTTTAAGTAGCCTCAGAAACATGCTTACTGTTGATTGAAATCAGTCCAATTCGAATCACAAGCATTATTAGTGATTACCTTGTTCTTCCAATAAAAAAAACTTTGTGAGAGGCCTGAACACTTTTCTTGGTCAATTTTTTTTTTCCAAATCAGCCCTCGAACGCTTTTCAATAACTTTGCCAATGAATACCTTCCATCACATTTTTTGAAAGGTCCCAGCAGCACCCTTATTTTTGACATAAATCGGTCCAAATCGACACTTAAGCGCTATTAAAAAATACCTTACTTCCACATGAAAATCCACTTTCATACTTTGTGCGTGCCCCCAACAGCATCCTTATCGGTGGTATAAAGCTATGTCCATTTAGAATCCGGAATAATAAAATCATCTGTATCTCGTTAACAGATTGACGTACAAATAAGTTTAATACATCAAAACAAAGGCAATTCACTGTAATTTAAGGAAAAAAAAATCCATTGAAATCATTTCTCTTCGTTTCTAATGAAAATTTGCCCTCTCTTCTTTATTCCTCCCATCAAACGCTGCACACCTCCGGAGTCAACTTCCTTGGCACATTTGTTCCACATTTTGGTCATCTGAGTCGCGTCCCGGCCGTTTTCCACTTTTCTTAGGCTTCCGCTTCATTATTGCCCAAAATCTCTCGATGGGCCGGAACTGCGGGCAGTTGGATGGATTTATGTTTTTATCGATGAAATCTACGTTTTTATCGCGGTACCACTGGATGACTTCCCGGCGGTAGTGGCAACTCGCCAAATCTGGCCAAAACTTCACGGGACCTTTATGGGCTTTAATGAAAGGTAATACGCGGTTTTTGAGCATTCTTCCTTGTACAGATTCGAGTCCATCGTCTCGAACACTTTGGTCTTTGCTCCACAGCTGCATATCCCTTGCCAAATCATCAGTTTTTTTTTTTTTGGCAAATTTGTCCATAAAACTAAACTTAAACTTCACAGGAACATCTCCTCGTGCCGTCGCCATGAAGAATTTTTGGCCAGGAAGCTGTCTGAAATCCATGTTGACGCAGGTTTCATCGTCGATGAGCAGGCATCCTTGGTACTTCGTTCAAAACCTGCTGGTACAATTTCCGAGCTCGAGTTTTGGTGACGAAACTTTGCTTCAACGTTCTGTTTGGTTGCTTGCTGGCTCGATCAGAACGATATCTTGCTCGCAAACGAATTCTTCGAACGTTACTGCGAGAAGGGGGGTATTTTTGTGCGATTTCATTATCTGATAGTCAGGGGTTTTCTCTGACGGTTCTCAACACCTTCTGGTTCAGCTTGCGGTCATATGTTCCACTACGACGCTTACCTTGAGGCACTGGATCCATTCTCTGAAACGTTTGAGCACAGCATACACGGTTGGTTAATTTAATTATGACGATGTTCATACAATCGATTCTCCGATGACACTATAGGGCTAAAATTTAAAAACAATACTCTAGGGGGAAAAATCCCCTTTTTTGCCACATTTGCCCACAATATAACTCCTATAACTCCTGGAGTTCCACAAGGTTGGATAATTGGCCCACAACTCTTTTCACTGTACATCAATGACATGCCTAATTTACTAAGGGTATTGCAAAATCTACATGCCGATGATGTACAATTGATTTATGAATGCCACGTCGAAAAAACCAGTGGAATTGCTTCTAAAATCAACGAAGACTTTAAACAGAATCTTTGATTGGTCAACGCACCATAAACTAAAACTTAATTTCCAAGAAAACAAAGGCACTATTTATAACAAATACGACCAATAATGATTTGCTTAAGCCTGTCCTTAAAAGGATTGGAACTACTATTGAATTTGTTGATCGTGTCTTTGTTGGGGATTTTTTTGCAACTGCTTTTCCTGGAATAAATAAAGGATGTTCCGATCAAAATTTGGTCAAACAGTAATGTGTGTGAGTCGAGCAAAGTTTTTATTAATAAGTCAAATTCTTTTTCTTGGGCTTCAAATGGTGAGTTGACAACTTCGAAGGAGAGTGCGACCGACCTCTGGTCCTCACAAGTTCCTACCTCATGCCTCTACGAGTCATATGATCTCAAAAGACTGCCAGCTGAAACATCGAGACGCTGGTTGGCTTAGCCTGGGCAATGTTGTCATTTTGACAATAGCGAAGTGAGGGGGTGCGACTGAAGATTGTGTCCATTTAAATCAAGTTGTATACCTATACTTGTAATTCATATCACATTATTTTCCATTCTCGTTTAATTAATCATATCAGCATGCTTAGGAATCATTTTTGCATTCCAAAATCATTTAAGAGCTTGGAGCAACTTGACAAGCATCAAAAGCTCGATTTCTTTTTTCAGGATTTCAGCATAACATCTAATTGAATTTGCACTTCAGAACTTCAACTACTATAATGATGATGATGTAATACTACCATATATTGCAGCAAGGTAACTGGAACAATCTGAAAAACGATTTGATCAGGATTCCGCGAAATGTTAACAATAGGGAGGAGGCAGTCCCATGCTCCCTATCCAAACCGTTTCACTTGAGTGCCCTCATGGTCCCTCCCTTTACCCGTGATATGTTATTTAATAATATGTTTATTTTGTATACAAAAAAATTAAGATATCGTTATAGACAAAAATGCTAATTTATTCAAATTTCAAACTTGAATGGATTGTTTCTGAAAAATTAATAAAAGTAAGATATGTATAAATATCCTACTAGTCATGGGAAAAGTTGAAAACAGAATAAATCATTCTATATATAAAAGATAAAATTTCAATGAAAGATATTATTTTATAAGACATTGTAATATTTGTAATAATTTTCTTTATACTGTTCTAGCAACATTTCAAAGATAGAAATGGAAGTGATCAAATTTGGTGATTTCTGAAATAAATGGCTTATCTCAACATAATACCACTAAACACAATATTTAAATATAATCCTACATTACTTATAAGCACATGCCAGTCTTTAATGAATATAGTAGTTGAAGTTCAGAAGTGCAATTTTAAATTAAATGTTATGCTGAAATGCTGAAAAACAAATTGAGCCTTTGATGACTGTCATGTTGCTCCAGGCTCTTACATGGATTTGAAATGCAAAGATAGTTCCAAAGCGCGCTGAAATTATTAATGAAATGGCAATGGAAAATATACAATATGATTTAAAGGTACACGATCTTCTGTCGCACCCCCTCACTTCGCTATTGTCAGATTGACAACATTGCCCAAGCTACGCCAACCAGCGTCTCCATGTTTCAGCTGGCAGTCTTTTGTGATCATATGACTCGTGGAGGCGTGAGGTAGGAACTTGTGAGGACGAGAGGTCGGTCGCACCCTCTTTCGAAGTTTTCAACTCACCATTTGAAGCCCATGTCCATTTTAAAACTTTAGAAGAATGCAAATCAGTCTATTTGTACATAAACTTGCAACACACAAGATGCCGAGATATCTATTCAGCAAATTACAATATCCCAGAAGTACTTCGTTCACATAAATCTATTGTACCACGTTATCGTGTATCTAAATAACGTTTGCATTAAAAAAATGGACTTTTTTCGTATTGTAATAAAAACGAAGAAAAAACAGATGATTGTTTTAGAAAAATTCCCAAGGGAAGGTAATTATTTAATTTTGCTTGCAAAAATTTCCCCCCCTTCCGGACCGGCTTCCCGGCAGTTAACCGGAACATTCGCCTTGGCGGAAGAAAACATGCGTGTAGGCCGGAGCGAAAGAAAAGCGGCTTTGACATCCCCTTCTCGCTGATTGTCAGCCACAGCAGCACCTTCTTGGGGAGCTTGGTGTGTGAAATGAACTTCACCTCGGAGCTCACTTCCTTCGTGGGGGAAATAAAATACAAAGTGCCCTGCCATTCGTTGCCATCCAGGGTGAGATAGGTCTCGTCGTCCATCACCACCGTCACGTCGCGATTCGCCGGGAAAATCGAGTTGACCATCTTATTCAGCCGCTGCCACTGCGTCATTGCCTGCAGCTCCGAAACCAGTGGACGCGACATCCGCTTCCTGACGTGTATGTTCATGTTTGCCAGGTACTCTTTCACTGTTTGGCCGGTTGAACCGACCTCCCGGCCAAGCGCACGCAGCAATGTAGCCACTTTTCCTCGGTCTTCCTCTTCAGCATCCTTTGGAGCTACTTGTCGCGCAGGGTCGTCGGCCGTCCGGAACCGGGCTTTCTTTCGATGCTCCGATTGTTGTCTAACAGTGCCAAGATGTTGTAGATGCCGAAACGGGCGTATCCGGCGTCCACAAAGTGCTGCACGATGTCCATTTTTGACGCGGCGGGGTGCCGTTTTTTGAACGCGCACACTTCTGAACGGAGTTGCTTGACTGTTTTTGCCATCACGGTTAGAGTTCGACTGATAGAGCTGTCAAATTTTGTCTGCTGACTCATGGGTTGCTGTGATTGATGCTGCATGGATAGTTTTGTCAGTGCGGGTGAAGGTAAACTCATGAAAAATCGGCAATTTATGTCCATTTGTTTTAAATGCAAACGTAATGACAATTGATTCTTCGTAAGAGGATCAGTCACATGGAACTTGCTACTTAGTTCCAGAGTTAACTCTGAAAGCAGCTTTAGAAACATCCAAAAGAAACTGTATTGTAATGTATGTATAAATGCACATGAATTAACCGTAGAAATTTTTAATATCATTGCACAATTACGTAACTTTTTTTTCTACCTTGATAAAATTAATGTAACAGTTAAAGCCCGATTCAAAGTAAATTTGTACGCATTCAAATGATCATAACTCAATAATTCAACAACAAACACGGTTGATTAAAACGCCAAACAAAAGGTAATTTATTCAAGAATCCTTTCAATCAATTTGTAACAAGTTATTACATTTCACCGTTTCGAACGAACTGTCGCACTTTACTTGTGATCGATGCCATCATGATTTGCATAGTCGCTGGTGACACTGTACCCGAGCAAAGGATTATACCAAATTGATAACAAGTTCTAATACCAGGTTATCATTTTTTGATCACTGAATATGTTATCATTGAGGCTGAATAAACAGCCAAAATAATAGAATGAATAACAAAAAAATACTCGTTGAATATCATAATAATAACTTATTTTGTTATCACTGCGAACAACTTGATAACAAATCCTATATTGTAAGCAAATTTATTGAAATAGTTTCAAATTATGTTATCAATTTGAAATCCAATTCTCATGCTGATAACTGAAAAAAAAATTTTGATTAAAAGCTAAATTTCTTGTTCAAGTATGTAAGAAATATTTATAGTTTAACAATTCAACTTACAACGTTCATAAAAATAGTGTGTTCAAAATGATAACATATGATAACAAAATTTGCCAATGGTGATAACTAAATTTGTTATGTGATAACAGCGAAAATCAAAACGATCACTGGGATAACAGAACTTGTTACTCATATGATATCAGCTTGTTATTTTCCTTTGCTAGGGTACCGGTGAGCTTATTCTACTTTAAACGCATTTGTTGTGCATCTGTCAATTCTTTACCGTATCCTCGAAGTTTTCGCTTGACAATTGCCCAATATTTTTCGATCGGTCTGAACTCAGGGCAATTGTTTGCAGCATACCATTCTAGCACCTCCTTAGAGTAGGGGCAGCTGGCTAGATCAGGCCAAAACATAACGTTGGTCTTGTGTTGCCGAATAAAGGGTAAAATCCGCTTTTTCAGACACTCTTCAATGTAAACCTTTGACGTCATTGTGTGAGATGTGATGAAAACCATGGTTTAAGGCCACAACGGCAGATTCCTTGTCAAATCATTAGTTTCCGAGCAAAATTATCAGCAAAAAATAAATGTATACCTGAAAGGGACATCCCCGTGATCAGTTGCCAGGTAAAATTTTCGTTCGGAGATTTGTTTGCAATCCATTTTGACGTATGTTTCGTCATCCATTAAAATACAGCCATCAAATTTCGTCAAAACTCGTTCGTATAGTAATCGTGCTCGCTTTTTGGCCATTAAATTTTGTTTCAGGAATCGATTCGGATGTTTACTGGCACGAAAAAACTTATATCCTTCTCTTGAAAGAATTTTACGCACGGTGGAAAAGTTGGAATCGTATTTCTTTGCCAAATCACGTATGAAGACACCTGAGTTGCCTTTCACGTACCTCAACACCTTTCTCCTCGGCTCTTTGTCCCTAGTGTCGCTTTTATGATAGATACACTGTGCTCTATCCACACTCAGAGTATCCTTGTAACGTTTGATTACAAGACACATCGTTGACTTTGGGAATTTTTACACTTTTGCTATTTTTGAGGCAGACCACGAAGGATTCTCTAGATGTTTGTGCACAATTGAAAATTAAATAAATTAATTAAATTAAATAAATTTTCTCAAGTCCCATGATTCGTAATTTCGAGATGCGTCGATCAATCGAGAAAAACTTTTCATCGATTTCTTCATCAATGAAACATCAACAAATGCCTCTCAAACGTTTTTTGTTCCAACCACCAGGGACGCGGTGGTGTATTAAACCGTGCGTCCAGATTTACTTTGAATCGAGCTTAATCAAGAGACTTTTGTCTTAAGTTTCAAAATATGTGAATAAATAAATTAAATAAATAAACCATTTTGCTCCGGGGTTGAGCTGGCAGTACGAACAAACCATCGAGCGTAGTTGCTTGACAGTATTCGCCATGGATGCTAAAAATCAACGGATATAGCCATCAAATTTGATATACTCAACAGGGTTGCTAGAATTGGTAGGTAGGCACGTAGGTGGTTCAGTCTTTAATCGGTCCATTTATTTGAATGCATACGTTAAACATCAGTGTCAGGGCAAACATGCTGGCATTTTGGATATGGAGAAGAGGTTCCAATATGATATTGAACATTGCCATTGCGATGTTCTTTATTCCCCGAATGTTTGAAGAGAATCGGACTCGAACAGAACTTTTGGTGACCATTTTTATGAGTCCCACATTTTCCGAAGTCAGTATTTTCTCAATTCTTGTTTAATTCCACTCCTGAATAGGAGACATTTAATTTTAGGAATAGAAAGTTGGTTCAAACACACAACGTGCATAGATATTCATACATCCAAATCCAAATCAACTTCAGCTGAAGCATCCTTAGTGACACTCTGACGGAATCGTTAAGAATTCATAAAACCGATTTGTGTTCCGCGAAGGATGGAAGAAGCCACCCATTATCATGAAAACCAACGGAAGCCCATCGTCTATTGTGGAGAACGAATGGCCAGTTTTGCTTCTTGCCTTACCTTCCGTACAAATCGTGCCTTCTCATGGTGGCGATTGTGTCACTTCGGTTACCAATGTGACACCGGAGTCCGGACAACAGAAATGTGCGTAGCTTCCGAGAACCACCATTGACTAGGCAGCTTCCCGCAAAAAAATCGAGATCATCGTCGTCGAAGGAGACAAAAAAAACAACCTTTAGCCTACGAGACACCAACTAATGGAATATGCGTTACGCTTTGCTGGGGTTGAATAACAGGAGATTTATTGGGATTGTTTGCTATTTCTGCGTACGCCGAGGGAACAAAAAGTCAAGGATTTGTTTCGGCTTTCTGTTGAATTTTTTTTTCGGGTCATGGGCTTCCTTTTTTGGGTTGTGGTGTGTATGAAACAGCATCGCAACAAGGTCGTGGCAAATGATATTCACAATAGTAAGTGGGTCGGAAGATTTGCAGTAAAAAGTCCTTCTTTTGAGAGGATTCCACTGAAAAGGATTGTATCGGTTGGATTATTGTTGCAAAGTACAATACAAGCTCGGCCTGTATGGGATCAATGGCTGTGATTTTTGCGACTTGGTTACTCCCGAGCTAGGCTGTTTGCAAATTCAGTAAAACCAGCCCCTCTTCATTCCGGATCCAATTGTCTCGTTCCACAAATTTTCGGCAAATGGTTTTTTTTTTTGCGATATTCATAGCCGCAGAAGGGGAGTCCAAACCAAACGAGCAGGAAACTAACTGTCAAAACTCTACCGCAAACGACAGCTCATAATGTGGTGGCAAGGTTTGACACATGAATCCATTTCCTTCTCGCTTGTTTGGAAAAGATAGAAAGGAAGAATCAGCTGTGGCAGAAAGTTACAAAATATTCACGAGTCATAAGTAGAAAGACGATGTGCCGTCAGTTCTCGTCTCCAGTTTCTGACAGTATGCCGCTTGGATAGTCCTAAAGGAGGCTCGTGACTGGCATCTCCAACCATGACCAACATCGTATACAGCACGAGAGGCAGGGAATGCTATTTTTAAATATCACACCACTGGAATACAAACTCTCGCCACTCGGTTCAACTGGATTCGGGAGTGAGAATATGCAGACCCACATCGGAACCGGGATGAGTCGAGCTTAATGGTTGATTGGATGGGATTGGGATTGCTCCCTTCGGCTCTCGGTGGGTGTATTTATACGGAAAAATATCGATTTTTCCCAAAATGTGATCCTGCAAATAACATAGCGGAACGTATGCTGTTTACATTTATTCGTTGGACAGGGAACTCTTGACCTTCAGAATATTTAATGAAAATGGTCGGGAAATGGTCAGGATGATTTCATTTCCTCGAAACTCATTTCAGCAATCAAAATTATCCATCTTAATCAAGGTCTACAACTTGACATAGACTCACTTCCTTCGTCCTCCACTTCCGTGTAAATCTCACTCAAACCGTGACATCACCTCACTTTCAAGCCCTTCAACGGTAATTTAAATTTTAAATTTAATTCCATGAACAATTGTTCGCAAAAAAAAAACAGAAATCGACGAGCAGCTTTTGCGGCAATAAAAACAGACAACCCATTCCGTCATGCTCGATAGCACCAACATCAACAACGGCAAAGTGAAAATAGACCAAAAGCTGGAGCTGAGTGCAAAATTATGTCAGCAGTGAATGTACACTCCCAAACACCTGATGCCACCCACAACACTGCACTAAGCGAAAGAATCCCTGGAACCGGCGGTTTGGTGTGGATTAAAGTTCGCGTGCTTGTTCACATCTCGTCCAACTTCAACAGCATAGACCACGGATGCAGGCAATTCAGGAATGCTTTAAAGTGGCTGCCGTTGAACCTCTCTACCTATGCACACGTAATCAAGGGAGCTCCATGTACCGGATGATCGCACAAACTTCATAATTAGATTAAAATATTCATGAACGGGTGAGTGAAAAGGGGTGAGGGGGGCGGATCACTGCTGAGCAAGACTTATGCGAAACAAACAGGAAGAAGGTCACGGTTGCCAGAGCGGGGAAGAACTTCACTCTGGATTCAAAATTGTCTCCTGACTGCTGTTTGGCTACAATGTTGCAGCTAATGCTACAGAGTGGCAGTTTCGTCTGAAGCTTAGTTTATGCGAGAACAAGGGATAAAATTAATGAAAATCATTGTGTTTCCCAAACAGTTTAAAGTGCACGGCAAAAGCACAGTCGGTCATGAATATTCATGCAAGGCGGGAGACGAGGTTGTTGATGAAGTCGATGCACTTTTTGGGACCTTTCCGGGCAACATTTTCTCAATTGCGAAGCATTGCAGGAGTTGCACAAGTTGTGATGCAGTTGAGTAATTGAAGAGGGTTTTTGTTTGAAATTTAAAAAAAATGTGGCACTGAAGAGAAGCGATCGGTTAGAGCTCAAATTAACCTGTTAAGCGTTTTGAAGTCAGTTTTCATAAAGCATCACTTTCTGAAAACTTTAGTTTTATAATGGTTTAAGTCAGAGACATTGCATTTTCTGCATTTTTCCTGCTAGCAGTATCCGGCACAAAAAAAGATCCGCCTTCAATTAAAATAATTATTCAAATAAAACTTGTTAATTTTTAAGAGAGTCCGAGTCAAAATATTTTTTTCCGTAAACTATAAACCAGGATTTTAAATCAAAACAAATTTCTCACAGTTAATATGGCCTCCCTTTGCTTCAATACCCAACTGCAACGACTTTGGTATGCGTTCCACCAAGTTCTTAAGGTCTGACGTTTCAAATCATCCCATGCCTTTTGCAGCGCTGCCGAAAAAAATGTTTGTTGGTAACACCGGTTTTCCCCCACACCGTTGCCGAGGATGGCCCAAAAATTCTCAATGGGATTCAAATTGAAGCTGTGGGTTTTATGCAACAGGAATGGATAAAAGCAAGTGTATACTTTGCTGTGTGCTTAGGATCATTATTCTGCTGAACCGTGTAGTTATTTTCCAGTACCCTGACCAGTCCGTCCAAATTTTCACACAGAATAGCGATATACCCATTTGCGGATTATCGCAGCAAGCCGTGCTGTGAAAATGACGTATTTTGCTTTTGCTGCGTCGTTTTCGCGGAAATAAAATTAAAAAATATTCCTTCATTCAACTAAAATAAATGGTGAAATTATAGTTTTCCGAGTGCTTTGCGTAGGACGTTGTGAATGGAATTTCTCTAGTGTGCTATGGTCGTGTTTCTTAAGATGGGTTGTTTTTTTCCCATTTTTTGTCTTTTTAGTGACCCGTTCCCGTATCCGGACGAGCTTTCCAGCATCAGATAAGGAACATTGGTGAGGTCGTTTTATATTGTCAAAAATATACCTTAACTATATACATGCCAGGATCAAGAATTTCCATTTTTGATTCTGGAAGTGTGAAAACTCTTCATATATCCATTTGATGTGAGAAGATTTTCATGCGGGGCTTATTGTATATGAAGATGACCTCAGAATGTACGTGTATGAACAGGCATTCTTGAAATGGGTCGCTGGATTTTCAATAGAGCTGTCACCTACAATCTCCAGGTCTAAAAATGTTTGCACATAGTGATCATATATGAATTACTGAAGAAATGCAGACAAGTTTCTTCCATAAAAGCACTGCCGGTCAGTGTGAGATTGATTGTAAAGACACACACACACACACACACACACACACACACACACACACACACACACACACACACACACACACACACACACACACACACACACACACACACACACACACACACACACACACACACACACACACACACACACACACACACACACACACACACACACACACACACACACACACACACACACACACAGAGATAGCGATATACACATCTGCGGTCTACATTCTCCTGTTTAGGGCCAGATTCCCTTTAGGAAATCACGAGAAACAGCCCCGAATCATAACATTCCCTCCACCGTGTTTAATGGTAGGTTGTAGATGTCTGTCATCACTTTTTCGCCATACTCTTAGACGTCGTTTCTTGTTAAACAGCTCAAACTTTGATTCATCCAACCAGATAGCACGATTCCAAAACTCAAGCTGCTTGTTAATATGGTTCCTTGCGAACATTTGTTGTTTTGCCTTATTGACTTTACTGATAATGAGTGAATCCAAAAGTAGTTTAAAACATTCATAACGCTCTCGCACACCAATACAAGCACGAACAACGTCACTTGACGTTTAATTTGACTTAATGACGGTAAACACACTTTCGCATATAAAAAGAAATAAATGATCCACAAAAAAATTAAAACTGTTCCATAAAAAACGCATTCATGACCCATAAAACTCTGGTGAATATTCATGATAAAACGGATATGATCCATAACACTTATCAATGTGAACCATAATTAATATAAAATTTAGCAATAAAATGTCAAAAATATACCATAATATTTCTAGGAAATTGAAATTGTGCGGATTACCCATTAAAATGCTACAAATGATCCAAAACTAGTTTAATGGCGTTCCTTAAACATGCAACATGTATCCACTGAATGTAACCTTTGTGCACTAAAAATACATGCACATGATTCATAAAGTATAGAAAATGTTCCATAATTTAATTGTCAATGATTCATAAAACGCTGAATAATGAACTATAAGCTTATAGAAATGATACCTAGCAAATCAAGTTTGTGCTCTTAAACATATGATGGGGATGATCCATAAATTATGCCTGCATTTTTGAGTCTTGGTCATTATTTTTTCAAATTTTTGGTCCATGAAGATTGGGAAATTTTTCATTTTTTATTTATTTGTCACTAGAAAATAAGAAGAATGATTAGTAGTTTCCATTTAATTCCAACTACCTCTATTGCTTATCTTGACAGATACGCGTATTTCGTCTACAATGTGCAGACTTCTTCAGTGTCATGTACTAATACTCGACTGAAAGAAAACCTTCGCCACCTGCCGTATTTATCCTATTTTCTAAATACAAACACTTGTACCTACAGCTAACATTTCTTGTACCTAACCTATCCTGAGTCCAAAACAAATATTATGCTTGATATCTACCTCGCCTTTTCCTTATACCTAACCTGATTATTCCGTAGCAGCGGGTGTTCCACTGCGTCGCCTTCTTTTTTTTTTTTTTTTTTTTTTTTTTTTTTTTTTTTTTGTTTTTTTTTTTTTTTTGTTTTTTTGGTTTTTTGAACTTTTGGGGGTAGTAGTTATAAAGTTTTTTTACATGTTGTTTTTTTTTTTAAGAAAATTTTTGCAACTGTCGATTTGAAGTTATCGACAGTTGCAGAACACATCTTTACTGAAAATCACGACATAACGACGAATGACATCACAATCTTACGGACTATCTCTACACCCTGGAAATTAGACGACGCAGAAAGCTTAGAGTAGTTTAGTAGTTTCGTGCGGCACTTTGTGGAAGCCGGATACGCCCGTTCCGGCATCTACAACATCTTGGCACTATTAGACAACAATCAGATCATCGAAAAAAAGCCCGGTTCCGGAAGGCCGACGACCCTGAGTGACAAGAAGCTCTAAAAGATGCTGAAGAGGAAGACCGAGGGAAAAGTGGCTACATCGCTGCGTGCGCTTGGTCGGGAGGTCGGTTCAACAGGCCAAACAGTGAAAAAGTACCTGGCTACCATGAACATACATGTCAGGAAGCGGAAGTTTCGGAGCTGCAGGCAATAACGCAGCAGCAGCGGCAGCGGCAGCGGCTGAATAAGATGGTCAACTCGATTTTTCCGGCGAGTCGCGACGTGGCGGTGGTGATGGACGACGAAACCTATCTCACCCTGGATGGCAATGACTGGCGGGGCACTTCGTATTTTACTTCCCCCACGAAGGAAGTGAGCTCCGAGGTGAAGTTCATTTCACACACCAAGTTCCCCAAGAAGGTGCTGCTGTGGCTGACAATCAGCGAGAAGGGGACGTCAAAGCCGCTCTTTTTTCGCTCCGGACTGACCGTGAATGGGAAATTTATAGTACGAAATGCCTGCCGGAAGTTGCGTCGTTCATCAAGAAATACCATAAGGGCGAAGACGCGGTGTTCTGGCTGGATCTGGCGTCGGCCCACTACTAGAAGCGATCGTTGGGGGAGATGGAGCGGCTAAATATCGATATGGTACCCAAGTCGGCAAACCCACCCAACGTCCCCCAGCTGCGTCCCATCGAGAATTTCAGGGCCAACCTGAAGCGTAAGATCTACTACAACAATTTTGTCGCGAAAATTGAGGAGGAATTGATAAATAAACGAAGAAAGAACTCAAAGACATGCCTACACGCATGTTTTCTTCCGCCATGGCGAATGTTCCGGTTAACGGCCGGAAGGCCGCTCACAAGGGCGTAAATTTTTTTGCAAGTAAGCTTAAATAATTACCTTCCATTGGATATTTATCAAAAGCAATTATCGGTCTTAGCTTTTTTTATCACCATCCGCATAAGTCCATTTTTTTAATGCAAACGTTATTCGTTCTCTTTGTATGACTGAAAAGGGTGACCATGCTACGCTAAAATATTCCAGTATTGACCTAACATATGCAAAGTACAATGTTTTTATTGTCGTGTACGTGTTATGAAGTTGTAACAAAAACGTTTTATAAATCCAAGCATATTATTTGCTCTGCTGATGATAGTATTGTAATGTTCAATGGATGTTGGTTTGGAATCCAAGATAACCCCTAAGTCCCTTACTTTTTTACACTTTTCAACTGGCTGATTCCCTAAATAAATAGTTACGTCTGAGGTGCTTCGTTTCCTACTAAAAGTTATCGAATTACATTTTTTTACGTTTAGCTGCAAAAGACTTTTGTTACACCAGACATAGAAATCGTTTATTTTTTTCTGGAATGTCATGATATCTTCTTTATTTTTTATTTCTAAAAGTAGTTTCATGTCATCAGCATAAACAAGAAATTTAGGGCTTCAAATGGTTAGTAGATAACTTCGAAGGAGGGTGCGACCGACCTCTGGTCCTCACAAGTTCCTACCTCACGCCTCCACGAGTCAAATGATCACAAAGGACTGCCAGCTGAAACGTGGAGACGCTGGTTGGCGTAGCCTGGGCAATGTTGTCAATCTGACAATAGCGAAGTGAGGGGGTGGGACTGAAGATCGTGTACCTTTAAATCATATTGTAGATTGTCCATTATTATTTTATTAATAATTTCAGCACGCTTTGGAATCATCTTTGAATTCCAAAACCATTTATAGCTTGAGCCTGGAGCAACATGACAAGCATCAAAGGCTCAATTTGTTTTTCAGCATTTCAGCATAACATTTACTCGAAAATTTAACTTCTGAACTGCATCTACTATATTCATTAAATACTGACATGTGCCTATAAGCAGTAAAGGATTATATTTAAACATTGTGTTTAGTGGTATTATGTTGAGTTAAGCCATTTATTTCAGAAATCATCAAATTCGATCACTCCAATTGATATCTTTGAAATGTAACTAAAACAGTATATAGAAAAAAAATGTCAAAAAAACAACATGTCTTATTAAATAATATCATTTTTTGAAATTTTATCATTGATATTTAAAATGATCTATTCTGTTTTCAGCTTTTCCAGGACTAGTAGGATATTAATACATATCTATATGTATCTATATGTACATATCTAATCCAGTGGATGTCAGATATATTTTTACATACGCATATTATGTTATAAATATCTTTTCAGCTCTTCCAGAACTATTAGATATTAATATATATCCAATTTTTATTTTGCAGTAACAATCCAGTGACTGTCAGCTATGTTTTGTAAATAAATATATTATATTATATTGCGTACATTGCATACATACAATCATTAACAAAGGGTAAGGGAAAGAGGTGGCCTAAATGAGAGCCTTAGGGGACTCCAGAGCTGACTTGAATATGGTTGGATTTCTTCACTTTGAATCTAACTATTTGTTGACGGTTAGTGAGATAGGATTCGATCCATTTGAGAATACCTGGCTCAATTCCCATTTTCTGCAATTTAAAAAGAAGCATGGGTGTGTCAATGCGATCAAAATCCTTGCTGAAGTCTGTATAAAGAGCTTCTACATGGTAACTATTATCCATTTCTATCAGAGAGTAGTTAACGAATTCCAGTAAATTTGTGCTACTTGATCTTCCTTTGAAGAATCCATGTTGCTTGGTAGTCTTTTTTTTTTATTTAAGTGAACAATTTTTCATTAATAATTGCTTCAAAAAGTTTAGGGATGCAAAATAAAATGGCAATTCCACGATAGTTACGTACGTCAGATTTTTTTCCACTTTTAAAAATAGGTACTAGGTAGGAACTTTTCCATAGTTTGGGAAAGATCCCAGATTTCAGTGACATATTAAATAGCCAAAATAAAGGTGCTGTAAGTTCCAATGCTAAGTATTTCATAAATACGGGTGGTATTCCATCAGGACCGGAACTTTTAGCAACGTCTAAATTATTCAAACCTTGCAAGATGTCTTGAAATTTGACTTGACTAACTCCAATGTCCCTTGAAAATTCCGGGAAGAAATCTAAATATTCAAAATTGAGATCTTCTTCAGCAAATGTGGTATATATTTCTTGAAAGAATGTTGCAAATAGATTGCAAATTTCTTCCGCGTTATTACCAACATTTGAGTTAAGACGCATTCTAGATGGCAAATTGTCAGATTTCAATTTAGTTTTAACATTATTGAAAAAGAATGTATTACACGTGCCGTCGGTTTGGAATATGGAAAAATATATTCATGCTTACGAACTCTCTATGATTCAAACGTGTACATATATAAGGAAACTAAGTTTAAGTTTTTAGAGAGCCTCGTCCTTCCACATTTTTGGTGTGTGACATCGTACTTTGTGGTGATTCGGACTTTGCTCTGAGTAAACTACGAACTGCTCAAAATGCATGTGTACGCTATGTGTTGAATTGTGGTCGATTTGCCTGTGTTTCTCACCTCCAATATCAACTATGAGGATATTCATTTCAAAACTTTGGAAGAATGCAAAACAGTCTATTTCTACATAAACTTGCCATATACAAGATGCCGAGATATCTTTTTGGCAAATTAGAGTATGCCTGAAGTACTTGTTCAAATAAATCTTTTGTACCACGTTATCGTCTTCGATACAAACACTCGAACAGACTGAACTCCTTAATACTAGCTTACAATAACTAAACAATTCTACTTATTCAATTTTTAAAAACATGTTTGGATATATCAAAGTCGAATTCGTCACATACAGCATTGAAAGTTCGAAGACACGAATCAAGCGGATTATTATATCCATAGTTAGTGCGGTGATAAGGAACAGCAAGCATCGAATAATTTCGAAGTCGACGAGCAGGAACGTTCAGTGAAATCTGCTCAAGCAGCGCAGGGCAGTCAATAACGCCGATTAGGATGTCAAAGACCAGCAGACGCTGCATTTAAACACGCCTGTCAGTCAGTAGATCCAAACTTATCAGTTTGCAACGGTCCGAGTAAGGAGGGAGATTGTTCGTGTCATTCCGAGGAAGTGACGAAGTGAGAAACGAACGAACTTCTTCTGTACGCGTTCAATGGAAACGATGGGTGCCACATAATAAGGAGACCAAACGGGGGCCGCATACTCAAGGATGCTCCGCACCAAACTGCAATAGAGTGATTTTAAAGCATAGATGTCAGTGAACTCAGAGACGTGCCGTCGGATTAGCCCTAACACTGAGAAGGCATTAGTAGTCGTGATTCTCACATGCTGATTGAACTGTAGCTTGGCATCGATGGTAACTCCCAGGTCGCAGATTGAAGCCACACGATCCAGATGCGCAGGCCCCATGCTGTACTGCTGATGAGCGGGATTGTTGGAGCGAGTGAAGGATACAACTTTGCATTTATCTTTATTAACACGCATGCCATTGTCGCTACACTAGATTAACAATGTGTTAATATCCTCTTGTAAAGCGACATAGTCGCGTGGAGAACATATTACACGAAAAAAAAAATGAGATCATCGGCGAACGATAATTTGAACGACGAGAGGCACAAGCACAAATCGTTAACGAAGATGTTAAATAACAGCGGGCCTAATACGCTGCCTTGGGGTACTCCTGACGTGATGTTGAGCTGACGAGATCTTGATGAATTGACCACTACGTGCGCTGTGCGACCGGAGAGATATGAAAGGAGCCACTTCGTGAGCCAGTCAGGATAGCCGATGCGTTTGAATTTGTCAATGATCAAAATGTGAGGAACCGGGTGGAATGCTTTAGCAAAATCGACATACACTGCGTCCACTTTCCTTCCCAATTCAATCTCTCGTGACAAAGAGGTAACGTAGCACATCAAGTTTGTTGTTGTTGAGCGATGTTTCACAATTCAATCTCTCGTGACAGAGAGGTAACGTAGCACATCAAGTTTTTTGTTGTTGAGCGATGTTTCATGAAGCCATGTTGATTATCGGAAATTAATGGTGCGGCTACAGTGTAGAGGACATTGTGCATCAGCTTTTCGAACACTTTGCTCAAACAACACAGAATGGAAACACCACGATAGTTTGTGACTCGGTTGACGTTTCTTGACTTATGGATGGGAACGATAGAAGCAGTTTTCCAAACGGAAGGAAATGTTTTTTCGCTAAGCGATCGGTTGAATAACATCGTGACAGGAGCGGCGAGACCCACAGCACATTTCTTCAGGAGTAGTGGTGGTATGCCGTCTGTTCCGGATCCTTTCTTGGAGTCGAGAGTGTGTATGACATTCAGCACTTCATCAGAAGAGAATTGGATGACGGGAAAGTTAATGTTGTGCGAAGGAATATGCGCAAAGCAATCGAGACGTGGTACAGGACACGACTTACTGAATACATTCTCGAAGAATTCGGCGAAGAGGTTAGCGGCTTCTGCGTTAGAGCTAACATGAGCCTTCTCATATGTAATGTTGCAGGGGATGCTAGCAGAGGATCTCAGCTTTCTTACGCAACCCCAGAAACGTGTTGTTTCCTGTTTGATGCTTGCTTGAATTCTGGATAAGTAGTCGTCGTGAGTGGATTGCAAAACAGATTTGAATGTTGCCTCAACTTCTCTTAGAATGGTTTTGTCGACTTCAGATTTCGAGAGGAAATAGGATTACGTGCCTTCCTGAGTAAGTTGCGAAGATGTCGCAACTCAGAGGTCCAGTACGGTTTGTTGAAAGTCGAGTTAACCACACGTCGTTTGCGCGGTACAAAAATGCTGCAAATGTTTCGTCGATCGTTACGGTCCTCGCGAGAAAGCTCCAATAAATGCTATTTTCAACTGATCGAGATCACACCTGTTAAAGTCGTAGCCAAAACTGTCAACATCGTCACCGAGCGAGGTCGGAATAACGTCGCCCACGTCGAATAGTAAAACGAACGGCGCATGATGGTTGTCAATTGGGAAAAGTGGTGCAGGAGGCGCTCAACTAGATCTAGAAGTTCTAACAGACTTACAAAAACCAGGTCAAGGATTCGACTGTTGATGTTTTCGCCCCCCCAACCCATTGGCACCACTCCCCCCTCCCCCCCCCCCCCCCGCCCCCCCCAACAAAAAATACTCCCCCCCCCGCCCTACCCCACCCCCCCCCCTCCCCAAACCCCCCCCGGGGGGGGAAATATTGATATTGTGGAGGGGGCGGTCCACACCCCCCCACACCGCTACTTGCTCCAAATGTTCGCTATTTGACAGTGGAAACGCCTCGCAGCGTAAAGGGTGATACGGTCAAAATTTGGTCAAGGGAAAACGCGTGTAAATCGGTGAAATCGTTTATTTAAAAAATCAAATTAAATTTCTTTTTCAAGTTCAATTAGTATAAAATTCAGGAAAAATATTCAGTTAGGCTTCCACTTTTCCAAATTCGAATTGCCGGGCCTTACGCCTGACCCCTGCCATCAGATTTTGTACAGCCACCTTGTCCACCTTCTTCACCGCAGAAAGCCAGTTTGCCTTGAACTGCTGCTCGTCCGCAGCAGTTTTTTGGTCTTCTTTAGGTTCCGCTTGACAATAGCCCAGTATTTCTCAATTGGGTGGAGCTCTGGCGTGTTGGGAGGGTTCTTGTCCTTGGGAACCACCTGCACGTTGTTGGCGGCGTACCACTCCATGGCCTTTTTACCGTAATGGCAAGATGCCAAATCCGGCCAAAACAGTACGGAACAACCGTGTTTCTTCAGGAAAGGCAGCAGACGTTTATTCAAACACTCTTTCACGTAAATTTCTTGGTTGACAGTCCCGGAAGCTATGAAAATGCTGCTTTTCAAGCCACAGGTACAGATGGCTTGCCAAACCAGATATTTCTTTGCGAACTTTGACAGTTTCGTGTGCTTGACAATATCTGCTACCTTTCCCCTTCCTTTTGCCGTATAAAACTCCTGTCCCGGAAGCTGCTTGTAGTCGGCTTTGACGTAGGTTTCGTCGTCCATTACCACGCAGTCAAACTTCGTCAGCATCGTCGTGTACAGCCTCCGGGATCGCGCTTTGGCCGTCGTATTTTGTTTATCATCGCGATTTGGAGTCACTACCTTCTTGTAAGTCGATAGTCCGGCTCGTTTTTTGGCTCGATGCACGGTTGTAGACGATACACCCAGCTTATTTGCGGCATCTCGGAGAGATAGGTTAGGGTTTCGCTTGAAACTACCGGCAACTCTCTTTGTCGTCTCAGCGGCTTCCGGTTTTCGATTTCCCCCCGATCCAGACTTCCTGGCTGTCGACAAACGTTCCCCAAACACTTTAATTACATTTGTAACGGTTGATTTGGCAACTTTTAGCGATTTTGCCAACTTTGCGTGCGAGTAGCTCGGATTTTCGCGATGCGCGAGCAAAATTTTGATACGCTGCTCTTCTTGCTTGGACGGCATTTTGACAACTGAAGAGTGAATTCCAAAATCAAAATAGGAGCAACATTCTACACACACACACCTTCAAAATGAGGGGTGTTCAGGTTTTTTAAATGCAAAATTGAAAGAAATACGTCAAGTTGATATTGACCAAATTTTGACCGTATCACCCTTTACCCCCCTCACTCTCCACCTTACCTCTAAATCATTTCTAGGACATGGAACTTGCTACATAATGAGTAAACTCTTGAAGCAGCTTCAGAAACGTTCAAAAGAAACTGTATTGAGCACTATAATCAAGTAATATATGGATAAATACACATGAATTATTCGTAGAAATTTTTAATATCATAGCAAAATAACTTAATTTTTGTGTCTACCTTGATTAAATTAATGTAACAGTTATTAAGAGACGTTTGTCTTAAGTTACCAATTATGTGAATAAATAAATAAAATAAATAAACCATTTTGCTCCGGGGTTGAACTGGCAGTACGAACAAACCATCGAGCGTAGTTGCTTGACAGTATTAGCCATGGATGCTGCTACGAATTTTATGGTATTATCCTCAGGTATTGTACCTCTTATGCTGTGCTCTTAAATACCAAGGCCAGTTATCAAGTAATTCGTTCCTGCTTGGGTAATCCCCCGACCAGAAGGATATATCATAAAAATAACAAAAATATAACAAACTTTGTTTCGACTAACTTATTGTAAT
Source organism: Aedes koreicus (assembly GCA_024533555.2). Taxonomy (NCBI): domain Eukaryota; kingdom Metazoa; phylum Arthropoda; class Insecta; order Diptera; family Culicidae; genus Aedes; species Aedes koreicus. Next base: position 475,469 of record JAHHFK020004768.1, on the reverse strand, counting down.
ATATATTTTTTTAAATGTTTTCATCTGGATAATTGTATAACATACTTATAACAAACTTAGATATGATGCCCCGCTAGGCACAATCTGCGTTAAAAAAACAAATTCATTCTAACTCTAGCTGAGATGTTTTTGATAAATGGTAAAAAAACTGTTACAAAGTTTGTTCTGTTTTTTTTTTATATCTATATCATAGTTTGCTATAATTTTGTTACCTCTTGAGGACTTGTTGTTACAATTTCTGTTATTTTAACTACATTCGCGGTCTGAATTCTAATAACCTCTATTATAAAAACATCGTAACTGGATAACAAAACTTGAAATAATTTTGTTGTTTCCTTTTGGTCGGGCATTTATTATGTATTATGTATGAGATATACAACTTGAATTAAAATTATTTTGTGAATCTGGTCCAGCTAAAGTGATTTTTTTTTTTACTTCTTTATTTTACGTCGGCCTATTTCCTCACATGGTGACAATCACCGACGCCAGGAAGACGACTCCACCACCTGGACCCTACCTAACGACTCATGAATATTAGCCGGGACCAACGGCTTTACTTCCTTTCCGAAGGAAGACGTGACCAGATTTTTTCGCCTCAGAAAAACCACCGACGTCGACTGGGATTGAACCCAGACCCACTGGGGTGCCAAGTAGCAGTCACGCTTAGCACTACACCACCGACACTGGCTTAAAATGATTATTGGTTTACTGTGATTTTCTTTACTTTCCGTTTAATACCTGGTAGAATGCACCAGCAGACCCCCCCCCCCCCCCCATGCCCACCATCTTAAATAATAGAAAAAGTCCAAGAACTTGACTTTTAACGTATTTTTTGTGGAAATTGAATTGAAGAATTCTAGAAAAATCTGTAAACAGAGATCTATATTTTTTCCCTCGTTGAGTTATTTCGATCAAAAACGTCAGATTATGAAAACTTGTTTGGGTTGTGAACCTTTGTTGGACAAATTGATAAGGTTTTACAATCATCATGCATCGTGTTAGTTTTGAACTCGATTTAAATTTGCCTTCACGTTCGCTGGCATTTTATTTTGGAAAATATTGTCTGACCGGAAGACTCAATGAAGTTTTAAACCAGATCAAAATTAGGTATTCATATGTTATTTTCTCCTGCTCGGGTAGCATTTGTTTAAGGATCAAGTTTCGTTAACGTTTTGCCATCAACTTCATAAAGTTGGATCTAATAAGTTCGGAATTTCAAACAAAAGTCGATATGACGCTAAAAGGAAAACCGTGCAGAAAACTAGCTACATCCAAAAGTTGAGAACGTGCCAAAATATGCTTACGCAAATTTGCAATCATTTCTTGAGAATGCCGCATGGTTCAAAAAAGGCAATTTTTACATTTTGATCTACAAAGCGTTGTAGAAAGCAAACGAAACCATGCAAGGGTATGCGAGGGACAGGCTGCACACAGTTTAGTCGAAAACATATTCATTTCTGTTCAATGCTGTGTCGCTAAGTATCTCGACAATTGAAGCAACTGTAGGGTCTATAATAAAGTATCTACAACTTAATGATGAAATTGACTGGGTATTCTCCCTCTTGCCTATCCCGCATCTGAGGTAGTTTGGTAAAAGATTATGCGCCAGATTGTATACTACCTTCATATGCCCTCCGCTCGTTTTCAACTTGTATCTTTCAATTTTCATAACCTGCCGTTACTCTATACGGATCTATCAATCTCTTCAATTCTCTTAGTTCTAGCAATAAATTACTGTCCACTCCTAGAGCCTCTCATGTTGATGGAAATGATCTGCTTCTGACAAATTTCATCATTAGATATCGTTACTCCGCGCATATGGAGAATACAACAATAACAACAATCAAAGTGTATCCACAACTCGTTAATACGGCTGAGTGATTACCACTTAAAGCAGCAACGCCTTCTTCCGCGGTCCGAATCTTGATGAAGATTTTTGATTTTTTTCTAACTGAGCCATCATCGAACTCCATTTTCAAACTAACTAATACACTACACCACTTCACGCAAACATTGAAATGTTTGAAGCAATTTGATGTGATGCGTTTTTGTCACGATCCATAGTGTAAAATGAAACAGAATCATGCAAATTCGCAATTCAATCTTGCTTTTAAATTTTCTATGTAGCGGTTTTGAAACCAACGCAGGAATTTTCAATAACTTTAAGGGTTGATGGACATCATAGAAACGTGACAGATATCATGCTTGGATCGAACACTCATATTTTGCTTGTTTTTGTCAAACTAATCTTAAACATACGTGTCTGAAAATCAACGATGTTTTGATTTCTGAAGAATATTGCAATATTAAAAACATGAGTTGAAAGTTTCTTAGACTCAGTGGAATTTTTAAAATAATTGCTCCAAATGTTACAAGATTGGATTCAGAATACTTTTAATATTTGAATCCAATTAATCCACAAGAAATACTAATAGAAAAACCATTTCTGAAAAGAAAATATTTGCATAAGAAGCTAGTTGCTCCAACTATGGTTCATGGAATTCTCATATGCTAGATAAAAAGGTTTAGCTGAATATACCCGTCTTCGCATTTTCCCTGATATAACTAACTCTTCACAAGTTTTAATAAAGACAATAGAAACCGTCTTCAACCAAAGGTTGTACACATTGTGCACTCAACATTAGAGACAACGGACAACATCCAATGAATCTTTAGTAAAAATTTTGGGTTGCGAAAATTTCAGCTAGCTGTAGCGGGAATCGAACCGTCCACCGACCATGAAGCCCACCTTGAGCATAATGTTAAAACATCTTCTTCAATTGATAAAGAACCTAGCTTTTCAAGGATGTCAAGAAACACATTCACACTTCCTCCAAGATCCCCGTCTCTACATTTCTTTCCCAATATCACTCCATCAAACATTGCGACGTTGTTCAGAACACGAAACGTTTCCCACTTTGCGGCTTATTCAATTGAAACATGCTCCCATCACTCGATGAAAGGCTGCCTATTGAACCAAGCGAAATTCCGATTCCCCAGTACAAATTTACTCGCTCGCCTTTCATCCACCAATCGATCCGGCAATTGAAGAAACGTACAAATCTAACTACATCATACAAGACATGAGAGCAGCAGAGAAGGATAAAAAAATCGAAAGAATAACGAAATACTTGCCAACCTGCAAACGTCGTCGTCTCGTTGCTCTATGTGCCTGGATCGCAAAAAAAAATATGCTCAGGTATGAGGATATTCTTCTTCTTCTTCTTCGTTGGCCTGATATCGCGCCAAACTCTCACCCACTAGCATTCGCACATGAACACACGTTCCGGAAGCAATGAAATCAGCTGGCACGTACCAATCGTAATTTCACCAGGTTTTCAAGAAATTTCAACACTACCTGCCTAGCTTTCACCTTTTTTGTCTCACTTTTCTTTCCTCCGATATTTATGCACTGTGAGATTGAGACTAACCTAGATAGAGCAACAACACACGAAACCTGGTGACACACTCACAACATTTCCCATCAAACCCCCAGGACAGGTGAACGTTCCCAGGATGAAAACTGTCCTCTCTGTTTCCCTATCGCAACTCAGCTGCTGTCTACTTAAATACCGCTAGGAGGAGGGGTGGCGAATGAATTTTAATTTCTGCCTCCAGCCAAGTTCCTTTCAACTTTTATTGGTTTTCAGAACCTGAAACCCTCGCTACTGAATGTGCACCGATATTCACACACTTTGGTACGACCTACGCGGAAACAGCGGAAATCAGTCACCTCCCTCGCTTCACGATTACAGCAGTCGCTGCGTGAAGCAAAAACCGTGTGCGGAATAATTTAATTTTCACGATTTTTCTTCGCCTCCCAACGCTCACATGGAGATTGCAGTGGGTGTTGGAATGTATGCGAATCTTTTTTTTTTTCCTTGGAATCACCTACACCGATCCTCTTCCACTGTGCTTATCTTGATTTTCTTATTTATTTATTTATATTTTATGTTTGTTTTCCTTGACGCCTTGACTAACTCGTGGAAGGAAATCTTCACACGTCTCGAGACGAGTTGTTCCGAGCTTTTCTGCGTTCGTTACCACGAAAAAGGAACGTGTCCTAGGACCACGTTGCCTCTTATCTTCGTTTCACCGTTAAGAATTAATCACATTTATTTTTTTTAGATGATTTAATTCACTTGCGTCCTGGGTCTTAAAAGTGTGTGAGTCAGACTTCAATAGAAACGGAAGCAACTGCTTAAAGCAATCGGATTGCCCAATCCAATTCTCGGAATCAATTTGCCCTGACCCTCAAAAACTTGACCGAGGAAGAACTACCGCACGAACGGACAGCAGCAAATGCACTCGACCGGAAATTTATTGATGTACGGTTTTATTCGTCCTTCTTGTCCGTCCGGTCGTTATGGGAATGCGGAAAATCAATTTCTTGGCCTCGGCCCACACAAACATCCAATCTAATCCAATTAGACCATCATCTTAGCTGCCGATTGATTGAAATTTGCAACTTGCATACCCTAGTGCCAAAGAGAACCGACACGCGCTGCGACCAGAATTTCGTACCAAAAGGGCCAGACAATCCCCAATCGAAGTCGGTAAACCGAAACACACGTCCAGACAGAACCGAATCTGCGACAAAACTGCCCAACTCCGGTTGGGATTCTGCTGATTTGGAATATCCTCGCCCGCGCGCGTGAGATACTGCATCAGCAGCGTACAGATTCCGGGCGATCCCAAAAGGAGGCTGAAGTTGTTGGAGCTGCTTCGAACGGATGGATCTCACAGTGCCTGCAGGTTATCAAACACCGTTACCTCCAGCGAACACAAAGGTGGACATGCGTTACGGTTCGGGTTCTCGCTCTCCAAATTTCTGCATCTTCCACGGAGATTTATGAGTGGAAATCGCGGGGGGCGGAAAACTCTCGGGGTTCTCTCTGGTGCACGTTTGATACTCTCTGTCAGTCTCTTCTGTAGGGGGGTTAGAGAATGTGTGCTCGTCAAGTTTGCCACCCACTGGGGAAGTGTTGCCAGTTGGGTGTGTTAGTTGCATCAAACTGAAATTTGCTTGCGGCTGCTATAAGCGTGCTTCCTTTCGGTCATTCATTGGGGTGTAAGTATGTGTTTGGTGAACTGATTCACTGATCCCGGCTAGGATAGAATAATCAAAGATATGAGCGAATATAGGTAGGGTAAATCCGTATGAAACCGACACTGTAGGTAATTGTGAGAAATAATAATCCATTAAGGCCACGTTCTCATTCAAAATGTTGGAAAAATCGATTTTTTGCATTTTTTGATAGGTATATGTGACTAATATGTTGGGGCAGAAAGGTTTTTCGATTCGGGAAGTACAAAAGATTCTACAGCGCATTGTTCAAAGCAGTGTAACGGCCGCCGCACGACGCTCTCAAACTTCACGCGATTTTTTCGTAACAATGTTTCTCAAAATTTCGTGCACGATTACAAAAATACTGTTTGACTAATTAACTTCTACTTTTGAACCGGAAAAGTAGACACTTTATTGGAGCTTGTCGATCTTATAAATGTAATTTTTTGAAAATAAATATTTTTTATACGCTATTAGAGATTGAAAATAAAACGAAAAAAAAAAATCAGTGGGGTTGTGTTACAAGGCACGACCGGTTGACGTAGACTACGTTAAACCAAGTGATGCATTAAAATGTCAGGGAAATTCTGTGTGGCTATTATTAGCGTTAAAAGGGTTTCAATTATTCGTGCCGGTCACTTACTCTTACCGATAGAAGCAGTTTAAGTCACAATTGGGAATATAAGGTTAAATGCGTACGTAAAATATGGTCTATGGTTTTCTTGTGAAATTATTATTCATGTTTCTATGTGAATATCAGGTAAATTAGTGAATCCATTATGGCTAAAACGTTAAGGAAATCGAAATATATATATAAATATATTAGATCTCGCAGAAGAAAGAGAGTGAGTTTTATAAAATATCATTATTCTTTGCAGTGGGTATGGGAGAAAAGGTTGGTTAATATATGATAAATTCTTATAAATATAAAACCCCAGAGAAAATAATCACGCATTAATATGTTCAGCGCATTATTTGTATCGATATCATTTGTAGGTCCGTATGATGTAAAAACACGTGGCGCATGTCATCACCAGAATACAATTAATACTATGTTGAAATTTATTAAGACAGGGAGCGATAACATAGAAAGATATTAAATTGCTATGATGACATGCACTTAGTTAAATTGATTGAAAAATAATAAAGAGATGAACCAGCCACCAGCTGAAAGTCTCTCAAATAAAGACAAACAACAAACAACAAATTTAATAAATATCAATTTCCTACTTCGAGTTGAAGGACCTACTCCAGCGTCCCAACTAGTTGTTGGCAACGCATTACCTCTTGCTGCTTTCAATTTCGCCCGATAACTACGAGCTCGCTCGGCATTGGTGCATGGTCGTTTCGGAGGATTTCCCGTTTGTTCGCTCTTTATGCGCTTCCTGAATCTGCGCAAGCGTTCTGGGTCAAATCGGTTAGGCATTCTCACTTTCACTATGTTTCTCAAAAAGGTTTTTCTTCCTAGAGGTAGGACTCTATCCAACGCGAATCGTTAACACAACAGAACAACTGTTTATAACACACTACTAATTGGAATTTACAGAGAATGTTGGTTCGGAATATCATGTTCGACATCGAAAATGGTGTCCGTGATAGGGAATTTGTGTGGTTTAAGGTATGCGACGAAGGGAAAACAAGTTTTGCTAATACCACTGGCTGCCAATCAACAATTTGAAACGAAAATCCCAATCAAACAAACTCTCAAGCTGAGAATATTAAATTGAAAGTAGCAGAGATGGATTTGTATCTGGTAGGATTTTTCGGTGAAAATAAATCAAAGCACCGGCAGGCTTTGATTTATTTTCACCGATTTTATGGATCCGCTGCATAGCACACTGTTGCCTAGTAACGACTTGGTAAAATCCAATATGACTGCCAATCGACCGAAATGTAAGATAAACTCATATTCAAATAACTCTCTTAAATTAGAAATTGAATTGATTTATTGATTCATCGTGGGTTGCGCCAACCAGCTAGGAAAAAAATTTCACCGACGGAGAATTCCATGGAGGCTCTCCCGCAAACAGTAGCGTTTTTGCAGTCGTGACGAACAAATCGGCACTAGATTAAATGGCGCACAAACCGAACGAAATATTAATTTAATTCTTATATGAACAACTCTCTGAACTGGATTGGTTGTCCTCAAAAGGACAGATTATTTATTAGTGGGTTGCGCCAACCAGCTGGGTAAAATTTTCCCGACGGCTCGCCCTCCATGGAGGCGTTTTTGCAGTTGCAGCGAACAAATCGGCACCATTATATTAGGCGCACAAACCAAACGAAATAAAAGTTTAATTTTTGTATAAACAACTCTTTTAATTAAATTGGTTGCCCTCAAAAGGACAGATTATCAATTTATGGATTGCACCAACCAGCTGGGTAAAATTTTTACCGACGGCTCGCCTTCCATCGAGCACCGAACTAAATTTAAGATTAGTTCTTTAATAAACAACTCTTTTATTTTAATTTATTGTCCTCAAAAGGACAGATTATTTCCACCTACTGCTGCTCGCCCCCAAGGACGCTTTCCCCCAAACAGCAGCGTTTTCGAAGTCGCGGCGGAACAATCGCCACGATGTGGTAAGATGGCGGCTTGCACAAACCGACGCGATTGTGCGCCCCCATAATCCGCCATTTTACCTCATCGCGACGATCGCTGTTTGGGAGAGCCTTGGTACTTACAACCACCAGCTGCCTCTGCGACCAGCTCCGCTGCCGGACGAATGAAGCAGCTGCGACCAGCTGCCTGCGACCAGCTACCTGCGACCAGCGACCAGCTCCGCACAGCTTCAATGCTGCCAAACGAATGAGGCAATTTTTTCCTAAGTGTGCGTTTTATACCGGTCTCAGCTACATGCGAGACGTACATGGAGAGACGAATGACATGATTGGTTAAAGTCCCTCTCTAATACAAAGAAGAAGAAGATGATGCAAGACGTTCCTTGCTTCGATTTGAAAACAGTGATAGGAAATTTGGTAAATTTACTCTGCAAAATGACATTATAAGACATCACCTTATATTTGCGTTATTTTCAATAGTTTACTATTGTTTGAGAATAATGTTTGACAATTGAATTGGAGCGCGGTAAAATTTCCGACCGATTGAGGAAGAAATCATGTAAATCTATCGTGGATTATTTGAGTTATTCGCGTACAAAACGTACGGTTTTTCGTGACGGTCGCAATATTTTAGATTTTCATTTGACACCCTACCCTTGCCGTAAGACGTAGTCTACGTCAAAACGATACCCAAACTTCAACTTAGCACCAAATTGTATGCAGAATCGACTAATGAAATTTCTATTCCAGCAAACCTGTGAGCAGCTACAATGCACGCAGATGGAGAACTACCATCCAGCTCCAAGTAACATTGCGGGCGCCATTTTGTTTTTTTTGAAAAAAAAATTATGAAATAAAATCAAAACTATATCCAAATACTTAAACAGATTTTTTGTATGTCTTTCCTCTGCCTCAAATAGAAAATTCCAAACTTCGTCCATTTTTACCTCATTTGAATGAGAACCTGGCCTTAAATTTTCAGATTTTAGGTTGGTTTTTATAAAGTATTCGGTGTATCCTATTGTTGTATTTGTGTCAGTTTCAGTTGTTCAAAGTGTAGCAGAGTGTATAATATGAGGTGAGTGTTGTTGTTTATAATAAATATGTTTCAATTTCACTTAGTTTTTTTTTATTTGGTCGGGGCTCCTCCTTATGTATAACCTTCGTTGTCAACTTTTCTCTTTTTTTTTTTTTATTTTCTTCAATTTTCACATATTTTTTAAACATTTTCAATATCTTCCTCCTTATAGCTTTCATCATGATTTTTGGTTTTATCACTATGTTCATTTGCGACAAATTTCTTTCCTTCGTTTCCTTCTATTTTTCTTCAACATGTTCTGTTTATTTTCCGTCATCTTCTTCCCAATCATGTTTTTCTTCGTTTTCTCTCTCTCCTTCATCTTACTTTACGTCATGCTCCTCTTTATTTTCTTCCTTTTCATTATCTTTCTCTCCATCACCTTCTTCTCAGTTATTATCCTTTCTGTCATTTTTCTCTCCGCCATCTTCTTCCCTATCCTCTTCCTCTCATCTGCGACGTCTTCTTCTCAGTCATCTTCATCTTCGTCATGTTTTTCTTCGTTTTCATCCTCTTCATGATCTTTCATTGCGTCATGCTCTTCTTCATTTTCTTCCTTTTCATTATCTTCCTTTCCATTATCTTCCTTTCCATTATTTTCTTCTCTGTCATCTTCCTCCCCATCATCTTTTTGCGTCATCTTCTGATCTGTCATGATTTTCTCTGTCTTCTTCCGCTTCATCATCTTTCTTTTCAACTTTTGACGTAGGACTACGTTTTTGTTTTCAATACAGGGGTACACGTTGCGAGTACGAAAATTTGGAGCGTCACCACTTAGGTTTTGAACGTTAATAATTAATTCTTCCTTCCAAAACCTTACCCAATTGAAAATTTTTTTTCCCCTTTTATTGTGAAATTGATGGATTTTTAACATTAAGGTATTGAAAATTAGGTTAATACAAGGTGATATCTTAAAATGTCAATTTTTCAGAGTAAATTTACCCAATGCACAGTACCCAAGTAACATTGCTAACACCATCCAGCTTTATTAAGTTTTATTAATGTTTTATGAAAGCCACTTGAAATCAATTTGGTTTTATTATGGCACCAAGAGGTGCCAATAGGTTTCATATTTTAGTCAGCTTTATGAGAACCTACACAGCTTCTTTACAACGATCTTAAAACCTTGTTTCTCAAATTCCTTTTACTCCTATCAAAGGTTTTATTTCGACTTTATGAACTCGTAAAATGCTGTATTGAAATGCCGTTTTAGGACTCATTGATATTATCTTATTATGGTCAGTTGAAAAAGCATTTTAAAACCATTTTGCCTTCAGTAAATGCATTAAACGGCAAATTGGCATTGAACGAAGTCACCGTAAAACCAAATAGTTTTATAATAGTCATTGCGAAGAAAAATTGGCTTTATGGCAAAACTGTGGTTTTTTTTCCAATCGCCATATTGAAATATAAGAAATAATTGAAATGTGGAAAAATAAATGCATCAAATTTTCAATGGTATGCAAACAAACTGTAGATCGGAGACTAATTTTGGCATTCTTTTAGATAATCTCATCCAATTCCAAGCACTTTTCAGGAAATTCATGTTTAATTTATCGAATATATTTGTTTTAATTTGATTAATTTTGTTGTAAATTTGCATAATTTCCGAGGCGCATTAATTTTCGGCTTCTATCGTGCCAATATTCACCATAAAAATAAATGCGCATGTAATTTGGAGCATAAAACGCTATAGAAAACACAAATTGTTTTGGATATTTTGCTATCAAACAAAATTTCCCGCAATTCAAGACCTTTTTTTTACTGCTATATGAATCAGAAGAGCAGAGAATCGAACAAAGCAGAACAACAAAAAACAACCTCGATTTCACAGTGAAGTTTGACAGCTGTGGCCATTTGGCCACATTCTGGTTTTAATGGCAGCCAAAAGGTTTTATGAAGGTTCTCAAGTGGTCATAACATCTTTCACTAGAACATTTTCAAAATCTTTATGTTCTTATAAAGGTTTTATTAACTTGTTTTCACAACCGTCTATAGAGTGGGCCATTTTGTACAAATTTCGGCTTTAAAGAAGCATAGAGGAGGTGTTGGTAGACAAAACAGTTTTGAATGTAGTTTTATCGACAAAGCCGGGAGGAGTGCTATACGGCTGGAATAAAACTAAAATTGTTACTTGGGCCTACCCCCCCACCCCCCCCCCCTTTTTTTTTCCCCCCCCCCCCCCCCCACCCTCTCCCCACCTCGCTGTGAGAAACATGGCTGCTGAAGCCTACGAGGTGGCGGGAAATGCCACCCGTGACAACAACGAGACAAGAATCATTCCACGTCACCTGCAGATGGCCACCCGCAACGACGACGAGCTGAGCCAAGAAGACCAAGAAGAAAGTCCAAGTTCAATCGCGAACCATATTTCTCCCCCGTCAACTAAATCCGTCCTTTTCAGGACGACCAAATCAGTTTGCCAACTAAAGAGTTTGTTTGGTTGAATTTTTCTTTTGTGGTGTTTGAAATTTCCATTACCGCGCCCCGGCTGAACATGGCATTGCTTTAAACGCCGCGTCCTGGTGTAAATGACAAAGCGCGTTGAACGGCAATCGAACGAATCTCTATAACGGATAATTCGAGCTGAACTGCAACACGTCAGACCGAGCATGTGTTAGATCTGTAGTACAGAGGGAAGCTTGAGTTCGTTGTAGTTCCTATATGTGCATAGCGGAGTAGTTACTGGCGGTATATAATATAAATTTCATAAAATGATTTAGTATTGAACATAACCAATAACTAAGTAACGTGTTTGAAGTTTGCTTTTTTGCAATCGCTGCCCGCTGTTTGCTGGCATGTGAAGATTTCCCTATCACAGACATCGTTCTCTTATAACTAGTTGATTAATGCTGGTAATGTTCTCTTCAAATTTCAATCAGTGCTTGAAAGTGTTTCTTACGTTGTAGTGCCTTGGATAGAGGCCCTACCATTCGATAGGAATCAAATAATTTTGAGAAAGTCTACATGAAACGTCGCAGCATATGGCGAACGGCACGGATTTGAACAGCATATGGCCTAGCTTGCCAACTGATATAGAGAATCTTGATATCATATGTCATACATATTATTTCTAGTGAAAGCAAGACAGGCACGTAGATTTCAAGACAGGCTATATCAAATAGTTAAGGTTGTAGTGCGAACAATTAGTGTATGGGAATAAGATTTGGAACGAAACCAAGCTCGGCCACTCTTTAAACAATCCAGCGATCTAGATTGTACATTGCAAGTCCTACGTCACCTTTGTGCACAACCCCATTGGGCTGTACCTTGTAGTTTTTTTTTCACGCTTAGATCTGTCCGTAATGATAACTGTAGCACGATGAAAGCGGCTTGCCAGCATTTCCTGTACTATGGAACGCACTCTATCAAGCGAATCTCCAGCTTTCACCTGTTGCTTCACGTCCTACACTATATATGGCTTGGGTTCATACCACATTCGATTGGTTAACTGCATCAGGCCAATCGGACCATCCGGTTGTAGATAGGTGCCAGCGTTTGCACCACCGACGAGTCGGTGGTGTCACCGTAAAGGAGTCGAGATGTGATAATTGTTGATCCAATTCACAGAAGAGACTTCCGTTGTCCTCGAGGAATCTTTGCACCGATTAACTTGAGAATCCGTAGCATAGAATCACATGTTGCTTTCACAGCTTTGCAATGCTGTTTGAAAAACAGTAACCGGTAGAGAGTGACACCGATAACTTTTGTCCTATTCGTCTTCGGTCCCCAATTCCCCCCCCCCCAATTTTATTTTCTCGCCCCCCCCCCCTTTTAAACACCCAACTTTTTTCCCCCCCCCAATAAACCCCCCCCACTTAAAAAAAAAAAAAAATTTTTTATAAAAACAAAAATATTTTCCCCCCACCCCCCCAAAAAAACCTTTCTCCCCCCCAAACCACACAACGCCCCAACAGCCCCCCCCCTTTACTCCCCCCGATATCTTGGTTGGTTTTTTTTTTTTTTTCTTTTTCGTTTTTTTTCTCTTTTTTTTTTTTCAAAAAAAACCAACAAAAAAAAATTTTTTTTTTTGAAAATTTTTTTTTTTGTCAAAAAATAATAAAAAAAAAAATTTTTTTTACAGCATATGATGCTCTAAATCATATAGCATAGCATAGCATAGCATAGCAATTTCCGACCATACATAATCCTGGGTTGGCTGTTGTAGAGACGATGGAAGCGCCACAAGAGCTGCCTTGGGCGTGACAGGCTCTTCATCCATAGTTCTCTTTGCACAACACCTGGCCAGGTCCTTATGATCAGTAAGGGAAGGGAGGGAAGTGTTGATTAGATGTCTACTTAAGAAGATGCTGAGAACTCATGCTACCTTCATAGACATCTGGAGTTGGAAGTTGGAAGGGATTGTGCGGGAGGCTTACTTTGGCGAGAAAGCGTATGTATATTTATATGTATATAGGTCGTTGGGAGTGACGAAGCTAAGAAAATTAATGCACTCCTTTGCTGTCTGCTTTTTTTAGGCTGGAACACACGCGTTTCCTACTTGTATCCAGGTTCTTCTTGCGTGAAAGCTTGTCTGTCGGTTGAAACATGAGCATTAACTCTTGTCTTAGCCTTTTATGGCTTATGGTTATAGCGCCAATACTCGCTTTCTGAAAAGAGAAAAAGGACTCGCCGATACCATCTCCCCCACCCTCAAACACACACGCGCTTGCGGGCGTTACATGTCAGACGCTGCTTAGGTTGATGTTCTAGAGCGGTGGGGTGGATCAAGGTTGCATTTTACAACAATGTTATTTCAAGTTCTTATGGCGTCAATAAGGCCATCAGATCACCACAGTTATTTAAAATAGGTAGTACTTATCTGTTCAATGTCATAACTGTCATTGTCTTCTCATATTCATTCCATTAACTACATCCAATTTTGTTGATGTAAATGGCCTTCTGCAGGTTACGTGAAAAAATTCTACTCCAAGAACTTCTCAAACCAGCAATATCATCACTGCAGCCAGGTAACCAGGTGCACTGGTACCAACGTAAGAACTTTAGCTGCTCTTCCGGGGAACCTGGCGAATGCGACCGACGGGAAACTATATTGGTTCGGACGGGACTTCTCCTTTCCTTATTATAAATAGCCCTCCCGGAGATCAGCACTAGTAAATGCAAGACACAATCCGGGAAAAATTGTAAGTTTCCTCCGCACCTACATAGCACGAGACCGCGTTTCACGTCTTCTCTATTGTGAACAAGATTTTTGAACACTGCACAGTTTTTCTCTTTATTCTTAAGACTTCTTCATCTTGAAACACTCTTTCATGACAAAAACGTTTCATTTAAGCGAACACATAATTTAAAAATCACTTCTAACAACAATTTTGAAAAATAAATTCGGGAAAAATAAACGGGAAAAAATTGACAGCTCCTTGAAAAGCCAACCGACCGTGGGCAGAGCCTCCTAGATAATATACACATATAATTCACTAAAACAAATAATAATTTATTTTTTTTGTGTGTTTTCCTTTTTTTCTTTTATTTTAAAATGGCGTTTGGAAAAAACACAGTTTTTCCAAAAACCAAATTAATTTTTAAAAAAACAACAAAAAAAAAAAAAATAAAATCACCCCTCCAGGAGGGGGGGGGTGTTAAAAAATCTGTGACAAGCAATGTATAAGGTAAAGATAAAATGTGACGACAAGGGGAAGTAGGGTTTGTTTTTTGCAGAATTTTGCGTGACGTTTTAATGGATGATGTAGCTTAACTACGCCAACCATCATCTACTTTCCTTCAACCACGATTTTTGTATTATCCTTAAGGTTAACCACTACTACGGCACAAAATGATTCTCTTTGCCGGGATTGTGATTAACCGTCCACCATCATGGCTTCCACCGTTTTTAATTCAGAGCACTCAATGTATGTTGATGTGTTTTATCAGTATTCATCACTACTTTCAAATGTTTTGTCCACTACTGTATATAGACGATTTTTATAAACTAGTTATCTCATCAATTTTGGTTGAAATCGATTCAGAGTATTGGAAAAAAGTTGATTATATGATTTGGTAGGAACTGCTAATTGCAATTATGTCGAATTTTAAAACAAACAATCATTTTGGATAACATTTTCTAAATTGTATAAGTCAAAAACAGAGATAATTGAAAATATACATTTAAGGTTTCCTCTCTATAAACTCTGTACACTGATAGAAATTCAATGATAATTTTTATCTTTCCCATACATGAATTTTTTGAAATTTGATCAACAATCAATCCATTTGTAACCAGACATTCTTCCTATGTGCATACATAAACACTTTGTGTAACCACACATACTATTCAAATAGCACATAAACCTCATTTGTGTTGTTCAGAGTATCCTGCTTATATGTGAACCCCTGAACAATATGTGGAGTTTTACATGGTTTCTCGCCAATAAATATGTGTGGATTATTTGTCGTGTAGAATTTTCTGACTTTTGTATATTTTTGTCCTTACTGATAAACAAACCCCACTCAATGCATGTAGCATGTGACACAGTAATAATTAATAACTAAACTATCCCATTTCACCATCCACAGACCAATATCATCTGCTCCACCGTATCATGTGAAGTAACCATCAAATCAATGTAAACAAAACGGAACACCAAGTAGCCACCCAACAAAGAACCAACAAAATACCAGAACCGGAACAGGCACCCACCCACTACACTATCAGGTGGTGGTTGAACGGCCGCCCGTACAGTTTGGGGTGTTTTCCGTCTGGTCTTCCCCGGCTGGATCATCCATCCCACCAAAATGTAAACAATTCAAGCCCCTGGAAATGCATTCCAACAAACCGTGGGAGAACGCTACGATTCCGCTCTCGTGAGTGCTGCCCATATGTCTCTTCTCAATTCTCAGTATGCCGAGCACCCAGAGATTCCAGCCGACGTGTGTAGTCGACAAAGAGAGCCTGCTGCAGCAACTGAGATTAAACCGCCGGAGAGCTACCTAGAACACGTGAGCCGTACAGGGCGCAAACGCCTGCTGGCTGGCCAGCTGTCAAACTTCGGTTCCCAGCAAGGGAACTGTGGTGTTGGTGAGACATGGATCGTACTTTTTTCTTCCCTTAATTCGAATGAATACTATGCGAATGGGAATCCTCCCGTGTACGTCTGGCTATTGACGTTGGAGCGATGCCAAACTTCTCCGCTGCCGATGCTGCTGGTTGGGGCATCAGGATTCGCAGCAGAACAACAGCAGCAGTGGCAACCAACTCGAAAGGGCTTTACCCCATCGGGGCGCGCTGTAATTGAACTTGAAAATGGCATGGTGCGGAGAATGATAATTTCAAAACGTGCTACGACAATTACCAAGGGGGATTGGGGAGGTGTGCGGTAAGGTATTATGTTTTTTTTTATATTGCTGTGCCTAAAGTTTGGCAGTTCTTCGCTTTTCCCCAATTTTCCAGTGGGGTAGGTTGTTGTGAGATGGGTGGCACCGTGGGATTTTCGGATGATGGGACGTTTGGATGCGGAGGGGTAGGGATCTGGTGTGACATTGAATTTTCAGTGGGAAAGGGAACAGGATAAAATTTGGAAAAGCTTTTTGCCACATTGGAGAGTGTTTGTGGAGTGGGGTGTTGATGTTTGTCTACTATGGGTATCGATTTTCGATTCAGTTGCGGATACGGGAATTCGAAAAGGAATTTTGGTATCTTGAAAAGGAACCTTGAGAAAAATTGGGAATACAAGTTGAAGGCGCAGCTACAAAGCAAAACCATGCTGGAGGTGGCTGGTCCCGGTTTGGTCTAGGAATGTTTCGATATGGAAAATGTCTCGACTCCCTGGGCAATAGGATATGATTGTACTAGCCACACCAGCCTACTAATGCAAAAATGGTACCTGGCACCGAAAGCACTCAATTAATAACTGTGGAAGTGCATTTAGAACATTAAGTTGAGAGCAAGCAATAAGCTAACTGTGAAAACAATAAGCATGAAACGCTAAGATAGATAGATGTTGAAACGTAAAGTCATATTAAATATCTTTTTCGTACAGAGGAAATGTTTGCCCAGTTTTTCAGCAGAGACCTGTCAAGTATGAGCAAGTTTAAGAAAAAATAACGTTCAAAAACGGTGAAAACAAGACAGGTCCCTTGTATTATTAGTATGCGTTGTGTGCCAGACCTATCATATCAAATGGCTTTCCACAAACTATACACGGACACAAATTTATCTCAGTGTGAGGGTCAACTTTACTCAATTGCATGGAAACTATGACTCAGTTTTGTAAAAAATTGAGTCACTGGTTGGCTGCGTAGCTTCACTTTTTTTAAGCTTAGTTGTAGCTTCCATGCAACTGAATAAAGTGGATTGTTATGGCTGTAATAATGTAAAGTGGTTTGTAATGGCAAGGAAAATCCTCAATTAAGACCTGTGGATATGCTAATGCTAACACTAATTTGAGCGGCAGGCAAAGCCGCGTTTAGAGATCAGTGGAAGAGACAAGATTTGTACTAAAAATCGAGTTGAGAACCACACGGGACCATAATCAACACACCTAATCTTAAGGCAATCCCTAACGATCAATACAACATTATAATTTTACTATATGTAAATCAGTTGAACTTAGTTCAATATGACTCAGTTAAGCCACACTCAAGCATATCCCGTCGTGCCACGTGTGGAATTTTCTATGTGTTATACAAATCATTTCTTTTTGTTTCTAATGAAAATTCACAATTTCTTCTTTATTCCTCCCATCAAACGCTGCACACCTCCAGAGTCAACTTCCTTGGCACATTTGTACCAAATTTTGGTCATCTGAGTCGCGTCCCGAGCCGTTTTTCAACTTTTCTTAAGCTTCCGCTTCATTACTGCCCAAAATCTCTCGATGGGCCGGAACTGCGGGCAGATGGGTGGATTTATGTTTTAATCGTTGAAATCTACGTTATTATCGCGGTTATTATCCAGTGATGATGACTTCCCGGCTGTAGTGGCAACTCGCCAAATCTGGCCAAAACTTCACGGGATCGTTATGGGCTTTAATGAAAGGTAGTACGCGGGTTTTGAGGCATTCTTCGAGTCCATCGTCTTATTCGTCACGAACACTTTGGTCTTTGCTCCACAGCTGCATATATCTTGCCAAATCATCAGTTTTTGGCAAATATGTCAATAAAAGCAACTTAAACGTTGCAGGAACATCTCCTCGTGCCGTCGCCATGTAGAATTTTTGGCCAGGAAACTGTCCGAAATCCATTTTGACGTAGGTTTCATCGTCGATGAGCAGGCATCCTTGGTACTTTGTCAAAACCTCCTGGTACAATTTCCGAGCTCGAGTTTTGGTGATGAAACTTTGCTTCAACGTTCTGTTTGGTTGCTTGCTGGCTCGATAAGAACGATATCCTGCTCGCAAACGAATTCTTCGAACGGTACTGCGAGCAGCAGCGTATTTTTGTGCGATTTCATTATCTGATAGTCCAGGGTTTTGTCTGACGGTTCTCAACACCTTCTGGTTCAGCTTGCGGTCATATGTTCCACTACGACGCTTACCTTGAGGCACTCGATCCACGCTCTTTCGCTCCCTGAAACGTTTGAGCAATCATACACGGTTGATTTGGCGATTTTCAACGTTTTTGCGATTTTTATTGCGGACCACGTTGGATTATCAACGTGGGTGTGCAGAATTTTTGGCTTCCATTTGGCATAACTTTAGACTCACTGCACGAAATACCGTGAATTTTATACCACAACAAACGCTAGGGCGCCTAGGTTAACAAACCGCTGAAAAAGAATTCTTGCAGCGGTCACTTTCCGTGCCGCTGCAACACAATAAGTGATTCCGGATTCTAACTGGTCAGAACTTTACGTCTAATTACATGCTAGCATGTGGAACCGAGGGTCAAAGTAGGCTGCAGTGTAACGATTGAAAAATGATAATAACCGTGATACTCGAAAGTGTATTAGCATTCGAAGTGGTGCCTACACAAGCAACTGAAATCAAACAGAAATGTATCCTGCTCCCTAAGGAAGTGTATTCTGAACAAAACACTAATAACACCGGATTCTCTATGGACGTGGAAAATGCTTGGGAAGGATTTGTAAGTACTCGGAGTTTTCGAGCAACGGGTGTTAAGGACCATCGTTGGTAGAATGAAGGAGGACAGAGTCTGGAGGCAGAGGATAAACCATGACCTCGGGCAAAACAAAAATAGAAGGAAAAAACCTCAGAGTTCTGAGCCCAATTCTGACCAATTCCCGTGCCAGAAAGCTGTGCTGCAAGTGGTTGATGCAGCTGAAATGCATCGTAATGGATGACGAGACGTATATTAGAGCGGATGCCAAGCAGATCCCCGGTATGGATTTTTTCGTTCGCAAGTCCCGTCTGGATGTTCCGAAGAATTTTCGGAAGAAGAAGGTCGACAAATTTGCCAAGAAGTACTTGTTGTGGCAGGCGATCTGTGGGTGCGCCAAATTTAGCAAGCCGTACGTTACGACCGGAAAAATTCTGGGCGATTAAGAAGGGGACGTTCCGGAAAACAGGGAAGGCCTTCAAAAACGAAAAGGATTCGAAGAAATGGATTAAAGTGTGTAAAAAAGACGGTACAAGTGTTGCACAGGAATTGATGGGTAGCGTTAAGTCCAAGGTGCAGGAATTTAGCCAAAGAGAAAAGGTTGAGCAAACCATTTTAGCAAAAACATAGCTAATATGTGTTTATTTATTTCCTCAGTTTTCAAACACTAGGATTTTAAATAAATAATGTATAAAATATACGACACTTAAATGATCCATAGCCAACCATGGCGCAGAAATGTGCAGCTGAAATCAGTACACGTCGAAGTAAATACTCTTAAGGAAGTTTTGTTGAAGATTCGGTGAGGGGAATCTAGGGGGAGAGTTGTTTTTGCATATGCCGGAAAATTCAAAACATTCGTTTTTACATTGTTAAAAGACACTTAAGAAGAACCTTGAGTGCATTTCTACTGATCGAAATTGTGAAAATCAACACATAAAATTTCCAACATTAATTTTATTGAAGACAAATATCCATAGAAATACACATACTGTTATTTAAAAAAAATCTAACTGACGAATGAATGAATGCTAGATATTACTAATAAACTGTCGAGTTTTCATTTTCATTATCATTTTCATTTTCATTTTTATTTTTATTTTCATTTTCATTTTCATTTTGCAGCATTTGGTGGGGCAATAAGAACGCAAGTCAGTCCAAAGCCGATGGTGAAGGAGGGGTAATAGCGAACTAGTCTATTCAGACCACATGAACTCCATGGGAAGGAACAAGGATAGGTTAGGGTAGGTGGTTAAGGTAGGGCGTTTTGGACCGGTTAAAAACAATGCAAAAAGAAAATCATGAGTCGAGCACTCAACACAGAAGAAGTCTGTTAGTCGCAGACGAAATAGGCCTATCTGTCAAAAGATAAGCTTTTTCTAGTGGAATTTAAAGAATTTGCTCGCTTTTACCGGTAGCACACCTCTTTCATTCTGAACAAACCCACCTATGATCCCCAGTGATACGATATTCTACTATGGGAGTTCCTAAACGGGCCCTCCGCATCCCACAAAACCACAATACTTATGGCCACGGTCTAAAAGTCCACTGCATAGGAAATTCTATGACACAGTTCAAACTTCCACCCCAAATAGAATATTAAACATTTTCAAAATTGAATAAATCTATGATTAAATTTTTAGTGATTTACGGCCCAACCCGCCGAGATATCACACTCAACTTTAGTGCCTGTATACATGCGTGCTACGACGCGGCTATTATATAGAAAGAGGAGCGAGTGTGATATTATCACTACTTTGTGTGGCTGACAATGACATGACCTAGCAACATCTACCATCAATCAGCTATCTCCAATTCATCATTAACATAAGATTAGGCCCTCCCACCAGTGTCCAGGTACAAAATCCAGCTATGGAGAGCGACTAATAAACTGTCGAGTTTTGAACACCAATTACTTTCATATACGATCCGATTTCGAAAAATTCCGTTCACAATCGTCAAAATCAAGTGTTGAACATTGAATGTACATCTTAAGCCAAGCAATGCTGAGGTAGAAATACCTATTCCTAATTCACTCGCCTTCATGTGGTAAAAATTGATCGAATCGACAGTTTTTAGCTCATCTGCATTGTAATGAGCTGTGCAATTGTCCAACACAAGGGCGGCTCTTAGAGGAAGTCCTTTTGACTTGAGGTAGGCGGTCACTTTCAGGACGGATTTCCAAAACAAAAACACTCTTTAAAGAGCTTCTTTTCCATCGCCCGAGCGCTCTTGGATGCCCTGTAGTATACAGGCAACTCCTTAAGATTTTTGAGTGCTCGAGGTCTGTGAGACTTTCCAATCAACATTAACGGTAATTTGAGCGACCCATACATGGTGCATCAAGGCATGAACATGATCCGATCTTTTTTGATTTGGTGTCTCTCTCAACATATGTTCATGTTGGAGATTTCTTGAAAAAGAGCCCATTTTCGTCAGCATTGAAGCTTTTTGCAAAAACCAGATGTAGATAGCTTTGTCAACCTGTGGGTATCGAGGATTCATGAAACGCTTTCATTTTGCAATAAATTAAAAACAAAACATGTTAAATTGTTTTCACGGAATATCATTTAAGTTTCTTACACATGTCCTTTGCATATTTCATGACATAGATGGTAGATGCAGACCGAACTTTGTACTTCTTCATTATTTCATTCATCGAAATACCATTTCCAAGATTTTGAATAATTTTTATTTTATCCGCTAGTAGTAAACCAACACGGTTATGTTTTTTGTCTTGTTTACGCAACACACGATCCATTTTTCAAATAACCTCCGACTAAGGGCGCCCCCAGGGTGGACGCGACCCCCAAGGTGGACTAAGGGCGTGACCCAGGGTGGACGCGATGCGAAGTTTGACAAGTCGCGCGAAGTCGCGCGACCAACCTCCGTACATTTAAACAAAGCAAAAATATAGCTAACATACCATAGAGAACGTGACGCGATGCGACGCGATGAGCGATTATCATGCGATCAACCACTGCATGCACTCGGTTTTCGCGCGATTTTAATCCGAACATTGCATTAGGTCCAATGAAACATTTGTGTCAAATCGAGAAAAATACGAAGGTTTTGAAAGTTTTATTTTTTCTTTTAATTGAAATTGCAACTCAATCGTGTAAAATGAAAAACGTCGTCAGGATCACAAATAAAATGTTGCTCATGAGGATTATGATGATTCTGCGTGTAATTGATACATTTGTTACTTAGGACCTATTACTTTGCATTTGTAGATTGGACCTGTTAGATTAGTCTTTTGCCAAGTGAGATTGTACATTTGACTATTTTGATTGCGGTAAACCCTAATAAAAATAATGTTCAAGCGGAGCTTAGTACAACTGAATCAGCCAAGTCCCTTTTCCTACTTCAATCGTACTTCCCGTCCTAGTACAATCGTACTTCAAATGCACTTCAGATGATACAACCGATGGACTTGCAATGTCAAAATAGCTAGCCTTTCATTTTAAATTTTGGCAATAGGTTGACGGACACTTGAAATCCATCTTTGAACTAGGATTGTACAAGGACTGTTTAGTTCAAATGAATTTGTTGAAAAATAAGACAAACAAATATATAAGACAAAAGACATACTAGACAAAAGACATTCACTATCACTCCGTTCAGATCGAGAACCAGGAATTCCGCAAGCGACAAAATTCGGCTTCTGCGCCCATTCCGTTAGATGTTATTGGTGCGGTTCCGTCAAACACTGAACCAGTTGAAAACAAAACATTAAAATTAAAAAAATAAAAAGACAAAAGCTAACAACTCAGCAAATGATACTTGATCGATTTTCAAGTCGTGAAGGAGAACGAAGTCTATCTGGGTCAGATCTGATTCTGAGTCGCAATTACCGAACGAAAACGGATTCAGAGTCGAGTCAGTATGATGGTATTTGTGCAATCGTGTGAGCTGATTTGTGGAAAATTTGTGTTTCATTTGTATAATGAACCTCCCTTCCAGATGAGGGAGGGGGTTTGATCCATCATAAGAACCTTCCCAGGCCCCAAAAACTCCTGCATACAAATTTTCACGCCGATTGGTTCAGTAGTTTCCGAGCCTGTAAGGGCCGGACAGACAGACAGACAGACAGACAGACAGACAGAAATTTATTTTTGTACATATAGATAGATAGATAAATCACGTTTATAATTTAAACTGCCAAAAATAAGGGCAAAAAAAAGTTACGTTATATCGAGGTAAAAGTTACGTTATATCGAGTTACGTTATATCGAGGTTACGTTATATCGAGGTTTGACTGTAGTTCTAGTTTGAAATTCACGTTTAGTTCCTTCAGTTTATACACTCCGTGTTATAACTATAGAAGCAGTCATTTTAATGAGGTTTTTGAGTATTAAAAGAGAATACATATTGAGTATTAAAAGAGAATACATTGTACATATTGGAAATGAAGTGCAAAGGATTGGATATGGTCCTTATTTATAAGAATGTTTGCATATCTTGGATTGTTCTGGTAAGTTACTCAATAATGTAAACACAAAAGCTGTGTTTCATAACTATAGAACTAGACGTAAAATTAATTTTCTCCAAAAAGTTTACATCGGTTTTGCATTGATTGCAGCATGTTAGTAATTTGTAGGGCTTCTTTTGTTCTCAATCAGTTCAAACAACCTATTGGCATACTTTCAACCAGGCGGCAATATTTAGGTACTTGTATCTCGTTCTACGCTGATGAGATTGCTCCTTTGAGCTCTTGAACATTCCCGTACTGCTTGTTGTCTGCATCCACTGTACGTACCATCAGTCCCCACAAGTTTTCAATCGGATTCTGATCTGGAAAACAAGCTGGCCACTCCATAACTTGGATTTTATGTTCAGATAACCACGCCATGATCGCTCGGCTTTTATGAACTGATGCGTTATCTTGTTGGAATACCCAATCACCACGATGGTTTTGCTGCAAGAATGGAAGCAAATGGTTTTGAAGTATCTCGATGTACTGGCTGTTCATTCTTGTTGACGGAAAAGCAATCTGCACCACTGCATTTTGAAAAAATGCCCCCCAAAGCATCAAACTGGCCCTTCTAAAGTTCTCTAAGAAAAGTAACGTGGCTGTTTCCGTTAATCTCTCCAGTATGAAAAGATTCCATCTAGTTCATCGAGATTAAATTTCTTCTCATCAACAAAAATAACCTGAAACTTTAAACTAAATACTTAAAAAAAAAAATCCAAACATGAATCAACATGATTACACACATTACTCCATTCTCAAGTGGATTTGCTCTTTGACAGAGCAAAAGTCGTGGTGCTTGCTTCAGTTTTTGTCGCCGAATGTTTGGAGAGTCTTTTAAAGTTCGGTAGACTGTTGAACGTGAAACGTCAAGCATAAGGTCAGCCTTTATCTGATTCAGACTTTAGAGTGAGTTGCTTGCAGCGTTGATTGTTCTGCGTCGACATCTTCTTGACAACTTTTTTTTTGGGCCAACCTTTCTTATTTTTACCATATCCATCAGCATTTTTCAAAAAAAAATCCAAACAACGTGATGAGATCTGTTCAAACGACGAGCGATTTCGTGAATTCTGATATCTTCTTCTTCTTTCAAGCTTATTGTTTTCATAATTAGCTTATTGCTTGCTCTCAACATAGTGTTCTAAATGCACTTACTTAAACAATTATTAATTAAGAGCTTACGAAGCCAAGTACCATTTTTGCATCATTATGTTGGCAAGTACAACCAAACACTACAAACACCACACCGAAAAGATTTTTTTACTAACAAATAACACCTAGACCAACAACACCAAAAAAAAAAAAAAACACACCCCACAAAAAAAAAAATTTTTTTATTTATTTTTATTGTAAAGAAACGGAGTGTATCATGGGTACGAATCGGACACTTCTCACTAACAATATCGCTAACAACCGCTGACTAATATTATCCGCCATAAATTTTGAAAACCGTTTTGCATGTATGTAAAGGGTGTATTCGATAAAAATGGCACACACATATATACTCATCAAAATTAAACTGATTATCGGGTTTTTCTTGAAATTTTCAGGGAATGAAGAACTACTAATGAGTTTTGATTTACAACATTTGTTTTATTCAATTTCGTCTCCCATCCCGAATGCCCGCACCTTCCTTTTCACTCCACCCATCAAATTTTGTACAACCGATTTTCCCTGTGTTTTTGTTGTTTTTACCCAAATTTTCTTCAATTCTAGCTCTGTTTTTATAGTTTTGGGATGTTTGCGAAGTTCCGTTTTCATAATTGCCCAGAATTTTTCAATCGGACGAAGTTCCGGTGAATTTGGTGGGTTCATATCCTTTGGCACAAAATTGACTCCGTTGGCTCGGTACCACTCCAATACGTTTCGAGCGTAGTGGCAGGATGCTAGATCAGGCCAGAACAGAGTTGATCCTTTGTGCTTCTTAATGAATGGCAAGAGACGCTTCTTAAGGCACTCTTCCGTGTAAATCGCACCGTTTATTGTTCCGGAAGTGATGAAGGGAGCACTTATTTCACCACATCCGCAAATCGCCTGCCAGATTAGAAACTTCTTTGCAAATTTTGATAGTTTCTTCTTTCGAACATCCTCCGGAACATCGAACTTCGACTTGGCAACGAAATATTCTTGCCCAGGAAGTTGACGGAAGTCGGCCTTGACGTATGTTTCGTCATCCATCACGATGCAACCGGATTTGGTGAGCAGCTTCGTGTAAAGTTTCCGGGCGCGGGTTTTCGCAGTGATGTTTTGTTTTTCATTCCGGTTTGGGGCTTTTTGCACTTTGTAAACATGTAACCTAGCACGCTTCATGGTTTTCTGCACAAAACCGACTGACACCTTAGACTTTTTAGCGACATCTCGAATTGACATGTTTGGACGGTTCTTGAATTGTTGTACGACTTTCCTGGCCATTTTACTGTCCATTGGACCACTTTTACGACCACTCCCTTCCTTCCTTTGGACACTCAGACGCTCCTTGAAGGTTCTTATTACACGAGACACAGTTGTATTTGCAATTCCAAGCCTTTTAGCAATCCACCGGTGGGACGCCCCTGGATTTTGATTGTGAGTGCACAAAATTTTCTCACGGACAATTTCTTGTTTCGACGACATGACTGGAACTACTGAATGTATAACTATGAAACTTGGCAGATGTAAATAATACACTATGGATAAGATCTACTCAAATTTCTAGGTTTTTTACTCATACGATTCAAAAGTTACAGAAGATTTTCTGTGTGCCATTTTTATCGAATACACCCTTTATAGTTTTTATGTAACACTAGCTGAACGTTGCTTCGCTTGCAACTAAATGAATGAAAATTCAAAAGAACTGGCGCGTTTACTTATGGTTGTTTTTCGGTATGAGTTTTGTTAAAATATTGTTGTTTTTGTTTTTATTTTTGTTTACGTAGCTGCGTTGCATAAATATATCGAACTTAACGTTGCCGTTCTTAGAATGAAATATCTTCACTGTTTTTCAATAGTACCTACACAGAAAGAAAAAGTGCGGTAGTTCCTACTATTTTTTTTTTCCTAGCGCGGTTTTTTAAAAACTATAACAGCCATCCCCAACTACCCCATAAAAAACACCACATTTTTCGTAAAACCCCCAAAAAACTTAACAAGTCCCCATTTTTTTCTCTCAAAATTTTTACACACTTTTGTATTATAATAAAAGAAAAAAAAACAGTGTGCCCCATAAAAAAAATGCGGAAATCCATACCTCAGTTTCAAATAAGTTTTTTTTAATAGAAAATTATAAAAAAAATTATAATTTTATTTAGGGAATCGTATATTAAGCCTTTCATGATAACATTACTCCATATGTCCACCATTTTTCTCGATCACCTTCTCCAAACGGGGACGGAATCGAGAGCATTCCTTCTCAATGTATGAATCAGTCATCGAGTTCCATGCCTTGGTAATGTAAGCTTTCAGGGCGCCAAAACTGGGGTGAAAACGTTCACAGGCCTAAGCCTGAACATATGCCTATATTGAGTTATACAAAGGATTCAAGTGCGGGCTGCTAGGAGGCCAAATGTCTTTTGGCCTTCATTCCATGTTTTCTTTTAGCCACGCTTGAGTTCTTTTGGAGGTATGACACGGTGCTCCGTTCTGTTGGAAAATGACGTGTTGGTGTGCTCCAAAGTTGGCTTTCATCCATGGCAGAACGTGGTCCTTCAAAATGTTCATATAAACCTCGGTATTAACTTTTAATGCAGCTCTGAAGCCATTGGACGCAACTGCCCCAAAAACCATGACTCCGGCCGGATGTTTGGTTGTAAACTTGAATTTCACGTTCTCTGGAACATCCTCAATCTTCTTCGGCGAAATAAACCTGTCTGTACGTGTGTTAGATATGGGATCGATGGTGAACATTTTTTTCATCGGAGAATACGATGATGGTATACTTCTTCTTTAATGCTGACACCAAACGTTTCGAGCGTCCGTTGCAAAGTTAATCTTGGCCTTGACGAACAATTCAAGTCATCTTTGACCAACCGTTGCATGGTAGTTCTTGAAATATCGGCTTCTTTAGCCAATTTCCAGATCAATCTGATAGGATTTCGCCTCACTTTGTCTCTCACTGATCTGATGACCTTCGGTGTGCGAGCGGACCGAAGACGGCCACTTTCCGGCTTCCGTGGACGTGGTCCATCAAGGAGTGAACGTTGGATACAGTAAACGGTAGCCAGGTGGCATCCCACCAATTTTTTTTTTTTTTTTTTTGGTTTTCGGGCAACAAGCAACCCACCCCCCCCCCCTTTTTTTTTTTTTTTTCTTTTTTTTCTCCCCACCAACCTTTTTTTTTATTTCGTCCCAGCAAAAAAAAACAAGAAGATAACACACACACACATACCCATTAAAACAGTAAAAAAAATGTTTCAAGTTACCCGAAAATAAGTATTGAAAACTTTCGCATGTTTTTATGGGACATACGGCATGTTCTGCAATAAACGTAGGTGTGTTTTTAATTCAACCCTCGGATTGGTAGTTTCTACCCTGGTTTTTCTTTCTGTGTAGAAGCATTTCATAGACAAAAATTTTAGCTTCAAACTACGTCGTATCCTGCCAATTTTAATGTTATCTTCTCTTGCCTAACCTAAGATTAAATTCTTGTGCATAATGTAGCACTGAATGTAGCTTAAGCATCCCCTTTTCTTGACTAAGAAGGAGTTCAAACATCTATCAGAACATGCTTCTTACCCGCTTACTACACATTTTGTGTTTAAGTTGCCTGGATAATTCTCATGTTTGTTTGAAATTTGTGTTTCATTTGTATGAGAGGCCCTCCTTTCAGAGAAGGGAGGGGTCTCGAACCCCCATAGCAACATTTCTTGCCTTCGAAAAACCTCCACATGCTTAATTTGTTTCCATTTGCTTGATTAGTTCTCGATTTATGTAGAAATTTGTATTCCATTTGTATGGGAGCCCCCTTTCCAGAAGATGGAAGGGTCTCAAACCATCATAAGAACCTTTTCCAGCCCCAAAAATGCCTACATTAAAATTTTCATGCCGATCGGTTTAGTAGTTTCCGAGTCTACAAGGGGAATTTTTATTTTTTTATTTTTTTTTGTAGAATGACCAAAATTATAAGAATAGATTCTAAATTTTCTTATATTTTACTTTCATCAAACTTTTTATTCACAACTTTGTAGAACATAAACCATCAAACACACTTCTTTCCTTCGCAACACAATCCTTTTTTTTCCTTTCATCTGTTTACTCACTGGGCGACAGATCGTTACCTGATATTTGTTGTCACTGCGTTGCAGAATCCACTCCAGGGTGTACCGACCAAGGTACGAAACCAACAAAAGGTGAGTTCAGACCAGTGTGGCCAATACTGCCCATTATAAAAAATCTTGTTTCATTAGAATAGCTTTGCATTAATTTTCATTGTTAATCGATACACTTCAAGTAACGGGCAGACAAATTGAAGCGATCAGAATAAAACGATTCATCGCGAGTATTTAGAGAGAAAAAAGCTTTATTTAACAGAAAAACACAAGAATGATGACAGGATGAACGAGGAGGCTTCACCCGCTGTGGTCGACAAGCGAGGGTTTGAAAATAACAAGAACCAAATTGAGTTGAAGTTGGCGTTGCTTTCTCCGTTACAACGGGCAAACGAAAGAAAGCCGGAGTACAACTGTTCTTAAATTACGCCCGATAAAAAATAAACTCCGACGACAATTTAATAATTATACCTACTCTGCCAAAAGTGCCCCATCCACATTCCACCTGTTAATTTATTGCAATTCTTTTCCCAACTGTGCAGACGTTTGAAGAAGAAAAGTTTAAATCTCCCCGTCGATACCCATCGTCTGCAGCAGTGGGTTGCAACAATTGATGTTTAATTTTGCTTCTCAATGGGTTTCATTTTTCCCATCTCAGCACTCGGTCGTAGGAAATATCAAGATATGCGCGAAAATCTGCCAAACTTTGGCACAAAACTACCGCCGTGAGCATTTGGAGGGAAGGTAAGAGTTTTCCGTCTCAAGGACCTCATTATAATTTTTGCAAAGTATTGTCAAATTTCGCATTTGCAGGGGACGCAATCCGTATCGAAAAATTGAGCGGAAAACTCCGAGGAAAAAGTATTGTCAACGAGCGTGCACTTCTGGAACTGAGTTCTGAATCGACATCAACAAAAGCACTGTGCACAATGGAGTGGAGGACGGAAGTTCTGCTGTTTCCGTTATCTGGACGTGTAATCTCTGGGTCTTTTCTATCGCTACGGTAGTCGGTTTGATTGTGGACAAAGCGAGTCAATTATACATTTGTTTTGGCAATCAGAGACGCTGCCGTTGTCTACATCAAGCTCACAATCGCAACTTTACCCTCAATGTGGAAAATCGTGCCAAAACTATCCTTGCCAGAGTGCGAGATGACGCTACCGATTCCGAAAACGATGACGATTCCCTTCAGTGCTGGTGCCTACTTCACTCGGTTTGACTCTACTGCAATAGCGCGTTTGTTCATATCTAGGTAAGTAAGTTCGTGTACAATCCAATGCTGTTGTTGTCCTCGAACTGAGCTTCTTTTCTGTTCGAAAAATATCGCAGATCTCTGGAAGACACACTCATTCGAGGCAAAAGAATCGTTGCTCTCACAAACTCAAAGTACCCTGGGAGGAAGGCAACTCCTCGAGTCTCAGGATGCCTCCGGCTTTCTATGGGTTCTCTGTGCTTTATCGCATTGTTTCGTTCCGTTTTGCTTCCGGTTTCCGCGCCGTGAGCTACGGGGACATTCCGGCCAACAACGGGGAAGAGGGGGGAGGGGCGCGTGATGTTTTACAAGCCGTTGGAGAATAACGCGGTGTCTTTTATTTTTCGATGTCGTCGTCGTACTGCTGTTCCAAGACTTTTTCGCTTACACTGGGGCGTCCTTCCGCATCACTGCACTGCCGAGGAGCGAGATTGTGTGCTGATGATAACGATGATTATTATTTTGCTGTTATTTGCGACGAGTGCCCCTGTATAAGTACTCACATTCGAATGGGAAACTTGCAGATATGAGAACTGAAGGAACGGTAGCGGTGGGAAAATCTGAAGTGCGTTGGAGATCCTTTGCTATCTGCTGTTTATTGTTTTTTTTTTTTTTTTGAGACATAAAAGATAGAAACTTAACTTTATTTCTAAGTTGTGCAGGTCTCTTACTTCAAAATGTGTTATTTTCCAAAATATCAAATTATAGGCACTTACGTTCAACTGACTTAAAATTTCAATAAACATTCTCCTTCCCAATATAACTTCACCCACATTACGAAAATATAATTTTTAACCTCAACAGAACAAACTTCAAGCTTCCGCAAGCACGGGACTTTTTTTCCCTCTGCATTTATATGCTCATTCCTGCGACGCGAATGTTGTTTATTATGCCAAAATGCTTCGTTGTTGTTCTTTGTGATTTCAATTTGAATAATTTTATACGTTGTGCTGTCTGTCGTCCTGCTCTTGGCTGGCTAGGGAAAGGAGAGGGAAGCTGTTTTTCGTCAAACTCACAGTCAATTGAAATTGTCTCGTGAGGGTACGCGCTTCTCCAAATAGAGAATGACAACAACAACATCGCCGACGCCGACTGATAGACTTCGCTGATTGTGTTCTTGCCTTGAAGTGGAATAAGTAGTAGTTGCGGTGTTAGTAACGATGAAACCTCTTCGCGTTGGAAAATTCCCCGTTGTGAGGGGGGACGGCGGGCAGTGGAAATCGAAAATTTATGCTGATTTTATGTAATTGTTAATTTGGACAAACATATTGGTATAACGCTGGTGACTTTGCGTGCCATGGCCTGGGCGCCTAATGGTACTGTTCATTTTCAATTGAAGCTGCTTCTCAGTTAGGGAGGTTGAATTGTGGAATGTCTTAATTTCCCTAAAGAGAAATTTGTTGTACGGTTTACTATCGACGCTTTAAACGTACTGCAATAGAACCAACGAAGTCGAATCCGTTCTCGTCCATCAGTGCAGTAATCCTCATTGCCATCACTCAACTCGGCAAGTCTCCCTCTTTCAGGACGACTGTTGGTTTACTTCTGTCAGACTAGAGAATGACAAACCTGATCCCCCTGGATTGGGCTACCAGCTTGGCATGTTTTAATTAACGCAAGGGATATTCTTGTTTATAGAAGCAACAATATTCGCTGAAAGGGCCGGTCAGGTTTGCCGTAAATAAAGCATTCGTTCGCTTTTGTTTGAATTTTTCGATTAACGTGGAAGTTGGATTTCGGCCTAGGTGGACAAGTAAACATGATTTAATAGAATCTGTCACCATCAGATGAGTGATGATATTGTTAGCAGTCACTGTAAAATGGTCATAAATCTATATTCTGGAAGAAAATATTATGGCCCAAAAACCACATACCGTGAAGTACCCATATTCTGCGCACCTAATGCCCTAATTTTGCGCATTTTAAAACATTCCAAACTAATGTTTAGTTGAATATTCTATGAATTTAGTTCTACATGTAAATAGATGTTGTCCTTTTGTGTATGGGATAAAATATAAAGTTTGACAATCTTGCAATTAACTGCCAAATTTTGGCAAAATGCGCATAATTAGGCGCTGCGCAGAATTAGGGTACTTCACGGTACCCTACATTGTAAATCAATGTAGGATATGTGTCCCTTAATTCAGCCTTATATGCAACGATCGATTACATTTTTAATTATAACTCAAAAATTATTACAGCTGTAAGCGATATTAATCTAATAATACACTTGCTTAGGAAAGCCTAATAAGACGTTTGGTAGTTTTTATCAAGAAAAGTTACTAAACTTATTTGGTGGGTGTTGGCCAAATTAGGATTTTTCAGATATAATCCTAAATAGGCTGTAGAGTATGTTGCATACATCTAGTAACCTAACGTCCGTGCTCCATCACAATATTTTCTATTGTGATGTGTCCAACTCAATGGGTTAATTGAACTGAAGGTGAGTTTGAAAGAAGGGGAACTTGGAGTAGAGCACACGTACCCACCGGTTGACACTAAATATTGGCCAACGTGCTTTTGCACATTTGTTTGAGAATTTGTTAAGCGACACAAATTTCCAAATCCTAAGTTTTTGCAAAGTCCTAGCATGCAGTTATGAGCTTCTAAATTTATCATAATAGCATATTAGCGTTAAACCTGAGAGGGTTTATTCATCGATTTCTGTTACAATTCCAAGTTGTAACATTCCGCCCATTTGCATGTTAGGCGGTGGGAATTCCTCTCGTACTTTGGAATCGGTGGATTGTGAGTAAGGTTATGCGGAGGGACTGATTAGGGAAGTATACATTGAGAGTAGCCGAGTGGAAGAGATAAATAGAAATGAGTTTTCAGATGATTTGTTTATAGATCAAACCAATAATTAATCTTCAAACATTATATGTACTCACTAACAATAAAGGGTGACAGTAACAGTATAGACCAGTAACATTACAAGATTAAGGGGATATTTAGTAGAACAGCCGACTGAGGTCATCAGATATAGCTTTTCATTAAAAAGGTTTGGGTTTGGATGGTTAAGGGGAATGCTTGAAGGAGAATTTACTGTTGGCCAATGCGGGGCGCCTTCTACGTTTTTGTTTGGTTGTTGGAATAAATGTTTAGTAATATGGGTTTATGGAATGCTACTAAATGTTACCGTTTTACACACGGGTTTCCTCAGATTTTTTAAGTAATAATAATTCAGTTAGGCATAAAAATTACTATCATAGAGCAATAAATACTTAACTTGTAGGTCAAAAGGTCAATAAAACTCATAACGTTACTATTTTTGACTCTGAGAACAATTTAGCTAAATCAGAGTATTTGGAATACATTTTAACAGGATCACAGTGGTCGATAATAATCACACATCTCAACACATTAATATAAGCATGATATGCCTTTTTATCACAAAGGGTCTGTTTAATTATATTTAGATATATCAGCTATTAATGATGTAACGGGTCACCAATCCGAGGAGTAGTCCGGTTTGTTTAGTCTCTATATGCAGGATCTCCACTTGTAAAGGAGCTCAGGAAAATATTCACTGGAAAAAATATCAGCTGTCCAGCCGAGGGAACCAGGAAGGGAATCGCCATCGTCAACGAGACATGAAAGCATCCGATACCGACCTTTTGAAAGCATTTGGATGTGATGAAGTGTTGGGTTTGGATGTATAAGGGAAGGGTTGTACAGAGAATTTGTTGGTCAATACAGGGCACCTTCCACGCTGCCATCTGGTTGTTGAGAGAGACATTTAATGAGAAAGCTTCATGTAATGTTACTAATAATCCAAAATCAAAAAGGTACAAATATGGACATTAGTCCCACTCTCAAAAGTTTGAAAATTTTTCAAGAGGTCGGAATAAAATCTTCATTATAATGGCCAATTGAGCGCAATACCAATTACTACTAGTTAGTTGTTTTCACACAGGTTTTCTTATAACTTTTTAAGCATTAGTACTTCATTGAGGCATAAAAAATAGATAATTAATGTACCAGAAACTGGACGGACACTTGTGCCTACCCAGTGGAGGACCCGGATACGACCACCCATGTGAGTCTAGAGTATCGCACGAGCTGACGAGTGCAACGGGAAGGACTGTAGGTGTATAGATCTGGGGATGAGTCCCCGGATACGCAATCTTAGCAGGAAAGCACGGATTATACACTGAACAATTACAATTACAATTACAAGAAAAGTTACTAAACTTATTTCATACAGTCAGAAACTGTCGACGGATGTGGATGTAATGTCGGTCTATAAGCACCAAATTGACCTATTCTTGGATGCAAATTCGTCCCATCTGATAGATTTATTATTAAATGTAGTCTTCGTACGGTTTTTTTCTGATTTTCTTTTTTAAGGTACTGCCACTTTATCCAACACAAATTTTCACAAAAAAAAACTAGGATGAAATTGCTTTGAAACACTTAAGTGATTTTCACATATGATTTAAAAATGAAAACAATGAAAACATTATAATTAATTCTACACAGATTTTGTTCCTTTGGTTTGTGGGCCATTTGATGAGCCATTTGAAAACCATGCAACCGAACCTCATTTATTTTCTTAGGAAATTTTACCAATAATAACTTTTTTACTACGTTATTAATACAACAAAAACATGGGAACATAGAAAAAACTACAAGGTACAATCCAATGGGGTTGTGGGAAAAGGTAACGTAGGACTACGCAGCAATGTGAAATCTAGATCGCTTGATTGTTTAAAAAGTGGCCTAGATTTGTTTCGTTCCAAATCTAATTCCCATACTCTAAACGTTCGCACTACAACCTTAATTAATGAATATAACCTGTCTTGATCCCTCTCCATGGCGGGATTTTGTACCTAGACGCTGGTGGGAGGGCCTAATCTCATGTTAATGATGCATTGGTGATAGCTGATTTATGATAGATATCGCAAGGTCATGTCATTATATGACCTTTTACTCTAATGAACCATTCATGGGAGAGCCAAAGATCCAGCCACACAAAGTAGTGATAATTTCACACTCGCTCCTCTTTCTATTTAATAGCCGCGTCGTAGCACGCATGTAAACAGGCACTAAAGTTGAGTACGATATCAGCGGGTTGAGCAGCAAATCACTAAAAATTTAATCATAATTAGATTTATTCTATTTTGAAAACGTTTAATATTCAATTTGGGGTGGAAGTTTGAACTGTGTCCTAGAATTTTCTATGCAGTGGACTTCTAGACCGTGGCCATAAGTATTGTGGTTTTGTGGGATGCGGAGGGCCCGTTTAGGAACTCAGAGTATCGTATCACTGGGGTTTGTCATAGGTGGGTTTGTTCAGAATGAAAGAGGTGTGCTACCGGCGGGCTTTGCCGCAATTTACGCTTAGACGAGGCTAGAAACAGTTTGTAGACGCCTGACATCAAGTAGTTAAGGGACACGACAGGAGGTGCACTTTTCATTGGCGTGGCAATTCTTTCATTGTTCTTTATTAATTGATTGTCAATAACTAAACACCAAGTAGGTTTATCTAAATTGCAATTATAATTCTAATTCTAATATAAATTAAAATTTAAAAATGTGCGGTATACGACAGTCGACTTTCAAATTAAATTCAAATTAAATTCAAATTTATAGCAAATCATAGAGAGATGTTACTTTAATATAGCAACTTGCAGCGTAAAAACAACATGAAATTTACAGTGGTATCTCAAATAGCCTGGTCGAAGCCTGGAATCCCCAGGCCCTGGATACGAACTACAGGGAATGGTTCTCTCTATCCTTTCCGGATTGGCCGTATATCATTGTAATGCGGAATTGTAAATTAACGATTTTATGATCACTTTCACTTTAAAAAAAAAACACTATTTAAAAAAACTTTTTTGAGCGTATTAGTAGAACGATTGTGACTGGCAAACTAGGAGAATTTAAAATTAACACTTCGTTTGATCACTTTTTAAAATTAAAGAATAAAACATTGAAACATTTCAAATTATCGCCTGTAAGTTCCTTTAAATTCCACTAGAAAATGCTTGTCTTTTGACAGATGGGCCTTTTTAGTCTGCGACTTACATACTTCTACAGTGTCGAAAACTCGACTTATGATTTTCTTTTTGCAGTATTTTTAACCGGTCCAAAACGCCCTACCTTAACCACCTACCCTAACCTATCCTTGTTCCTTCCCATGAATTTCATGTGGTCTGAATAGACTAGTTCGCCATTACCCCTCCTTCATCATCAGCTTTGGACTGACTTGCGCTCTTATTGCCCCACCAAATGCTGCAAAATGAAAATGAATATAGCCTGTCTTGATATCTACATTCATACATCTTGCTTTCACTGAAAATAATATGTATGACATATGATATCAAGATTCTCTATATCAGTTGGCAAGCTACGCCACATGCTGTTCAAATCCGTTCCGTTCGCCATATGCTGCGACATTTCATTTAGATTTTCTCAAAATTATTTGATTCCTATCGAATGGTAGGGACTCTATCCAAGGCACTTGAACGTAAGAAACACGTTCAAGCACTGATTGAAATTTGAAGAGAACATTACCAGCATTAATCAACTAGTTGTAAGAGAACGATGTCTGGTAGGGAAAAATTCCCCCCCCCCCAAAAACCGGGGGGGAATTAAAAAAAAGCAAATTTCAAACAAGTTATTTAGTTATTGGTTATGTTCAATACTGAATCATTTTATGAAATATTTATTACATACCGCCAGCAACTAATCCGGTATGCACAACAAGGAACTACAACGAACTCAACCTACCCTCTATACTATAAATCTGTACACTGTACATCTAAATTTGGTTCGTGTGTTGTTCAACACGCTTTGTCATTTATTCCAGGACGCGGCGTTTAAAGCAATGCCATGTTCAGCCGAGGCGCGGTTATGGAAATTTCAAACAGCAGAAGAGAAAAATGCATCCAAACAAACTATTTAGTTGGCAAGCTGATATGGTCGTCCTTAAAAGGGCGGGTTTGATTGACGGGGGAGAAACATGGTTCGCGATGGGACGGGGGAGATACATGGATCTTCTGGGTCTTCTTGGTTCAGCTCGTCGTCGTTGCGGGTGGCCATTTGCAGGTGACGTGGGATTATTCTTGTCTCGTTGGTGTCACGAGTGGCATTTCCCGCCAACTCGTAGGCTTCAGCAGCCATGTTTCTCGCAGCGAGGTAGACGGGAGCATCGGCACCAACAGCCAACTGCGCCAACGCCTATCTGGACAACGATTGCTCGCCAGTGTACCCTCTAGGGTGCTTGCTACCGCCAAATGCGTTCCTACAGCTGATCTTGCTATGGCTGCCGAAAAACTAAATCAAAATGCGAAGGTGTACCCATTATATATCATTCATGACTGACTAGGAGACGTTCCTTACTTAAATATGAAGTCTTTACTAGGATTATACTGTGCATTTGGTAAATTTTCTCTGACATATCGACATTATAAGACATCACCTAGTATTCAATCAATTCAATAGAAATATTCCAGATAGATTGGTGAAAAGATTTTGAAAATCCGTCATGAAATGAATTAATTATTATCGTTCCAAACCTAAGCATATTTCGTGACGCTCCAAATTTTCGTACTCGGAACGTGTACCCCTGTATTGAAAACAAAGACGTAGTCCTACGTCAAAAATATGTTCCTAACATTGGGTCTACGGTTTTCTTGTTGAATTATTGTTATTCTATCTATCTATTCAATTAAGAGAAATTTGGATCATTGAAAGATCGTGGAGATAATCTGTTTAGCTCAACCAGTGAAGTCATGGTGTCTAAAATTTTAAGGAAATAAAAAATTACGCGGAAGTGAACTACTATTAATTGATTAATATTGTCTCAATTCTTTCAGAATAAATTGGCCCAAATTCGCAATGACTGCTATCAAACTATTCGGTCAGGTTTTTTGCTGTTTTAAAACCACTTGACTTCCCTCAATGCCAATTTTCCGTGTTATGCATTTACTGTAGGCAAAATGGTTTCAAAATGCTTTTTCAACTGACCATAACAAGATAATATGAATGAGTCCTAAAACGGCATTTCAAAACAGTATTCATAAGGTCAAAATAAAACCTTAGATAGGAGAAAAAGAAATTTGAGAAAACAATGTTTTGAGATCGTTGTTAAAAAGCTGTAAAGGTTGTGATTTTTTCCAATCGTCATATTGAAATACAGGAAATAATTGATATGCGGAAAAATAAATGCACTATATTTAAATGTAATGCAAGTAAACTGCACATCGAAAACCAATTTCGGCATTCTTCTAAAGACTGTATTCGATGAAATTTGGACACACGCAATTGTTCGTAACTTTTTAGCGTGTGGGTAAAAATTATTGAAATTTTAACTGAATGTATTTCATTGTGTTGTGTCAATTGTGTAATGAGTTTTGTGAAAATCGGTCGAGTGATTTCAGTGATGGCTTCGAATGAAGAAATAGTGCGCCAACAAATTTTGGGCACTCACTTCGAAAACCCAAACGCTTCTCATCGATGGATCGGAAAACAGCTCGGAATCGCACATTCAACCGTATCTCATGTGATCAAAACGTTCAAGGACCGTAAGACAACCAAGCGGAAAAATGGTAGTGGCAAAAAACGTGGCACATCAAATCCGGAGAAGGCCAGGATGGTATTGAACCAATTTAAGCGTTATCCCAACATTTCGATCAGGGATGTTGCAAAAAAGGCGAATGTTTCAGTCAAACACTCCGGAACTTCGCCCAATTGAAAAAAATTGGGCAATCATGAAGGCAAAGCTCGTTAAAACTCCAAAATTGATAGAAAATGAACTTGAACTAAAGAAAGTGTGGTTAAAAGTAAGTAAGCAGGTCGGTCCTATCATTGCCCAAAATTTGATGAAAGGGGTCAAGGCAAAGGTGCGAGCATTTGGGTTGGGAGAAGAGGTTCAATAAACCAATGATGTCAAAACTTAACCATTTAGTAGTACTTTATTTCCAGAAAGTTTGAAAAGAATCAGGCTCAAGGAAAATTTTTGGTGACCTATTTTGTGTTTCCAAATTTCATCGAATACAGTCTTTAACAAAACTTGTTATTTCGGATACCTGGGAATACCGGAGAGGTACTATTTTGGTATTGTCTTACCTCAATATGGTATTCGCATAACATTGTGGGAACAATTTTATGGTATTATCCTCAGGTATTTTACCTCTTAATCTGAACTCTTAAATACCAAGGCCAGTTATCAAGTTATTCGTTCCTGCTCGGGTGGGGCAGATCATTCAACTTTACGGACAAAACCTCC
The DNA here is from genome assembly GCA_024533555.2 of Aedes koreicus. Classification (NCBI taxonomy): domain Eukaryota; kingdom Metazoa; phylum Arthropoda; class Insecta; order Diptera; family Culicidae; genus Aedes; species Aedes koreicus. Next base: position 436,549 of record JAHHFK020004768.1, on the reverse strand, counting down.
TTACTCCTAAATTTCAAGTCATAGTGATTTGATTTATTCGGCAAAGTTGTTCAGGTGAATCATATCTTTTTTTTGGCATGATTTTTTTTTATCTAGATCACTATTTTTTGACCTAGATCAGCTCTATATTTTGAGGGAAGCCTGCTATAAAAATTAAACCTTGCGCGAAGTTGTTCATGTGGAGTGAAGTCACATGTTGGCATCACTGGTTTTGATCTAGATTACTTTTTTTTATCTAGATCAATTATATATGTTAATAGAAGCATTATATCGAAGCAAAAATGACATTTAAGTTGTTCAAGTGAATGATATCTATCTTTTTAAATCATTTATTTTTATCTAGATCACTTTATTTTGATCTATATCAGCTCTATCTTTTGAGTGGAGCCTGATGTTAAAACAAAACCTTCTGCAAAGTTGTTATTGTGGATTAAAGCTACATTTTGGCATCACTGATTTTGATCTAGATAACTTTTTTATTATCTAGATCAATTCTATCTTTTGATAGAAGCATTATATCGAACCAAAACATTCAAAAAGGTTGTTCAGGTGAATCATATCTATCTTTTGGCATCATTTCTTTTATCTAGATCACTATTTTTTGATCTAGAACAGCTCTATTTTTTCAGGGAAGCCTGATATAAAAATAAAACCTTCTGCGAAGTTGTGCATGCGGAGTAAAGTCACAATGTGCATCACTGGTTTTTGATCTAGATAACTTTTTTTATCTAAATCAATTTTAGATTTTGATAGAAGCATTCTATAGAAGCAAAAATTACAGCAAGGTTATTCAGGTGAATAATATCTATAATTTGACATCACTCCTTTTCATCTAGATCACTCTATTTTGATCTATATCAGCTCTATCTTTTGAGTGAAGCCCGCTATTAAAACAAAACCTTCTGCGAAGTTGTTCATGAGGATTAAAGCTAAATTTTGGCATCACTGGTTTTGATCAAGATATCTTTTTACTGACGGATGTTTTATTCAAAAGGAAATCCAAAATATAATGAGTAGACACATAGTATTGAATATTGCAATGCAATTTCTGATCAAACTTCATTATTGAGGAAAAAAAACACTTAATTATGTTCTTGTATTTAATTTCGAACCATGTTTAGGATTGTGAATATAAAATTATAATATTTATAAATGTATATTTATTCTTCATCATCTTCCGATTCCGCTTCGAAGTGAAGGAGATCCGCAACAGCTGACTTCATTTCACGTTCGGACGATGAAGTGGTGCTGGTTCTCATGCTGGACAAGAAGGGATCTGATGTGATCAACATACCGTTAAATACATCTTGCATTGTTTCTTTTCTGCTGGACTTTCGGCTGTGTGACTCTCGAATTTTCCGAAACTCTTTATTACGGGCCTCCTGCGCTTCTTCGCTCATCATACCTATGGGTAGCAGCGCAAGTGCAATCGCCTTCGATCCATGGATAAGAATTTTATGAGCACTCGCAGGCATTGGATACCACTCATATAAGCTTGCGTACAAACGAGCTGTTTTGATGGCGAATGCATGATATGCGTCATGGTTTATATCAATTCCGCATGAAAGCGTACGTAGAATTGTGTCCAATCGATCAATAAGTTCTTCGTCAATACCAGTTATCTCACTTGTGACAGATGGTTTTTCGAAAAAACGCCGGGCTGCGTTACCCGTGTTTGTAGTGCCAGATCCCTCTTTAACAAAGTCCAACAACAACCCATGCTCTTTACGGAATCTATCCTGGATTTTACTTTTCCGTTGGTCAACGATTGCTCTGATGTCTCGTGTTCTGTAGTACTTTTTAGTGTCCAACCTGTAGCTAACGTGTAGCATCCACTCCATGATTCGAATGTAGGCATGTAAAGTTGATAGTCCCAGCTCCAATGCTTCTGGGTTTTCCTCCCGTTGCAAAACTTCATCAATATTGTTCATGATTTTGGGTGTTGCTGAGCATACTGAACAATTTTGGGAACACTTCGTTCCAGTCAAAGCGTTGCTCACCTTTCCGTCAATCATTGTGCAGGATAATGTGTGAGTTACCTGTATCGTTCCAGCCCTTGTATCAATACATGTTGGTAAAAGACCTGATATTTGGGTACAAATAAGTAGTTCTTCCTTTTTCATCGTCTCAATGGATTCCTTACAATATTCCAGTTTACAGGGTCGACAGTAGCGGGTAGATGAAAGTTTCGGATTTTGCCACAAAATTAACTTGTTATTTTTTATCTCCACTATAAAGTTGGAGAGGAACAAAACATGTCATCAACAAACTTGAATCGTCAAAATCATGATTCGCTTGTAATTGATGATACCTCGATTGTGTTCCACTTCCATCAAAGCCCCATTTAGTTATGAGAGTACAATTCTTCAGGACATCTCGACTAACCCCTTCAAACTTCCCTGGATCTATCAACGCGATGCGTTGCACTGTGTGGTCAAGCAAAGCCTGCAATGATACCTCAGCCTTACTTTCGGTCACTACAGTGCAGAGTGCTGCAGGGTAGCAGTGCTTTTTCTCCTCTTGAATCCGTTTGTATGATGGATACAAATCGGTTCCTCTCTCCTTGGTTTGTGTTCTTAAAATTTGATACTTTTGTCTAGATAAATCCAGGTCAGAGCCAGAGCTTCGGTGGTTGTGTATCGTAGTATTCCTGTTTGGTTTGACTTCTTCCATGCACGAGACATTCTAGATGCTCGAGTAGGAGTTGAATGGAGTATTTTTGTTACCAGTCCTGCCTCTGTTACCTTTCCTTCGCTACGCAAGTTCATTTCTGTAGCCAGAGCAAGCTGTGGTGTTGACCCAGCTTTACGCAACTCACTTACCTTCCTTCGCTTCGAACGTTTAGAACTATTCAAGAAGTCAGTAACAGGACGTCCTCCTAAAGAAAAAATAAAATATGATATGGAGAAAAAAAGGGCAGTAATTTAATTTGAATATCTGCAGTACCTTGTGCTTTCTTCGGTTTTCCTAATTGTACTTCAGACAGAAGCCAGCGCTTATTCTTAACAAGAAATGTTTTGTTTGTACGATTTGAATTCTGCCACTTGCGTTGTATTCTTGAACATTCCAAGAGAACAGCTTTCCTCACTTGCTTCTTCCCTTCAGCATCATTTGCCAGATTCAACTTTTTCTCGATCTGCTTTGATACGTTTAAATACCGTGCACGCCAAGGTTCGTTGGAATGCTCGTTAAGCATTTCAAACATCACTTTTCTGCTGGTGCGAAACATTGCGTAAGTACTACACCAATGCGCCCGATAAAATCAAAATCAATGCAACGAATAAATCGTTTGAAAGTGACAGAACTCTAGTTCCTTACACGCTCATCAGAAACTACTATAAAATGAGTTTTACCTATTCAATAACTTTTACTAAGTTAAGCTTATTTTCCGTAAACCCAAACAGAGTAAAAATTCCTCAGAATTTGACAAATTTTGATTGATTCGGGTAACTTCATTTGTAAACAATGGCTTCAACCACTGATTCCCCGCGAATAAAAGCTTGATTTCACAAAATTTTGACATTGATCTGTTGAGGGTTGGTACTTTCGAAAAATTATATGGATATTTATTAGTGACGCCATGTGGTAGTTATTCCTGGGACTTATTGACCGATGTGTTACTGTGTGTGTGCTCTTGGTTTTAATGTGTTCCTTCGGTTTCTGATTGTCGGATTGGCGTTCCTTGGAATGAGTGGGTTGTTGCTCGATCAATAACCTTCCTTTTGTCCTTGTTGTATGCACTTCACGCAAGTGTGATTGACGAAAGGACAGTTGCGAGTATAATGAAGATCACCGCAATTCTTGCATGGGGTTTTGGGAATCTTCTTCGCAGGTTTCTTCTGCTCTCGAGTGATTGGGTAGACAGTGTGTGTTTTGTTGCTCTCCACTATTTGAGTGTCCTGATGGAGGTTCGCGATCCAGTGACATTCCGCCACGAGGTTTTCCAAAGTAATTTTGTTCTCCTGGTTTGCGGTCGCTGCTTCGTCTGCTTTTAGCTTGGTAAAGGACCTGGCGTCTCGGGGTAATTGGAGTCCACAGATGAATCGCAAAGCCTTGAATTGGTTACTTGAAAGTTTCAAGAGCTGGAGTGCTTCAGATTTCTTGTTGACCATTGCAGCATACGACGTAAAATCGTCCGCTTCGTTCTTTAAGTAATGTAGACATTGATACCGGGCATGATAGGGATGAATGACCTTTAAGATTAAAATCCCTCTTAACTAATAACAATAACAACAACAACAATCGGGTATGAAAGATGGACTTTTGCCGGCAGAAAAGCTTCTTGAATTTGGAGATTGTAACTTCGAGCTTGAATTCACCCGGATGCTTGGGAAGCATACTGTTGACGTATTTTTCATGCACTGAAAGGCTCAGTTTGCAGCCGTACTTTGGCCGCATCGTCGAAGCGCCCTCCATTCTCCTTGAAGACTTCTTCATACCTTGCATACCAGTCGTTGAAGAAATCTGTTCCGGATCGAAATCGAACTCCTGAATTCCGTTGACCTGGGACATAATGATTTTATCGCTGCAGTCAGCCGTTTCGTTTGTCCGTTGAAGGGTGGAAATCTGGCGCAGTTGCTGGGAAATCAACTCGGACAGGTGCTGAATGGCATTCTTGAGTTTGTCGTTGGACAAATCTTTAGAAACTGGTTACAAGGTCTTGAAAGATTGGATGATTGCGAGGGCTTTCTTCGTTTCTCGTCGCCAAAATGTTGAAAAGTCAAATCAAGATAGAGACTGGAAACTATTTGAATCTATGTCTTCATTGCTTGAAGGTTGCTAATCGAATGAATAAATAAAAGGTTTTTTCTGCCAGCATAGCAGCAGCATGGCTTACTGCTACAGTCACAATTTGACTTTTTCTAGCCTTCACAATACACTCATGTGAATAACAAATCCGTCACACGTCATTGCGTAGCGTTTCTTGCAGGCCGATTGCTTCGATCCATCTAGTTTGGCATCTTTCTTTGAACAGATCCCACCAGCGTGCCACGCTGGTTGTCTCGAAGGTCATCCATATGGCAATCATTTATTGCTAACCGTGTTGCAGAAATTCAGGAACTAACAACCAATTCCACCTGAAACGATGATCCCGATGAAGGGAACCCTGCATTTGGGAATTTCGATTCGATGGAATTGACCACTGTTGATCGATGATGCACCCCAAGAATGTTTTTACCCAACCGAAGATTTTCTCGGGACTGAAACAAAAATCTGCATTCCATTTCTAATAGTGATAACTTTGTCATTAAGTAACAATAGATCGGACGTGGTGCATTATTATTGGATTCCTTAATGTTAACTTTATTTCATCATTTTTTTTTCTGAAATCAATTTCGCATACTCATATCACATTTGTATCCGGAAAGAAACTTACAAAATAGCATGAACACCAGGAAAAGACTATTCAAAACCAAAAACTTCACTTCAAAGTCAGACAAAATTTCTCTTCCCAAAAAACAGTTAAGTACACAGACCATCCAAAATTGAGGCTCTCCTGCAAAACAAATGAAATTTATATGCAAAACGATTATCCCTTTCAACCACAAGTGGTAAAACCACACTCTTGCTCCACTCCAAACAAGTGAGTCCAAATTGCTTCACCCACAGGAAATGAACACCACACGAGGCAACTTCTTCTGCCCTTCCATCAAACCGGAAAGGCAAAAAGCGAATATCAAAACCCTTACCCCCTTCCTCTCGTCTACCGTGCACCGACTGTTGGCTGAGCTAGTATGTCCTTTTTAGAAATTCTTCAGGTGTTTTCAATTTGTAATTTTAATGTCCAAATGTTATGCCCTTCCTCGTTTGCCATGCGCTTTGCTATGTCCCAACCGGAACTCTTCAGTTTTCGTTTTATAAATCCATCCCGTAAGGGTGGATTGCAGATACGTTCCAGGCAGCAAACAACCTGCTTGCTTCAGATGCGATAGAAACACCAAATTCTCTCTACTAGACAAACTTGTACTTCTTGTTTTTTTTTTTCAAGCCTAAACGTCTTACAGTGAAGGTGTGGAAATGGAAATCCCCCTTTCATTGCCAACGTCCAAGACACGAAAAGGCTTGATTTGGATGTAATGTACCGACCCGCTCGCCTCTAACGCTACTTCAAACGAAATCGAGAAACCCTACTATGATTCCTGGTATTTCGGCGGCACCGGCACTCCCCAAAAAGGATGACCACCCTTATCTACCTCCAGACGAGACATCCGGCATTCGAGAAGCCAGTCGAAGACGAAGGTTAAAAAGACGATTCATTTTAATGCTTGATTGAATTTTCGGAAAAGGAATTTTAGTTGGAAAATTATGTGAATTGCATAAATTTGGATCGTTTTCTGGTTTTCTGGAGCGACGCTTTGACCCGTTACTACACTGATCATTGGTGGTGATGTGGCAAGGGGGGAAAATACTTAAACTAGATCGGTGGGTACTATTAGGGATTAATTTGAAAAAAGAAAAACGGTACGTGTTTGAAAATAGAAGCATTGCTTTCCAAGAGCAGTCTAAGGAACGTCAAATAAAATAAGGCCAGAAACTAGAATTTGCGAACACTAAAAGATAAGGGTCTGAGTTAGTGCACCGTCATTCGAAGAATATTGCTTTCTTAGTACGGGTCATCGAAGAAATTGGATTCTGCCCAGCCATTTGGCAACAGAGGATCCCGAAGAAACGAGGCAATAAAATAATGAGAACCAGTAAGGCAGGGAGCGGGAGCCAAGGATGAAGCAATACCTGCTTGAAACCGTCTGTTCCGGTAGTCAGCCATGAGAACGAAACTACCTCTTTTCTATTCAAAGCCTTTGACGATGAAGACGATTTCCACCGACTTCCTCTAGCCCGCCTATCTTTCATTTTATAGTCGAGGATGCAAAGAAGCTATCTGAAGGAATTGCTTGCCCATGTATAACTCTAGAGAAACTCGATCTGGATCCGGGTAAAGGATTCAATGCACACAATTTTACCCAGATTATATTTATTTTATAGCCAATAGCTTTTTAATTTCAGCAATGGCAATACTTTGATGTTTCTTCTGTGCATCCACCGACCGAATGTCCGAATGGCGATGCAATTTTCGGTCGGATGTATCGTTTTAGCATCAGTATAAGTGGATTGGAAAGGAATTTTAATCTCTGTTCTAGTAGCAGAAATAATTTGCTGGATCATAAAAATGAAAATGCATTCCAAACGGCAGAATGTTCGTTTGTTGATCAAAATCCAAAACAAACCAAACACACTAATTAAATTGACGCCATCCATCACAGCAACTGTCATAGTCTCACAGTGTGCATCTAAAAATTTATTACACGTCATGCAAATATGTGTCTCCGCATGGTGAAATAATTAATCGTGTGACCCCAATGAATGCTGACCCCCTTGCCTTCTAGCTCGCAACACAAAGGACGATGGATGACGGATGTTCCACTCAATGACCGTGATCACTTTAAATCCGCTTTAATCCTCCAACCATATGATTTTCCACTGACGAAGAGCAAAGAATACCAATTACTCGCACTGACCATTCCCGGGCCGTTTTCCAATCTCCACCCACCATCGACAGAAATCCATTATCTCATCATCATCATCATCATCATAATCTCACAGCTTTTTGCCCTTCCTAGACCCGACGACAGGCGCGAGGAAGAAGGACGCATCCTACGGTTTTGTATCGTTATTGAACTTATTTTTCGCTCCAACGGACGAATTTAATTGATTTATAATACAACAACTCGTGGTGGTCGCGGCGCTGGTGGCGGTGGCAGCAACTGGGCAGCCCAAACAAACAGAGCTTGGTTCTTCAGCCGATGTACGTAAACCACAACCCGTTCATTGGTGCGTTCGTTTTCCGCTGCTGGATCTCCGAGCCCACTACCACCCGCTCCGAATAATCGAAAATAAGTACTTGGATACACATGAATTGCCGCAAGATGGTGATTGGATTAATTGGAGATTGGAAATCTACCGCAAAACAGGGTGATTTGTGGTTTTGGAAAATGGATTAGGTGGTTTCGATTCTCGCTGTAATGGATGTCAATGTGCTAGGGGGTAAGAAGGAACGTGGAGTTTTATTGGAATGAGGCAACTGAACTCGAGATTATTCTTTGGCTGGTGCTTTAAGAAAGGTTGATTTATAAAAATATTGGACTTGTATGTAGAACTTTAATTGTTACTCGGAAGCAGGACCGGTACAAATCAATTCACCTACACTCAAGTGAGCTGAAATTGAGAATGACAACCTTAAATAATAAACTGACTACCTTCATGGATCTGAGTTTTTAAATGACAGAATTCTCTTAACCACAGCAACCGCTGAGTTTTGAAGTCATTATTCTCGACAAATTATTCAAACAGACGTATTATTCTATGATTTTGTAAATAAAGAGGGAAATAAAGATCCAAACGAAAAATTCTTGAAACCCCAACACAACTCCAAGAAACACAAGGAATATCATTTCCTCAACATGAGGGTGATGCTAGTTTCCGTGGGGGTGCTGAGAGTTTTGAGAAATTTACGTATGAATCTTTGTTTACAAAATAAGATATTTCGTTTTGAATAAGTTGTCGAGATTTGTTCGATTGATTGATTCGTATATTGATGTTCACTATCACCTGTGTTGTTGTCAATGTAATATGGCTGGAAATCATGCCTATTTTGGTCCACTCCTCACCCTCCCCCCCAATCCCCCCTTCCCCCCTCCCTCTCTCTCCCCTCCCCCCTTTCACTCCATTTCTTCGGTAAGGAGTCCCCTCACCCCCAAATACCACCCAATTCACCTCACCTCCCCCTACTACCTTTCTCGCTCTTCTTCATTTCCTCATATTTTTCTCCACATATTACTATCCACTCTTTCTTCATCCATACCTTTCATTCTCTTCTTTTCCCTCTTTTCCCTTCCATTTTTATCGAGTATAAGCTATCCACATACATTTGCGTTGTACGCATGTATTTGTGATGTTTTTTTATGCTCTGAACACTGCATGCTGTGCGTTTGACTGTCAGCTTTCTTTTGTTTACTTGTTTGTGCGGTTCAAATTCTGCGTTTTCAAAATGTCGCGTATTGAAAAGGAAGTTAAAATTAAGGTTCTGGAGACATGACTAAGTGAGAAGGGTATTACTATGCGAAAATTGGCGAAGCGGTTTGGAATTCATCATGCGAGTGTTAAAACCATCATTAATAAGTTTGGGGAACACTATTCTTTGGATGAGCTACCAGGAAGAGGCAGAAAACCCGGTTCTTCCAACCCGAAACTGGAGCAGAAAGTGGTATCTCTAATCATGAAGAACAAATCAATGTCAATACGTGATTTGGCCAAAAAAGCAGGACCGAGTGTCGGAATGATCCAGCGTATCAAGAGGCGAAACCACCTGAAGACCTACAAGAAGCAGGAAATCTCGAAACAAAGTGCAGAACAGAAGAAGCGAGCAGCAACAAGGGCTCGGAAATTGTATTCGCGTCTTTTGCAGCGTCCGGATGCATGCGTTTTGATGAACGATGAGACCTATGTAAAGGAGGACTCAAAAACCCTTCCAGGTCCACAATACTTTACTGCCGTCGTTGGAGAGGATGTGAGCGATGCGGACAGGTCGATTCAAGCGGAGAAATTCGGTCGAAAGGTACTGGTATGGCAAGCAATATGTTCCTGTGGTTTGAAGTCAACCATTTTCCACACTACCGGAACTATAAATGCGGAGATCTATCGATCTGAGTGTCTCCAGAAGAGATTGTTGCATTTATATAAGAAGCATAGTACACCTCCACTGTTTTGGCCGGATTTAGCGTCGGCTCACTACTGCCAAAACCACTCTCAGTTGGCTTGCGGAAAAGGGTATAGATTTCGTTGAGAAAAATATCAATCCACCAAATTGCCCTCAGCTTCGACCCATCGAACGTTACTGGGCAATCGTGAAGACGGTCTTCAAGAAGACTAGTAAGGCAGCTGGGCACATGCAGGAGTTCAAACAAATTTGGGCTCAAGCGTCCAAAAAATGCGATGCAACACTTGTCCGGAACTTGATGAAGAGCATTCGATCCAAAGATCGAAAATTCGTGAAGGAATAACTTAAATTTCATCCGGTCTTCATTATGTTCAAGCTTAACCTCGTACAATAGAGGATCAATTTTTTGTATGAATAAAATATCAGTTTTTAGCAAAATTTGAAAGAAAGTTTGTGGATAGCTTATTTTCGATACACTCCTTATCCCAACCCCCACACACACAAACGACTGATGACGAACAGATCCACACAAAACACCAGCAGTTTTAAACATAATATGTGTTTCCTCTTAAAAATTATATTACTCCTGTTCTTACTGCAAGGGCCCTCTTTTTTTAAAAAATGAACCCCCAAGAGCGTTGCCGTCTTGGGCCAAGTTTCTCAGTATATCATTTATCGTCTTGTGAGATTATCATATTAGTCCCAGATCTTGCTGCAGAGATGGCGCCGCAGTCTACATTTGCAAAAAAGAAGCTTCAAAGGGTTCCCGTTTTTGCAAAGGTTCTAAGTACGTCATTTGTCATCTTTTGACAACATCATATTAGTTCATAGTTGCTAGAAAATACTATTTATCATAGTCTTTTATAAATAAGTTCATAGTTGCCATCTTGAGCAAAGTTTCCCATTGTGACATTTGTCGTTCTTTGACGTAATCATATTAATTCCAGATCTTTCAACAGAGATGAAGCTGTAGTTTATGTTTGCCAAATGAAGCTCGAGAGACTTGCCGTCTTAGGCATAGTTTTTCGGTACATAAGGTGTGGCCCAGTTAGAATTGGAACTTAGACTATTGCGCATATTTTGGATATACATTAACAATTCATACATACATTCTGTTTTAACTTAAATGTTCGACTTTATGTGAATTTTAATGGGCAAATACAAAAAAAAAAAATCATCTCGATTTCGAAGAAATTTGCGGACTTTTTTTTTCTTTATTTTACGTCGGCCTATTTCCTCACATGGTGACAATCACCGACGCCAGGAAGACGACTCCACCACCTGGACCCTATCTTACGACTCATGAATATGAGCCGAGACCAACGACTTTACTTCCCTTCCGAAGGAAGACGTGACCAGATTTTTTCGCCTCAGAAAAACCACCGACGTCGACTGGGATTGAACCCAGACCCACTGGGGTGCCAAGTAGCAGTCACATTTACCACTACACCACCGACGCCGGCTTTTGCGGACTTTTCCCGGAATACGTTTCATCAACCGGCGCACATCTTTCTCATCCATCGTTTTGGCAATCTTATTCCACTTGGTTCTCAATTCATCGATGCTTTTGACGGCACTGCCATTCGGATTCCTCTTAATAAAAGCCCAAAATCTCTCTATCGGTCTGAGCTGGGGATAGTTTGGTGGGTAGAGTTCATTCGGTATGAACTGAATCCTGTTGGTTTCATACCACTGTAATGACAGCTTGCAAGATCTAGCCAAAACATGACAATTTCATTGTGGGATCTGATGAATGGCAATATTCGCTTTTGGAGACATTCCGTTCTGTACAGCTCTGAATTAAATGTCTTATCAGTGATGAAAACCTTGGTCTTCCTACCGCAGCTACAGATGCCTTGCCAAATCATGTATTTACGTGCAAATTTATCTGCAAACACAAGCTTGAATTTGGCAGGAACATCTCCCCGAGCCGTAGCCAAGTAAAATTTTGGTCCCGGTAACTGTTTGAAATCGGCCTTTACATAGGTTTCATCATCCATGAGGAGACAGCCATTGAATTTTGTCAACACCTGATCATACAGTTTTCTGGAACGGATTGTGGCCACATTAGCAACTCTCTAGAGCTTTATTTGGCTAAGATAAACTGCAGCGCCATCTCTGCAGCATGTTTTGGAACTTATATGATGACTATTACAGGACTATTCGTTACGCACTGAGAAACTTTGTTCAAGACGCCAATTCTCTACAATGAGTCTAGAATGTTTTGTATGCATTTCTGTTAAGTAACACAGCCGGGCTGCAAAATGGTGAGTAGACAACTGGGATGGAGCGTATGTCCCCGCAACATAGCACCGGTCCTCACAAGTTCCTACCTCATGCTTCCACGGGTCAAGAGATGACAAAGACCGCCAGCTAAGGGTTGCGTACTTAGCTGGTAGTGCAGCCTGGGCACTGTTGTCCTTCTGACTTCAGCTAGATTGCGGAGGTGCGTGCCGAGCGTCTGTGTCCACCAAGGAGGTGCGGTCTGTCCTTGCATCGGCAGCGCGACCCGGTAAGGTAGTATGCTAAAATCTTACCCTACCACGAAAAATGGAAGTATTCTTTATACGGTGTATAATTTCAGGACATCTATGGAATTCCCAAGTGTTGTTTAATAATTTTTTAATTTTTTGTTTCCTTCGTGGCAATGATAATGCAAGAGCGTATACAATTGCAGCTGGACATCAGTCTACAGACATGCAGACAGTACAAATATAATTGTTACTATCATTTTACATTATAACATCCCTTCACAATATTTTTAAGCTATTTTCAGGTTCGCATCAATGGATCATCGTAAGTTTTAGCCCACCTAACCCACGATATGTATTTGAAAAGATAGGATAACGTTTAAAGTTTTTTTTAGAAAGGATCATACGACAAATTCTACTAAATAAAATTTCCAATAAAGTTTAATAATTCAAAAACTAAAATTGTTGATGATCTCTCATTTTCTATTGCACAGATATAAAGAATTATCTATGGGCCCAGTAGAAAGCAAGAGTTATCGGAGAATTCAAGTTTCCATTTTTTCTTTTTTCTCTCTGGTTTTTTTTTTGTAGATTTATTAAGCTTCCGTTTTTGGGCAGTAATCATAATCATATGAAATTTATTCCGGCTAATTGTTTGCTTTAATTTTCTTTGCTATTCTGCTTGGCTGCCCGGTGATCAACTTTCTTTCATTATATCACTTTGGAAATTATCGCCATTAGCCCCACAAATATTCACATTTTTATAATATCACTATTCACATCTATTATTCTATAATCATTATATATATTAGGTGCCAAAAAAATCGACTTTTCGAATTTCAAAACGGGTAGTGCTCAAAAGTTTCCGTCTCCTCAAAAAAAGTCCCCATGCAAAATTTGAGCTCAATCGGACTTCGTTAAGTGTTGGACCAAGGCGGTCAAAGTTTGACATTTTTGAAACACGAAAAATTTCCCAAGGGGGGGGGGGGGGGGGGGTGTGAAAATTCCGAAATCGATTTTTTGTTTTTGATGCCAAATGTCTTAGAAATGCATGAAACGTCGAGATCTGTTTTTCGAAAAAAAATTGGACTTTTTGGGAATTAGAAATTTTTTGAGGTGGAGGAGTGAAATGAATTTGATATGGAGGATTTGAATTCAATTGCTGAGATATCCATGGCAATAGTACTGAAACATGTCTTATATCATCGTTGGCAACTGCTAGCATATTATGTGATATTTCATTAGGGTGGTTCACTTGTTTTGCATTAGGGTGGTCCATTTTATAGAAAAATAAAAAAAATAAGATAATAGTATCAAAACATCTCTTATATAATCGTAAGCCATTATCAATATTAAATATATGATATTTCATTAGGATGGTTCATTTATTTTCCATTAGGGTGGTCCTTTGAGTTGGAAATTAAAAGCAACAAAATATTTCCAGCAAATTTACCAGTCAATATTTTTTGTATAGTTTGAAACCATGATTCTTTTTTGGCATACTACACTTCGTTAAGATATTTTTATTATGTTTTTTTTAATAGTTAACAAAAATGTGCCGTTACCAAAATATGGACAAAAATAAGGAAAAAAAACGATTTTTGATGTACCCAAATTATTACAATAGCTTGATAGGCGACTACGAAGTGCAACAAAAGTTTTTTGTTTATCTTTTCTAAAGAGGTTCTTGGCCTTGGACTGCTTCATTTCCGAGAAACACAAGTAGGTACGTTATAGGGGATCAAAACAAAAGTACGTTACCTGCCGCTTGCTGTGGTATACGCGCTTCGGTAGTGACAACGTCTGCTTCGAATGCTTTTTGTTCTGAAGTGTTATCTACCCAAACAAAATATAAGCTACCCGTAGGCAACGAATACGTCCCAAGCGAGCAGTTTTGAAAGACTGAGTAGGTAATGAAATGGCCACACATTTGGTATATAAGGAATTGTTATTTTTAGTTTTACTCATTCAGTATTTTTATATTTGAACGAGGAACCGCGGTCTAGTCAACAGTTTTTTGTTTTTCAAAATGGAGGATATTCGGCTAGTTGGAAAATACCTACCTTTGTTCCCCGAATCTTCGAATTTGCCTACATACAACGAAGTTTTCCGGAAATTCATGTTTCATTTGCGAGCAGAGAAGCAAAAGACTAAACCAAGTGCACAATTAACAATACAAGCTTTGAAAGTATCATGGAATAAAAAGCATTTGAACCATTTGCTCGACGACAGGACAGTGCAACATAAAATCTTGCGGTACTACGAAACTTGGAAAATCTTGCAGAAGCGCAAGCTAAGAATGTCGGCGAGAGAAATTGAGAAGAGAAAGGATTTCTCTGATTCATTGCAGAACCTTTTCGATATCGGGAAGAGGTATAAACCGAAGAATAAAGTAGAAAGAAAAGCATATCGGTATTTGCAAGAACAACGAGAACTAACTCTTCCAACAACAAGTGAGTCTTTTCCAACGGCAACTATCTCGTGTAGTGATTTTGAGGAGGAAGAAACAGCAGAGGCGACAACAGAGACTAATCCACGAACAAGTGAGCAGGAAGAAGCAAGTCTACAGGAAAGAAAAAAATTTAACTGCTAGTGATTTCGAGTCCTCATCTCAAACCCAGAGTGAGTCCGTTCCTTCTATCAGTACTATCGGCGAAGATTTTCAGATACCGGGTAAGTGTAAATTGAATTAATTTCAAATATGTTTTAAAATGTTTTTCGTGGTTAACAAACGATTGATTCTTAAATTTTCTTCTAGGTCCTTCCAAATCGTCTTCAACTTCTAAATCACCATTAAAAAATGTCATTACTGTCGATGTGGCTGCTGCTTTGGACCGCTGCAAAGTGAGTGATCGAAATGCGGTATTTCTAATATCATCTATAGCGAAATCATTGGGGCACGACGTTTCAACATTAGTGTTAAACAAAGAGTCCATTAGGAATTCAAGAAAAAGAAATTCGTGTGCAAAAGCAGAACGAGCTGAGAGCAACATTTAAGCCACAGGTTAACTTAACAGTTCATTGGGATTCAAAACTGCTTCCTAGTATATTGTCGTCTAAAGCCACCCCCAAAACTGAACGATTGGCTATAGTTGTATCTGGTGAAGGCATCCGTAAGCTGTTAGCTGTTCCTCCCATCCAAAATTCAACAGGAATAGAACAAGCAGAAGCGGTGTACAATGCAGTTGTCGATTGGGATCTTGAAGACAGGTAATTTCTATTAGTTTCAATATTATTATTGATAATTTTTAAATTATACCGTTATTCCGTGTTTTAGGGTTATGTTTACATCATTTGATACCACTGCGTCAAACACTGGTCGAAAGAAAGGAGCGTGTCAACATCTTGACAAAATGTTTAAAAGACAGCTGATTGGACTTCCCTGTAGACATCACATACACGAGCTGTTAGTTGGCAAGGCATTCAAGGCACTACAATTTGAAACTGCACAATCTCCAAATGTTGAGATTTTTAAGCGGTTTCAGACGGAATGGCACCGTTTAGAAAAGAGCTCATACCATTCTGGTGTTAATGATGTATTCGTTAAATCATCAATAACAGCCAACGAGAGGGTGGATCTCTTGAATTTTTTTGAGCGACAATTAAAAGAACAACATCACCGCGAAGATTATCGCGAAGTTATTCAGCTTACGCTTATATTTTTGGGTGGAAAAATTAAAGAACATTTTAAAATTAGAGCTCCTGGTGCTTTCCATAATGCAAGATGGATGGCAAAAATTATTTATTCACTAAAAATGTTCCTTTACCGACACACTTTTGCGTTACCTAAGGCAACTCAACAACAGTTAGCACGATTTAATGTATTCATTGTAAAAGTATATTTGAAAAACTGGTTTCTGTCTACGTGTGCTGCAATGTCTGCAAACAATGACCTTAATTTGATAAAATCGCTTAAAATCTACGAAGCTGTTGACGAAGAAGTTGCCAAAGCAGTATATAAAGGGTTCTTGAAACATCTGCAGTATTTGGATAGCAATCTCATCGGATTGTGTTTATTTGATGAAACGTTGGATATCGCAGATAAAAAAAAATATATTGAAGCCTTACATACATCAGGTAATTATTTTGTTCAATTCGATGTACGCAGAACATTATATTTCTAACAATATTTTTATTTTCAGCTAACAAAACAAATGTGTGTGCTAAATCCATAGTCGAATCAAACGACGTTTCAACACTACAGCTGCACTCATTTGTTCAAGGCAGTCAGCATACTAAAAACTTGTTATGTGCTCTAGAGATTCCGGAATCATTGTTGGAAACTGATATTACGCAGTGGAATAGCAAACAAGAATATGAAAATGCCATTAAACGAATTAAAAGCTTGGAAGTAGTAAATGACAATGCAGAACGAGGTATTGCATTAATCAAAACATATAATTCGAAATTGTCAACGGATGAAGATCAGAAACAGTTTATTTTGCACTTAGTTGAAGAACATCGAACAATGTATAAAAGTTCAAAAAAATCAGATGTAATTTAAGAAAATATATGCGATGCAATGTACCAAAAACCTAGCAACATGAATTTTGAAATATCACAATACCGTTCCCTCCCTTTCGTTACGTGTCTTTTGTCACAACCATTGAAAAGGTTAGTTATATCTGCAAATACCGTATTAATGAGATAGTTCCCCATCTTAGGGGTCCAACAAACAATTTTAGCTGACTAAACTCTTCTTTCTCATATAAACAGCTGAATAAACGTTTACTCGGTCAAAATTGTTAATTAGGTTGCAGTCGAAGACTTCCCACTCTACAATATTCGGTAAATGTAGGATAGATAACTCTGAAATTTTTAATCTTAGCTTGCAACGACGGTGCAAAACAGAAATAAGAAACTCACTGATGCACAATGCTTAATCTCTAAGATTAGTATTAGACGAGGGCACCGATCTGTTTCACCTTAAAGAAGCGTCGCATTCCGAATGTAAGTCTCGCAAAAGTTTCCAAAAGGACCACAAAGAGAGCGTCTCTAGTAAATAATTCTCTTTGGTAGTCCGTACGCTAATCTTACAGTCTGTGGATAGAAATCGGTTGAAATTATTATATTGATGCACTAATTAATGAAAAAGAACGAAAGAAGCGAATTTCTCATTGTAAGATAGGTAATATTGAAAAGTTTTGTGAGAAATCATTAAGCTTTCTGACGTCTATCATCTTTCTCTTTCAAGCACGTAGAAAGAATAGGATTGTTTTCATACGTTTTTTGTTTTTTTTTTCGTATGTAAACAATCTATTCTTTCTACCTGCTTGGAAGAGAAAGATGATAGACGTGAGAAAGCTTAATGGTTTTAACCTATACGAAAAATATTGAC
Organism: Aedes koreicus; assembly: GCA_024533555.2. NCBI lineage: Eukaryota > Metazoa > Arthropoda > Insecta > Diptera > Culicidae > Aedes > Aedes koreicus. Next base: position 419,025 of record JAHHFK020004768.1, on the reverse strand, counting down.
TGGTTAAAGCGCTATTCGCATTACAACGGGCCCGACGCGGGGCGAGACCCGCCGGGGTAATATTTTGAAATGATTGCTTGGATTTTGTATGTGACTGTTCTCACTACGCTGATGTGCCGTGCTGGGCGTGCCGTGCCAGCATAGTGAGAATGCTCACATACAAAACCCAAGCAATCATTTCAAAATATTACCCGGGCGGGCCTCGCCCCGCGCCGGGCCCATGTAATGCGAATAGCGTTTAAATTTGCTGGAAATATTTTTTATTGTTCTTAACGACCCTAATGGAAAATAACTGAGCCACCCTAATGAAATATCATATATTTAATATTGATAATGGCTTACGATTATATAAGAGATGTTTTGATACTATTATCTTATTTTTTTATTTTTCTATAAAATGGACCACCCTAATGCAAAACAAGTGAACCACCCTAATGAAATATCACATATAATATGCTAGCAGTTGCCAACGATGATATAAGACATGTTTCAGTACTATTGCCATGGATATCTCAGCAATTGAATTCAAATCCTCCATATCAAATTCATTTCACTCCTCCACCTCAAAAAATTTCTAAGTCCCAAAAAGTAAATTTTTTTCAAAAAAATTTTTTTTTCGAGATAACACCAGATCTCGACGTTTCATGCATTTCTAAGACATTTGGCATCAAAAACAAAAAATCGATTTCGGAATTTTCACGTACCCCCCCTTGGGAAATTTTTCGTGTTTCAAAAATGTCAAACTTTGACCGCTTTGGTCCAACACTTAACGAAGTCCGATTGAGCTCAAATTTTGCATGGGGACTTTTTTTGAGGAGACGAAACTTTTGAGCACTACCCGTTTTTGAAATTCGATGGTCAATTTTTTCCCATACATGCCATTGGCACCCTATAGGACACATGGGGGATTTTTTAACTCTAATACCTAAACGACAACAAAACCGACGCAGTGGAACACCCGCCTGCTATCGGAATAATCAGGTTTAGGTATAAGGAAAAGGCGAGGTAGATATCAAGCATAATATTTGTTTTGGACTTGATAGTTAGGTACAATAAAATTGTTAGCTGTAGGTACAAGTGTTTGTATTTAGAAAACAGGATAAATACGGCAGGTGGCGAAGGTTTTCTTTCAGTCGAGTATTAGTACACGACACTGAAGAAGTCTGCACATTGTAGACGAAATACACGTATCTGTCAAGATAAGCAATAAAGTTAGTTGGAATTAAATGGAAATTACTAACCATTCTTCTCATTTTCTAGTTACAGGTATTCCACTAAACAGATCACACTCTCCAGGATTCGATAACTTTTGAAAACATCTAGGAATCTTGATGTTATTTATACCAGTGAATGAACACTCCGGATTAAAACGCTGTCAGCGAGAAACTACCTATGACAACTAGAGGCGCAACAGCAATCAAAAATAAGCGGCTCAGCTTTTCCGGTTTGCTTTTCCTCGAAGTGTTCGTAGAGCTTCTGCCTTTCTCGCCCGGATTTGTCAGTAGACTGTGTACCCAAAGGATTCACGGGAAGCGTGACATCCGAGGTCATCACGACCAATACGAACATAAAAGAGCTGAATGTCGACTGGTTGACATTTTGATAACTTCTCTTGTAGCACGACCACTCCATTTTGCGCTGAGAAGGACGTTTTTCCACCAACTCATGAAGCAGTGTCGGGTTCCACAGATGGTCGTTCAGATTTCCGATAGTCATATGGTCCACTATGTTTTGCACAACGAGTCCAAAAGTAAACCACAACGAAAAATTGTCTGTCTTCGGAGACGGAACAGTGCGTAGCTTTTGCAGGAGAGAGTGAATGAGAATTTCTGGACTTCCGTACAATCTTTGCGACGTATCTTTAAGGGTTTTTTTTGCGCAACACGGCCTGTATTATTGTTTACTGTTTCGTTCATCGCAGTTTCCATACGCTTTTTTTCTGTTTTCAGCCTCGGCTGGTTCAGCTCATAGGCTTGATTCCTATAGTACAGTGCTGTGCGTTAGTGCAGCTTTGCTCGGGTTCCACACCTTTGTGCGCTATCTGACTCTCGCCCAAAGCGCCATCTGGTAGTAAATCTTGGAAGCTACAACGCTACGTACACTAGAGCATTACCTACTGGTTGGCGCTTTTCTAGTAGTTACAACTTTTTTCGTTTTACGGAGTACGTTTTTCTTAGCGTTTCAAGCTTATCAACTTAATGTTCTAATGCACTTTCATATTTATTAATTGGAAGTTTTCGATGCCAGATACCATTTTTGCATTACCCAGAAAAAAATAATGAATTTTAACAGTTGCGTAAAATTTCCCCTCGTTTCATTTCAAGCCAAAGGAAGCGTAAACAACGAAATTGTTTGCAATCTTTCATGCGCCATACAACAATGTTTGGAATTTTTCATACAACAGAATAGATTCAGGCGGTATGTGGCTTAAATTTACATGAAACATCCCACAAATGTCTGCCAAATCTAGCGTTCCCTCTATGTGCATTAGATAACGCAGAAAATTACATGTTTTTTTCAAACTGTGAAGTATGGTTGTGTGGCAAGTACAATCATACCTTAGCCCAGGAAGTCGAGAAATTTTCCTTAACGAAAAATTCCTAGACCAGCCACCTCCAGCATAGCTGTGCCTTTGCTTCCCCCTCACCCTTCCCCCCAAGTACTAACGCCATCTATTTTTCGAGTGCAGGAAATTTGTGACCATAGGAAGCAAAACGACATCGACACAATTCCACAAAAAAGGGTGTACCATTTAATATCCGCACACACAAAATTCGTTCCAAAAATTTGGATCTGCACTCACTATCCACACAGAAAAAAATAATTAATGTTAACAAGCGCGTAAAATTTTCTTTCGTTTAATTCTAAACCAAAGGAAGTGTAAACAACGAAATTGTTTGCAACCTTTCATACGCCATACAACAATGTTTGCAATCTTTCATACAACAAGCTAGATTCGGGCGTTATCTGGCTTAAATTTACATGAATTATCCCATTATTTTCTGCTAAATCTAGCATTCCCTTTATGTGCATTAGATAACGCGGAAAATTCAATGTCTCTTTTTATCTGTGCATAGTGATATGGTGATTTTAGCAGGGAAGCAGATAAAAAGCTCAAATGGATGCGGTCCTGATGGTATTCCTTCCCAGGTAACCAATAAGCATTAGCATATGCAGTAAATCAACCTCAAATCTGCAGATGCTACAAGCAATATATTAGCATTATATAAGCATCTTGAATGCTATCCGTTGTAAAATTGCATTTCAAATGCTATTTACATGCTTGTAGCCTGTAACAAGCATTTCGAATGCATAATAGCATTAATGGAGCATTATCATAGCATTGCGGTAAAACAGCCGTATTTTGGGCCAGAAGTGACATTTATGTTGCATTTAAGGCGACTTAAATGCTTGATAGGCTGCCGTAAGGACGCTTTGGAACTGCTTATTTGTTACCTGGGTTCAACTGTCCTGAAGCGTTGCCTTAACACACTGGCTGTGCCCCTGGCTATGGTCTTCAATTTGTCATTAACTTCCGGTGTGTTTCCTGAATGCTGGAAAGAGTCGTTTGTTTTCCCAACACACAAAAAGGGATGCAAACGATCCGTCACCAACTATCGTGGGATTGCTGCACTAAGTGCTGATTCCAAGCTATTCGAACAAATTGTTCTCCAAAGGCTGGTCCATGACTATTCACATACTGTTTCTCCTGAACAACACGGTTTTATGCCCAAGCGCTCGACGGCGACCAACCTCATTGTATTTACATCGCTCGTCATCCGCGAAATGGAACGCGGTCATCAAGTAGAGGCCATATACACAGATCTCTCTGAACCATCAGATTGCAATTTCCAAATACGAGAAAATGGGGGTTCAGGATTAATTGTTGAACTGGCTCCGCTCATACCTGACTGGTAGAACTATGTCTGTGAAGATCTCAGATTATGCCTCGTCCAGCTTTTCAGTAACATCCCTCGTTCTGCAAGGCAGCCACCTTGGTCCATTCCTTTTCCTGTTATATATGAACGACGTGAACTTGGTCCTCAGATGCCTGAAATTATCCTACGCGGACGACCTAAAGCTGTACTACGTCATAAAATGTCCAGAAGACGCCGATTTTCTTCAGCAGGAACTACAAGTGTTCGACGACTGGTGCCGGATCAACAGAATGTCCTTAAATGTATCCAAATGCTCGGCTATCTCCTTTGGTCGAAAACGCGCGATGTATCTCCACGAGTACATCCTCCGAGGAACACGCTTGAAACGTGAAACAACAGTCAAGGATCTGGGAGTAATGCTCGACTCCAAACTGTCATTCGAGAACCACATTGCCAATATTGTTTCTAAAGCCTCACCGCAGTTATGATTCATCTTCCGCTTCGCAAAAAACTGCAAAGACGTTTATTGTCTGAAGGCACTATACTGCTCTTTGGTTCGTTCTTTTTTGGAGTACTGTGCTGTCGTTTGGTCCCCTTTCTACAAAAATGCAGTCCAGAGGATCGAAGCCGTTCAGCGAAGGTTTATACGCTTTGCTTTGCGACATCTTCGTTGGCAAGACCCTCGCAGATTGCCAAGTTATGAAAGTCGGTGTGAGCTCATCAGCCTGGAATTGTTGGAAGGAAGGCGTATGGTGGCCAAAGCGTGTTTTGTTGGTGACCTCCTTCAGGGAAACATCGACTGTTTCACTTTACTTGGTCTCTTGAACATCAACACTTGACGACGAAACCTACGTTTACAATCTTTCTTTATAAACCGGCACTCAAGGACCAACTACGGCAAACACGAACCTGTGCTAAGCATGTATCGCGTTTTCAACAGCTGCTATAACGTGTTTAATTTTAATGTTATGAATGTATGTGTTAGTTATTGTATGTAATTTAGTGTTATCTAGTTGTCATTGGGATAAACATTTTTATCTGTTGACGAATAAATAAATTATAAATAAATAAATAAAAATTTAAGTTTTTATCCGATTATCACCAAATTTTCAGGGAGTAAAAAAAAACAACTGAAGTTAGTTTTGGCATCATTCATTTAATTTATTTCGCCTTTATATCAGAAAGCGCGAAGCTTGGCCTTAACCCCAGCCATAAAGTTCTGCAGGACCTCAGAATCGACAGTTTTTTGCATATTAACCCATGCTTTCTTCATTTTTGCTACATTCTTCACCACTTAAGGTCGTCACCTTCTAGTTCTTTGAATAATGGCCTCAGTGTTTTTTTTCAATTGGGCCCAGTTCCGGAGTGTTTGCCCCAAACACTTCGTGTAGTGGCAGAGACATTCGTGTAGAGGCATGATGCCAAATCCGGCCAGAAGATCTTCGGACCATCGTGAGCCTTCAGGAGAGGGAGAAACCGCTTTTGGAGACACTCTTCCAATTACACCTGCCCATTCATGGTGCTTGCGGTAACGAGAGGTGTGCTCCGCTTTCCGTAAGTACAAATCGATTGCCAAATTAAGAACTTCTTGGCAAACCTCGACATTTTCTGTGTCCGAGGTTCTCGGGAACATCACATATATCCTTGGCAGCCACATACAGGTTTCCTGGAATCTGATTGAAGTTACGCAGCAGTGTGATTTCGTTAACTTCTGGTCGTACAACTTCCGGGCTCGGATTTTTGCGCCCGTATTCTGTTTCTCGTCATGGTTTGGGAACTTCTGAACCATAAACGTACGTAGTCCAGCTCGAGTTTTAGTATTCTGCACGAAAGTCTTGCTCACATACAACTTTTTAGCCACACCTCGAACTGAGGCGTTCGGTTTCCGTTTAAAGGCCCCAACCACGCGTTTGTGATCATTCTCGTTGACCTGATGACTTTTTCTCGGATCTTTGCTTCCGATCAACAGTCAAACGTTCTTCGTACCGTTTTATGATACCAGACAACGTGAAATTCACGATTCCCCACTTTTTTTCCGATGGCACGATGCGACAGATCCTTATTCTCAAAATACTCGCGAAAAACTTTTTCGCACACGCACTGTTCATTCGTTGCAATTTTGAATACTTTTGCGCACCTGATCATACTTTTTTCATACTATTTTGCGCACCTGATGAAATCAACTCAGAGAGTGTAAACAATTCACATTAAACTATGTCTGCGCAAAATTTCTATTAATTTTCCCCTACGGATGAAAAGTTAGAGCAATTTGAGTGTGTGCGGATTTTAAACGGTACACCCTTTAGTACGCTGGACAATACGGAAGAAAGAACTACTTATACGTTAAACTGATTTAGAAAAAACAAGGCTCTTCAGCAAATTGTGAATAAGAAGTGGACTATGAGAGATACAAGTGCATGCCGGAAATATGAAAAGAGGAAGTGGAGTTAAATGAGAAAAACGACGATGTATAAGAAACTAGAGAAGGTTAAGCGAAGGGATACGATGATGGACCAAGAGACGTGCAGTTGACATAGGCAAAAATGGAATACATAAGCGGAAAGAAAATGATACATAGGAAAAAAAACGAAAAACGTAAGAGAAAACATGACGGAAATAGAGGTGGTTTAAAATAATTTATTGATTTATTTATTTATTTATTTATTTATTTATTTACTTATATAATTCCAACTGATTAAACATCTTATTAAAATATAATGGGGAAAAGCCATGTGGCGTAAAAACCCCCTATCTCTTAACCATACACGACAATAATCAACAAAAATAGAATTAATTCTAGTACACACACAAAACTTGTCAGAAAAATTAAAAATAATCTTTCGTGGAATCAGTCGTCTGGTATCCAGTCTGTATTATTTGTCAGCATTTCCGAAATAGCGGCTTTCCATCTAACTACGCTGAATCCGGTGACGGAAGGTCTCAGCGGAACAGTTGAAGTCAAACAGAGCGTAGAGTTCATTGAAGCGCGATGACATGAATCGAATTGGATCATGTTGGCCGTAGTTTGCAGCACAAGTTCCGAGCTGCAGAAAATTTCTTGTTCGCAGAACTTGTTCAGGAGCGTAGATAGATAGTTCTGCCAGAATTCTTGGAGAGTCGATTTCACCTAGCACGAGAGAGCAGAACAATGCTTTCAGACAGGTGGGATCACGAAACTCGTCGGAGATCTTAAACATGGAACCGAGCTGTCTGTTGGCTTTGGTAATCATATCTGTGTTGTGTTGTCTAAATGTCAAACCAGAGTCAAGCGTGACTCCAAGGTCACGAACAGTATCAACTTTTAGCAGAGGCTGGTTGTTTATTTTGTAATCAAATGCAATTGGGTTCAATTTTCGATGGAATGTAATATTGAAGCATTTGTTAACACACAGTGTCAGGAAATTTCTGGAACACCACTCTTCAAAGCGATTGACCAAGTGCTGTAGTCGTAAGCAATCAGCGAAGCATCGCACAACCACATAAATTTTCACATCGTCAGCATAGAACGACCTGCAGTTAGGTGGAAGTATCAGTCCAACCTCGTTGATGAAAATGGAGAACAGCAGTGGTCCCAAGTTGCTGCCTTGAGGTACGCCCGACATATTCGCAAAGTAGTTCGATTGAGCTGAGCCGATCTTCACACAGAGTACCCTGTTCGTTAGGTACGATTTAAACCAACGAACTGAGTTATTTGACACGCCAAGTTTGTCTAACTTTGCCAAAAGTAAAGCATGGTCGAACCGGTCAAAAGCAGCCTTGAGACCCGTGTAAACAACGTCGACTTGAGATCCAGTTTCCATATTCCGGAGACACGAGGAAACGAAAGGTGCGAGATTGGTTGAGATCGATCTTCTGGGGTTGAAATCCATGTTGTTCAGGAGAGATGTAGTGTCTGCAACTAGCAAACAACAATTTGTTGACGATGATCTCGAAGACTTTTGAGCAGGCACAGAGTGATGTGATTCCTCGATAATTTTCGACATTTTGTTTATCTCCTTTCTTAAAAATCGGGAACATGAACGAAGATTTCCAACGTGTTGGATATTATCCCTGACGTAACGAGATATTGAAAATCTTCAAAAGAGGAATCGTAAACACTGCAGAGCAATTCTTTAGTACACATGAAGGAATTCCAACAGGGTCAGCCACGTTTGAGAGTTTCAGCTTCTGGATTGCGGATTCAACGAGGTCCAATGTAATCACAGGAATATTGAAGTCGAACGCGTATCTGGGAGTAAGTCTGAGTGCTTTGCTGACTTGCTTCAATGTTGGCATGGTGTCATTGAATACACTTTTGAAGTGCTCAGACAGGAGATCACATTTGTCCACTGTTGTGCTGGCGATTCTGTCGCCAAGATGAATTTCAACCGGTAGCCCATTTACATTCCTTTTTGTGTTCACAAAGGACCAGAACAACTTTGGGTTGCACCGAAGGTTAGATTGGATATGTTTTGAATCATTCTTGTAGAGAAGACGATTGTAAATTCGGTATTGAGTACTAGCTGCAGAGAAAATTCGCTTGGTGAATTGATTTCGAGTTTTGCAGTACTTACGACGAGCCATCGACCTCACACGTTTCAGGTACCGTAAATGAGCATTAGACCAAGGAGGTTTACGAGCAGGTCTCCTCAGAGGAACAAAATCTGATATAGCCCGGGACACAACCTCGTCAAAAAAGTCTACAGCTTCATCGATAGTGGAGCACGAGTCAAGGAACTGCCAATTTACTTGGGACAGATATTGGCTCATTGCGGCGAAATCAGTTCTTCGGAAGTTCAGACCATGTGGATCAACGATGTTATCGAAGGTAATAGGTACTGATAGATTGATAATAATCTCCAGCGCAGGATGATCGGCGTCGAGGTTAATTAAAGGTTCGGAGGCTTCGACAACAGTACATTCCATTACGGCAGCTTCATTTACCAATACAAGATCAAGCAGTCTCGAGTTACGATTTAACGTTGAATTTATTTGCGTTAAATCATGAAGGCTGAATCCATCCATCAATGCACAGCAGACAGGTGGCATATGCGAACGAAGAACGTCAATTGTGGGATGACCAATCATGGGAACATTCCAAACCAACCCAGACTGGTTGTAATCGCCAAATAGTAAGGCGTAGTCGTTGTGATCTAAACGGGATAACACAGCGCCAATCGAACTGATATGGTTCTCAATGCTGCTCAAATCAGATTTCCTATCGGGAGGTAAGTACATGGCGCCGATACTTAACTTCCTATGTGGAGTTGTTATCTGGACCCATAACTGTTCGAGCGAAGGGTCAATAGGAGTAGGATCCAGGCAACTGTGAAGCCTATTGGAAACTGCTATCAAGACGCCACCACCACGAGATTTTGTGCTATTTATGCGATTACGATCATTCCGAAAAACTGTTAACTGATCTCAAAATAGTTGAGCGGAATGAATTTGGTCATTGAGCCAGGTTTCGGTGAGAACTATTACGTCGACGTTCGAATCGACGGCAGCTAAGAAAAAGTTGTCTATTTTCGTTCGGAGACCGCGAACATTCTGATAATAAGCCAGTAGTCCGTGAAGCATAGCAGGCGAACAATCAGAGTGGCTGGAATTGAAGGGCGAATCAGGTCTGGCTGGGCAAGTAATGGAGTCGTACTTGCCTGAAGAAGCCTTTTTGAAGACCCTCTCCCCACTCCCACACGTAGGCCCGGGACGGCTGCAGATCGCTGGCGGGAATGGCTCGACTACGGTGAGGGGATCGAGGGCTTCCGCAATACTAATCTCGGTGCGTCCCAGGATTCGGCTAACACTAGTTGTTTCGTAAGATGCAGCTTCCAAACTTCCTTGAAATATGCTGAAATCGGAGAGCGAATCAGGTCTTGGCGGGCTAATAGCTAAATCGTACTTACCTGCAGAAGCGTTTTGGAAGACCCTCTCCCCACACCCACACGTAGGGCCGGGACGGCTGCAGGTCGCTGGCTGGAATGGCGCGACTACGGTGGGGGGATCGAGGGCTTCCATTACACTCAATTTGGTGTTTCCCGGTGGAAAAACAAGTGGTTGTATGTCATATAGTTGAACATCAAATCCTTTTTCTTTGTAATTAACTAACGCTGCATTACAACTGCTGGTGGTGTACCGGTTGTAGGCGTCAGGAATATAGCGAAGGATTTCCGAAATTTTTGAGTAGAATATTCCTCAAACTCACGGAACATTATGCCTTCCGGCCATGTCGATGGGTCAAGCGCGCTTGTCTTCAGGGAAGGGTCCAAACCAATTTTGAAGGAGATAAAGGTCATGTTGCTTGTATCCCTTCCTTTGGCCACAAGTTTGATAACCTCAGGGTCCTGGGTCAAATCAAGGTTTGCACGTATTAAAGCCAAAATTTCTTCATTGGTGACATCAGGACGTATTCGAGACAAATAAAGCCAAAATTTATTCACCGGCTGAGCGGTAATTGAAACGGACACTGCATTCTGGTCAACCTGCTTGGAACCAGATTGACATTCGAACGCCTTTAGTTCCAAATCAGGTCCACGAGGTCGTTTGGCAGCTCGAGTTTGTCCGATTTGTGGCCATTGCCGGATCGTTGGTGATTGCATACACGGTGCGGGCTTATGCGACAACAGCTTTATTTCCGTATGTAAGCTGCTGATTGCCTCAGTGAGAGACACCAACGGGGACTTCTCATCGGCCGCCTTAGTAATGGAACGGAGATGTGAATTCTCAAATAACTCAGCACATTTATCACACATCCAAAACAAGTTTTTGCGATGCGGCGTGAAAGTGCCCGTGACACATTCGAACATGTTATGTGGAACATGCCACCGCAGTATCCTCGGCATGTGACAAATTCTATGCCAGTGATCGCTTCATAGCACTTGGCGCAATTTTCTCTTCACCCATCGTTACACACGTGGTTTTGGGTAATCGCCTTTAAGTATACAACGATGCAATACAACGACAATAGCACAACGGGGACGAAAATTTACTCAAACGATAACAATGGTGTCGATTATTTGCTTGAAGATAATACGTCTCTACTCTCAGCAATCGTGAAGCGATGAAAAAGCAAATGGCACGGCACATACAATTAGAGACCGAAATTATCCACAGATCGTCACCAAACGATCAATTATTTCACTTCGTACAAACACATACAACGGACCGCTGATATATAGTCAGCAAATAAAATCAAACACGTATTGAAAACACTAAATAAACGGTAAAATCGTAAGCGCGAAGTATGGCACCACTAACACAATATATTCCCCCCCCCATATTATGATGAAAAAAAAAAAAAAAAAAAGAAAAAAAAAAAAAAAAAAAAAAAAGAAAAAAAAAAAAAAAAAGAGCGCGCAGCAGAAAAAAAAAAGAAAAAAGGAGAAAAAAAAAAAAACAAACAAGGGATGAAAAAATTGAGAGGAGCATAAAAAGTAGAACTATAAAAAGGCAAAATTGGAACTGCACAGAGAAGAAGAGAAAAGAAGGAGAAACAACCACGACATTGTATCAATAGAGTTTGATCACTTGTATGAATGTGATGTTGAATATGAACGAAAACACACAAATGAAAATACAACTGAACACAGTAAGCCAGAAAAATAAACAAGTATAAACTTGGAAAAAAGTGTGGAAGATAAATATGTCCTAAGAAGAAAGTAAGAATATTGGATAGAAAAAATCAGTGAAAAGTGTTAGAAACAGTTATTGAAGCATATAATCGCTAAGAAGTGTGTGTAAAATAATAGCAAAGTGGTAAATATAAGTAGATGTGAAGTGAAGTTGATAGAAATAGGAAGAAGTAGAGAAACAAACGTTAATAAATGACTAGGCAATAATATCAAATAGCAAACTGGAGAATAAATAGTAATGAAGAAAAGAATTAACTTGTGAGAAATCGAAAAAGTCACAAATGAGAGGAGCAGATAAGAAGAACGTAGGTGAATCAGAAACACAGAATACGAAGGAAAAGTATTTTAAGAAAACGGAAGAAACCGAAGACAGAGAACCGGAGTCAAACCTAGATCATGCACATGAATGCACTCATCTTCTTCTTTGTGAGATGGGGAAGCGAAACCTATCTTAAGCAGAATAACCAGAGCGACCAGTGGAAAAGATGCGTATATACACAAAGAGCGACACAGATAATCACAAATAATTACATACATTACTTTTACTTACTGATAAACGATCAACAACATACAATCAATTTAATTTTTTTCTATTATTTTATTAAAAAATAGCAACCTTCCCATGTATATATATATATTATTATAATAAAAAAAAAAATATATATTACTTCTGTGTATATATTTAACCTAATGATTTTAATAAAAAAAAAAAAAAAAAAAAAAGAAGTCCCCCCCTTCCCCCCCCAAAAAAAATAACCTAAACAAAACTTTTAAAAGGGCCTCCCAACAAACATCGGTGTTGAATTAGAGCTTGTTCAAGCAAATTTGGAGAAGCTATTCAGCTGTTTCTTCTAGAATAGCTGAATAGCTTCTCCAAATTTGTTTGAACAAGCTCTAATTCAACACCGATGTTTGTTGGGCTATGCTGCTTTAAAAACATCACTGTTTCTATTGTCGCTCATATACTAAGTCACATTTGCGATGCGGTAAGGCTTTTAAGAGCTGTAATGGCCACCACAATCAATCTCACTATCAGGAAGCGATCAAAGGATTTGACATTTGGCTTGTGTCGTCTAGCAAGTAGACGATCGAATGAAACAAGACAAACGTCAAATCGTTCGCTGCCTACCAGAAACTGAGCATGATTGTGTCGGCCATTAGCGCTCGTAAAAACCTGGATAGATCTCTTCTCGCCGACTTCGCATTGACGCATTTACTCAAAATTCCATGCGGTGTACCTCTGTTTACTCCATCCTTATGGTTCGTTTAGCGCCGCGTGGAATTTCGTGATGGGGAACGTCCATTAATTACGTCACGCAAAAATTGACTTTTTGTAACCCCCCCCCCCCCCCCCCCCCCCCCCCCCCCCCCACCATGTCACGTTTTTGTATGGACCTTCAATTTTTTTTGTATGGATCGTCACGTTTTCTCGAACCCCCCCTCCCCCTACTACGTGACATAATTAATGGACCTTCCATTAGTTTTCAACTAGCAATAATCGCACCTCGGTTGTAAACCTTATTGGTTACGATATCGCCACTGCGCAAAGTTAGCTGGTAATTAAACAGGCCTAATATCTCACTTTCAGCACTTATAACATATAGATTATATTGCGCACTTTGCACCCTACTGTTTCGCAATTAATTTTAAGTGCAGAACCGTTAACGAAAGTGCTGGTTTGCATACAATCGTGTCGATGTCTTCGGCGCACTTATTCTTCACGAGCCGTTTCATAAGTGCGCTGAAGACAACGACACGATTTGAGACAATCCCGCACTTATAAAATGTAAGTTCGGAGTCCAGTGGTGAGCGAAATGCGCAATATTGGCATGGGATATTACTGTTAGGGTTCATTGATTCTCATATTCATGGCAGTTTCAATTCAAATCAATGATAAAAAGTTCGAAACTTGACTGAAAATATTAATTAATTAAAATGCAGAGTGTGACATAAGTAAGAAAGCTCAATGTTTGCAATCAAAAAGAACTTCGACTAGGCCCTTTTAAAAAAAAAATCTCGCATGAAGAAGATCATTTGACAGCACTTCACGTGTGTGCATGCATATAAACAAGACAAAATGAAAGGGATTTTGGCTTCCAACCAAGTTGATTCGATTGAGACTGCACGAATAAATGACTAATAAAAAAATAAAAAAAAATAAAAGGTTTGTTTGTTATTCTTCCATGAGAATATTGACAACAAGACTCACCATAACGTTAGGCAAAGAATGCTCTATGAATGATTGAACACGCACACTAGCGTTGATGTGTATGCTATACAGTATTTGAGCAGTGCCGCCAAATTCAACAAAGATGGAAAAATATTATTAAATGTGGAATTTTATTTCTCGGTAAATATCGAGAAAATCTACATTTAGAAGTATGTTATTATTTATTTAATCTATGGAAAAATAAAATAGTTCAACTTTGGGCGATTTGTAGCACACTCCCACAAAAGAGGTGATATTGAAGTACTGCCTATTTCCTATTTACTATTTCATTCGAATAAGAGTCATAAAAAAATTATTTGGCAACATCAAGCGATTACGTCGATTGTAAACACGGTTCAGAATAGGTGCAAGCGTATTTAATTTATTGTGAAAAGTAATCCCACAGTGTTCTAGTATTTTATCACGTATTCGTAGATTCTCGTGTGGCTAATGTAATAAGTGAAGTGTGATTTTCAAACTTCTGAGGATATAGTGCAATTAAAGAGAAAACTTGGAGTCTGGCTCGAGTATATTCCCTAGTACGGTTAGAGCGATACGACGAATTTGTAGTGCAAAGGTAAGAAATTGTGTTGAAAATCTGACTGCTCATTATTTTTACGAATTATAAGTCTCCGAAACGTATTGTAGCTTTTTTAATTATATTCAAGACCTAATTTTATTTGCCAGGATTATATGTTCTTGGTTACTGCGTCCATTTATTGTAGAAATTAAACATCTTTTTTTACGTTTGAAGTTGGATGACTGTAGAATGTAATGAATATATGTACTATGGTGAGCATGTAGGTTCCGCTTCCTTAATTAAAATGTCGTAAAAAAAGAATTGAAATCAGACACGGATGTGTACTTATAACAATAAATTTGGTCTTTGACACATTGTATCTTATAACTCTTTGTTTCTAAAATCTTCACTAACATCCTTCAATGACGAAACCAATCTGCTGGCCAGGACGCTATAGCCTCGGAATGTAGCTCAAAAAGCTCCATCGAGCCACCGCTTCCAATTGACATCCAACCTTGCTCAGTTCTAATTGAACACCAAAATCTCATCAACATTAGTGCCGTTGCAGGTGAAACTGACAGATTGACTCAATTGAAAATGATAAATGTAACCTCCATCATCGGGCTAAAAATTACTCCGGCTTGACGAGAAAACACACTGCAAAGGGAAACCCGCTGATGCATCACACAACTTTGAAACTATCTTCCCACTGAAGCCGACGTGTGGTTGATGATGATGCCATGACTACCGGAAGAGCGAATTCACTGCGAAAGCAAAACCACTAATTAATGTTAGTTCTATTGCGACAGGTTTCACTGCATCCAGGAGAGGCGTTCGCCCTGACATTCGCACATACTGCGCGTCCCATTGTCGTAGCACCTTGACTGCGAGTCAATCAAGGATGAAGCGCCACAATGCAAACGTTTGCTTTTCCATTTTTCTCAACGTCGCCGTCATCAATGGTGTGACAGTGATTGTTCCTTTTCCAACTCGTGCGGTTTTGTATCGAATCCAGGTGGAAATTGAACGACGCTGCAGTTGTAAGTTTCCTGGCAAGATCCCTCTCAGATCTCAGATCCATGTTGATTTTATTAAATCTAATTCACATCCCAGGCATTTGAGCACCCTTCAGGCAACATTTCATTTTCGAAATAACATGGGACCTTTCGCCAGGAAGGACAACAATTGCTCTTCCGTAGGCTATCATCATCATCATTTTAGTAAGTACAGGGAATATAAAAAGGATTTTCAAACCTGACACGTTCTCTGCTCGCCTGCGGCACATTTGTCGTTGTTCCCCCTCGCAGTCAGTGTCAGTGCATATATGAAACGTCACAAAGTGCTGTTTTTCCAATCCCCCAACTTTCTTGGGCAAAGTTGTGTGTACAGTGTTCTTACGAATATGGACGCAATTTTTCGGCAGTACCTAATCTGACGGAGTGAAATTAATCTACTTTATCAGGGTGAACCGCTAGTAGAGACGTAGCGATGGGTGGACCTTATTCGGGGAATGACTGTGGTTGGTTCGTGGGTTGGTTGGAAGATGAGCTGGCAGCCATACGTTCGTCCCTGTCTGTCTACATCTAGTCCTTTTCCTATTCGTTTGGACGACTGCGTGCGTATGTACGTACATACTTGTGGGAAATTGCTAGTATAGTCAGTTTTTCACCCCGGAATGATGACGACAACGGCGTGCTCGTTGGTGGTCGGAGAAGACTCGGGTAGCGCCAAATGCAAAAGTATAAATCTGCTGACGTATCAATTAATTATGGCTTTCTGGTTTACGTCTGGTAGAGACAAAGACAGTTGCAGCAGCAGTATCAAGTTTGAGTTCTGAGTCCTTCTTGTCCTCTTCGATATTTTAGCTCTGCTTCACTATCCTGGAGCCGAAGTGGAAACCGCAAATTTTCAAAGTTAACTCTCATGATTGGCGCGCGCTGCTACAACTAGATGCCGTCGTCGTTGTCGTTAGAGATGGAGCTAGCCCCGAAGTTGTGTGTGAGGTGTGTGGTCGGATTGGCTAGCAATGAATAGTAGAGTGTGGTTTCTGGAAGACAAACGGACGATGCAGTGTGCTGAATCGAGACTGACGGAAGTGAGAGGAGGATGAATGTCTTGTTGCGGACGTTTTATCACATGCGTGTGGATTTGAGGGGAACACCCGTACTTTGGGACCTCAAATAGCCTAGTCAGCAAAGGCACGGTATTACCAAGCCGAAGGCAGCGGGTTCGATTCCTGGTCCGATCGAGGAAATCATTCGGGTTGAACATTTTATCAACTTCACGTTAAATTGTACTTGGCATAATTAATAGATGTGAAAGTGCAATTAGAACACATGAGAGCAGGCAGCACGCAAATTGTGAAAGCAATAAGCTTTGAAATGCTGATAACAAAATCCGTTCTTTGTAATATTGATAGATTGATGTTACAGTATGGTTGTCTTATTTGCAGCGAATGGACGTTTGCGATATGGGGAAACATTTTCGAATATCAGTACAAACTTCGAGAGATTGTCTGCAATTCGGCATAAAATCGTTAAGTATTATTCAAAGAGCAGGAATAGAAACAAATGGCAGGATGTTCATACAGTTCACCACAAGATATTGAACAATAAAACGATGATGCAAATATGCATCAGATAGAAGTCCAAGCTATTTTAGCCCCTAATTCCCCTACACATTTCCCTCCTATACCCTCTCCCATTTAATAAAATACCCCCCCCCTAAAAAACAAGTATATGTCTGGACCCGTATGATCCATTTTTTGTTGCTTCTCTCTCGTTTCCCTCGCTTTTCCCGTTTTTAAAAAACAATAATCTGACACCCCTAACAACATTTTTAACACATCTCCTACCCCCCTCCTTTAATAAAATTACTGCTTACTTCTACTAAAATTGTTTTAAATTTTCTTTCTTTGACTTACATTCTAATTTACATAGTAAGTGGTTAAGCCCAATGGGCTCTTATGCTTTGTTTTCAATGTGTTTTTTTAATAAGTTTAATGATTTAATTTAAGGTTTAATCAAAAGATTAGCATTTTTACCGCCAACGGCTGAGAGTCTCTCTAATAAAGACTAATCAATCAATTAGCTTTTTTAAAATTTGATAACCTATCTACCTACTTAAACAACAACTACAACTACAGTTTGAAAAGCCGGGAACTGCGGAATTGGTGATTCGATTTCAGGCAGCGTGCCCTGTACCGATTGATAGACTCAATGCATTGCAATGAAACGATCTTCAAGCAACTTTATCTCGGCCAGACGGTAGATCCCAAATGATCTTTTCCTCGGAGAGGTGTTAGGATCATTCTAAGGAACTTGCTGTCTAGAGAAACGCCATGATAGACAGCTGAATTGTTCCATTCCACCGTTGTGTTGTTCAGGTTTATTTTACAATCCTCAGGCGGAACATGTTTGAGAGAATTGGAGTGTGGGAAGGGGATGACCTGGGTCCTCGCTGTGTTGATACAGATTTTCTATTCAGTGAAGTATTCTGACAGAACATTCAGTTAGCGCTCTTGTTACCCTACCAGTGTGGACGAATACGGTATCAACGGCAAATAAGGCAGAGATCGATTTTCAGGGAGCGGGGGTATGTCCAAGGTGAACAGATTGAACAGAAGGGGACCTTATATACTTCCCATCGGAGACTGCACCATGCAGCGAAACACGGTAGATTGTTCACATACAATAAGTTTTTCGGTGTTGTTGAAGAAAATATGTCTAGCTCACCTCCAGAAGTCAAAAAACATATTTATGGGGTATTTTAACCAACGAAATGTTGACTTCATAGCATTTGAGCAGTATAATTTAAAAATTTAGCAAGAAATTAAATCATATCCAACAAACTATTTTAACTAGGGTAGGGAACGACTGAATCAGGGGTCACTGTTTCAATCAGCTGCCAGGAAATGGATCAAAAACTCCTACATTTTCCAAATTATTTCACAATTTAATGATACGAACACAAACTCTATCTATCGGGCTAATGATTCGATGCATAAATCATGATTAAATTCCAATTAATAACCGTCATTTTGAAGATTTAAAATACATCGTCTAGAAAACCTAGTCTAGCTAGAAAACCTAGTCTAGGCCTAACATAGAAATCTAGTTTCCTACCTGCTAAGGAAGCTTGCTTATATTTTGCCTTTGCGTATTTTGCATTTGATCGCGTGTACCGCAGAGAATGTCTTCATCAGCTCTCTCTCAAAGCTAGGCTTGTTGCCAGAATGTGACGTTGAACATTGTGTTAAAATTTATTTCGTATTTAGATGCTCTGAAATCACTATTTATTTAATGTTTTTCCAGTCATTCGAAGATGATCCACAGAGAACAGACGTTCATCTCTGCTGGTCTGCTAGTTGTGTAAAACTTGAAACCGACATTTTAAATGTATGCCGTTATGCACCTGGAAGGTGGCGCTGCAGTTGTGCGATAACTGTCAAGTAAATGTTTAGTTATAAAAAGCATAGCACATAACCTGAAAAGTTTTGTTTGTTTTTCTCTGCACTTGCTTTTTATTCCGGCTGCTCATATTAACTTTTACACACGTTTTTCAAGAAAAGGTATATGGATGCTTGTGATTATATTATCCATCATCTGGCATGATAGTGATGCCATTTTTTTTTTGGAGTTGTCCAACAGTACTCAACGATAAATAATCCTTCTCTGTTGAGCGGCAAATATGGCACCACAGTTGCGTTTGAGTGTGCTCATTTTTCCTCTCTTCTTTGTTAACCATGGCTAAAAGCGCACCGGTATTGCATCGTGAAATCTGCTGTCTCTTAAACGTCCTCGTTTTTAACCTATGAATCATGCTTGTCGTCATGGCCGCGTTGTCTAACATTACCGTGAGAGTAAATGAAATAACAAATACACATTGCCAATCTAAAGATCAATGACAGACTAAAAATTTGGTCGCGTTCGTCTGCCTCATAACCTGCTAGTATTTGAGTTTGTGATCACACTGTAACCGGCCAGTACCCATTAATGGGTAAAAATGTACCCATTTTTGATAGTATATGAAGCTGTCAGAAAATGGGTACTTTTAAAATCAAAATATTGCAAACCAAAGACCCATTTTTTATTTTCAATGAGAGACCAAGAGATGGGTATTTTTCTACCCATTAATGGGAAAAAAATATCTTAGCATTTTCCTGACCCACTTTGTTCGACATGTTTTGGTTGCTTGTTTTCGAGAGCGGATAGGTAAAACGAAGGGGTGGGTTGAGGAAATTGACGTTCGCAGCAAGTCGTGAACTGGCCTATTTCATTTTGCCTTCTCACACATGCACGGAATTGCACTCATACAATATTGTTATTTTATGTATGGATTGTGGAGCTTAAGAAAACATTTTCTTGATCGGAAAGCAATCCGCATGCTTTTAATAAGTCCCTGCTATTGGGAATTTTATTCCCTCACTTTGAAATTTTCAGAGTCTATTGCTAGTTTTTGAAGGTAAGTTCCGATAGATAAGAAATAAGCAGAGGGATAAACGTCCGAATATGTGCAGTACTATGTATAGTTCACATACAGCTTCATCAAATGTTCCAGGTGGTGCATGAACTGCTTAAAACCCGTCCCGTACCCTATTCAGTGAAGTGTTTTGATGAGAGAATAGATGGGAGAATATTGAATTAGAGGTTTTAAAATCGGTTTTCGAGAATAGTCAATATTGCCGGAGCCAACATCCCTAGCCATTCCCTAGTTAAATAACTTAAGTTACCAATTCAAATAACTAAACCATTAACGGTGCAGCCACAAAGCACCCAGCCATGACTTTTATGTTGGTGGATTACAAAGAAAAAAATAATTAATACGCCAGACGAGGCGTAAACAACGAAATTGTTTGCAATCTTCCATGCGCCATACAACAATGTTTGCAAACTTTTATACAACAGGCTAGATTCAGGCGTTATCTGGCTAAAATTTACATGAAATATCCCATTATTTTCTGCCAAATCCAGCATTCTCTTTATGTGCATTAGATAACGCAGTAAACTCAATATTTCCTTCTTTGTGCATGGTTTATTAACTGCTTGGGTCTTTAATTTGTCGGGTTAATATTACTTAGTCTTTTTTATTCACAAGCAAAGAATTGGAGGTTGCTTATCACACAATAAACATATGCAAAAATATTGCAATAAAAAACTATGTGATGATATATTTTAAGGATATGATTTTTTCAATGTAATCTTCCAACAGCCCTTAAATTTATACTTTTTTATGAGTATATTATTCCATTTAACCAAGAAGCGTCATATCAACAACGACAAAAAAGCATAACTTCTTGCAGAAACTTTCACTCGATGTCTTTTGAAGCTTAGTTGCAGCGTCTACACCTAACAACAATCTATGTTTCTAATAGTACTCTAAATGTACCCCTGAATCAAACTTTCGTTGGCCTGAAACCCGCGGATATACTTTATCGTTGGGCGCAAAGTTGCAAATTGCTTTTTGATACTTAGCATAAATCATCTTGCGTTGACGGTCGAGCGGCATGATTGAAAGGCACAACCATAATTTTCTCTCCTCGAATAGCCGTTGGTCAAAAGAAATTTGTTTATGAGAAATGTGCTCCAACAGGCACTTGGTTGCGCATTTACGAAAACAAATAAAGCTTCACCGGACTTGAAGTTTCAGGCGATGAACGGCTATCTCGTTGGAAGACAGATTGCGCGTTGACCAATGAGGACCACTGAGACTGAGAAGGTGATGGTTGATGAACAAGGAAATGATTAAATGAAAACTTTATTTCTCGAACAAGCGCGCGCGGATTTGCGCTTTAGGGTGCGGGAAATATTAAAATGTTTACCTTGTGCTTAACGCCAAACGATCTTGTTCGCGGTCGCCGAAGTCGACGTCGCCAGGGTGCCTCGGACCGAATCCCAAGGGTATTGCAAATCAGCTTGGCTGATGAATCCAATTTCACACCGCTGTCAGTCGGGTTTAACCGAACTGAGTAACAGCACTTTCCCACGCAATTCAACTTTTTCGTCGCCGCCGCCGCCGCCACCACCATCGATTTATGAGATAACTACGCTGCGCTATACCAGAACGTTCCGGAACGAATGCCAAAAATCAATTGAACTTTTAATTCCCGGAAGTTTGTTCTGGTGATGTTATTCGGGTGAATATAACTGCAAAAGTTAAACGGCGTTGGCAGATTTAAATTAAAGCATGGGTTTGTAGATTTATGACCATGGCAATATTTTTCGATGGATGCACGCGCACCAACTTTTCGTCCAGTTTGAATCAAACCCGTGAGTAATTCTTTTTCCAGGAAACGAGTGTTGGCAAATCACAAGACCACAAAGGTAGTAAAACGAATTGATAAATCAAACACAGCAAGTGAAAATTTATGGTGCGGGTGATTTTTCATTTGAAATCAATTAAGGGAGGGGATATTGTTAAGGTGAAACTGAATGAAGGCCTTTTTCCATATGAACTTTTAGTTAGGTTAATTATCACTTCACGTTTTTGAGACTAAAAATCACAAACAAAACAAAACCAACAACGCTCAAAATGCTAACCAATGGATGCTCCAGTAGAGCAAACAATTCTTGAAAATTTCATGCCTGCAGTAATAATAGTATTTGAGGTTTGTGCTCAGAAAACTTCGAAGTGATAGGGGCTTGATCCCGTATGTCCTTAATCAAGAAATGTAATTAAAAGTGAAAAATGTAGCCAATGGTAACTATTTTTGTATGCTAAAACAAATTGTCCACGATATCTTGGAGGGGACTTGCAACCACATCTGATCTACACTACATTTTCTAGTTGTATCAACGTGCAGTTGCCGCTGAAAGAAACATCACTTCTAAAAAAGGGCTTAATCGTGAACCCTGGCAATGGCCTATTTAGGTTTATCGATAAGCTGTTAGGTTTTGTACAAAAAATCTAAAAAAAAAATAGTTGATCTGAATTCTTTGTATTAGAAAGTAAATCAAATTCATAACATATTAAACATTTCTCTAGGGTAGTTCTGGTTTGTTTCACCTTCAAAATTTCTTTAAAAATATAATGAAAATATTAGAATGAATATATCAAAATCTTATTTCAAATGATTATAAACATCGAAATTTAAGGAAAAAACGACCTTTTTGATTGAAAGTGGCAAACTTACTAGGCTAGTCAAAAAGTTTTGAAAGCGGAAATGAAAACAATTTTTTTTAGGGAAATCACTTTCATTGCTCAATATAGTCTCCCATATGATCAATACACTTGGTCCAACGATCTTTCAACTTAGTTGTCCCATCACGGAAGTGACTTTTTGGAAGGCCTGCAAAATACTCCTCTACGACGGCTTTAACCTCTTCGTTTGATGAAAAATGCTTTCCACGAAGGAGTTTTTTGAGGTGCCAAAAATCAGAGTGTGCTAAATCTGGCGAATAGGGTGGATGCTGCAATAATTCATATCCCAATTCACTGATTTTAGCGATTGTTTTTTGAGCTGTGTGAGCAGGTGCGTTGACTTGATGAAAAATGATTTTTTTCTTTTTCTTTTCACAATTTTTTTCATCCAACTGGTTCAAAAGGTCAGAATAATAATCAGAGTTGATTATCTTACCATTTAAGAGATAAAACATCAATAAAATTCCTTTTGCATCCCAAAACACTGACGCTAACACCTTCTTGGCCGAATTCTGGACACGAAATCGCTCCGGAGCCGAAGTGCCTTGTTCACACCACTCATTAGCCTCTTGTTTTGATTCAGAATCTTGGTGGTAGACCCAAGTCTCATTCATAGTGATAAATCGAGAAAATCCTGTTTATCCTTGCAAAATTGCTCCAAATGTTGCTCAGAAAGTCGCATCCGAACGTGCTTCATTGTTAGCAAAACAGCCACTGTGCACATAGTTTTATGAAACCCAAAACTTCAGCCAAAATATGCCATGTTATTCCATGTGAGATACCTATGGTGTCAGCTATCACATCCACGTACGATCAATGATCTTCCAAAACTATATCCTATATTTTCGCTATGATTTCTGGTGTTGATGCACTTTTTGGACGTCCTGAGCATGGATCTTCTTCAACGCTTGTACGGCCACGCTTAAACTCCAAAACCCATCGGTGAACGGTTGTAAATGAAGGAGAAGACTCCTTTAATACTTTCACCATCTTTACATGGATCGCAGTAGCCGATAAACCTTCCAAAACAAAGAATTTAATCACTGCACGATATTCGGAGTTTTTCATTGTTAAAAAATACACTGACACGTCAAATTCAAATGGCTTGTAAACAAAGAATGAATTGACAGATCAGAATAATTTTAATTTTGAGTGCGTTCTCTTGAAAGATGAAATATTAAAATGGCGTAGACATTTTGGTGTTTCTACAGCTCCGTAGATGTCGCTTTCAAAATGTTTTGGCTAACCTAGTATTAACAAATATTTGCGGCTGAGACCTTTCTAAATTCACTTTGCAGAGCTTAATTAACCGTTTGCCGATTGTTTTGCGATTAAAAAAGATGGCAACACACTTGATAATTAGCATCATTCTGAGAGAAGTTTTTCTCGGGCTGCTAGAACAATTTTGATATTAATATAGTCAATTCTCTTTTTAAAGAAAATGCAATATATAGATGTTTTCTGAACTTGCATGCAGTAAATCAGCTGAACCATCATTAAATTTTTATCTTTGGTGGCAATATTACTAACGAAAAATTAAACACGTGCTCTCCAAACTTTTTTTGAAAGTTCCAAACAGTATCGCATGTATGACACAAACATTTAATTCCTGTGATCATAACTGATTAAAAAATATACTTTAAATCGAAAATATAATAATTTTTTTTTTCATCCCAATAAACAAGGTATGTTGTAAGGATGCTATTCGAAAAAAAATGCAACAGACTAAAATGATCACCAAAAAATTAATTTTAAGTCGGATAGTTTTGAAACTCTCAGGGAATAAATAAGCACATATTATTTATTTTTGCAAAGTTGGTCGCACCTTGGACTTAACGCTACCCATCAAATCCTGTGCATCACTTGTGCCATCTTTCTAACACGCTTTCCATTACTCTTTCTTCAAATTTTTGTCATTTTTGGAGACCCCCCCCCCGCCACCGTTTTTCCGGAGATTTCCTTTCATAATCACCCAGAATTTTATTATTGGGCGAAGTTCTGAATAGTTTGGCGGATTTGCCTCCTTCGGCACATAAACAATATCGTTGGCTTCGTACCACTACATCACCGGTTTCGCGTAATGGCACGATGCCAGATCCGGCCAAAACAGAATGTCACCCTTGTGGAGCCGGAGAAAGGGCAGCAGATGCTTCTGGAGACATTCTTCTTTATATATTTGGCCGTTGATGGTGCGAGTCGTTATGTACTGTTTGCTAAATTTGCTGCACCCACAGACCCACAGTATTTCTTGGCAAATTTTTCGACCTTCTTCTTCCGGAACTTCTCCGAAACATCCAGGTGGGACTTGCCGACGAAATTCTCCAGGCCGAGGATCTGCTTGGCGTTCGCTTTAATGTCGTCCATTACGATGCATTTTTGCTGCTGCAACAGCTTCCTGGCGCGAGATTCGGTCACCGTATTCTGTATATCGGTTCGCTTAGGCACTTTCCTTACCTTGAAGACATGAAGTCCGGCCCGCTTCATCGTCTGCTGGACGAACCAGGCCGAAGAATTGACCTTCTTGACCACGTCCCGAATCGAATGGTTCGGAGTGCGCTCGAAGTAATACCTCACCTTCCTTGCGTTCACGGGGTCGGTCGTCATCGTTTTTTTTTCCACTGCCAGCTCGCAGCTGGGTCGTCTGGATCTCTTTGAACGATATTTCTACAAGGGACACGGTCGAATAGTCGATTCCCAACTGTTTCGCGATCCACCTGTGGGACTGGCCTGGAGTTTCCACGACCGCGTTTATAATTTTTTGCCGAAGCACTTCTTGCTTGCAAGCCATCTCGATAGCCACTTGAAAGATTGTGACGAAGTTTTGCACAATACACTCTAAACTTGTTATACCCAAAATTTTATCATTTTTTACCCATGCAATATAAAACTATACACAAAAAAATGTGTTGCATTGTTTTCGAGTACAATCTTTAGAAAGGGGCAACAGGGTGTTTTAGATATCTTCGAGTGAAATAAAAAAAAATTCTGGGTTCAGTAAGGACTACACATATCAGGTTATTTTATACCTTCAACCCCTTAATGAGAAAAGCTGATTTGGGGCTTCTGTTCTGCTACTTTCCGTGGACGGATGTGTATCTGCTACCGTGAAGCACCTCCCGGGAAATCGAAAGATGCTACTTCCTCAGCCAACTTAAAGTCAGAATTGTCAACTGATAGTTGACCAGAGTTATTTATTTTGTTAAGTGATGGCGAGATTTTTTCTAAAAGATTACTCTGAAAGACTGCATTAGAGTGAGATTTCTAATTCTGCAGTGTTGGAACGTTGGTTACGACGAAAAATTGCTCGCAGAAAACTTATTTTAAAGTTTGCCTTATGTTTCTCCTCACAATTGCTTGTACAAGCTAGCTTGTCCTAGAGCCCCACAAAAGCGATTTCAGCCTGATTACTGCTTAATCTTTTGGACAAAAACGTTACCCTTTCTTTATCTTTTAAATACCTTGGGGTCTGGTTTGATTCAAAGTACACTTGGAATGCTTATATTACGTATCCGAAGCAAAACTTCAAAATAAAAATAATAAAAACAAATTTCTTCTTTCAACTTATGCTACATGGTAAACAGCTTATCTGGGAGACCTCATATCGCTGTATAAAACAACTATTCTCTATATTATAGAGTATGGCTCTTTTTTTTCTCTATCGGCAATAAAAATCCACCTCATCAAATTAGAACGAATTCAATATCGTTGTCTGAGTATTGCTCTTGGCTGTATGCACCCAACGCATAACATGAGTCTTGGAGTTCTGGCTGGAGTAAAACCCCTCCAGAATTGGAACTGGGAGCTCTTGCTCAGAATATAAATCAATGTGTAGAAAATACAATCAATGTGAAATAAATTTATGTCGTTGAATTGTTTCCAATTATTCATAAATCGCTAATGATCTACACAGTTTTGATGCAAACATCACATTAAATTTGGTTGGTTGTCATACGAAACATGAATGATCGTCATACCGATCTAACCATAAGACAATCATCCGATTTCCGAATGATTTTCGTTAAAGGTCGCAATCGAATTACTTTTCAGACGATCTAGGGATGATGTTTGGATTCAGTGTATCGACTGAACAAAATAAAATAGCCCTGATCACACCGCACTAGTTGAATGTGCTGGTGACCGCTCTCTTATGAGATAACAAAATTTCTTCTCCATGTTCCTTGTCCAACTCAATGACGTCTATATAAGGTCTGGCCCAGTATCCACAACAATGTTAGTGAAATGATTAGCTCATGACACTAATACCACCGCATTCCTTGCGCACGCTACACAAGAGCTCAGAAAGTGTTACGTCATATATATTTTTTTTTGATTCGTTGTGTATTGTGTGCAGTATAACACTTAATTTTTCAACCGATTCCAGTCTATCGATGATCGGCTCTATATTGCTACTCGATTGTCAAGTACCAGCGTTTGAAAGTTAATGTGGCAAAAATTCAATTACCTCAGTTAAATTCACTATAAATGACCCATGCTATCGGGAGGAAATGCTTCTGCTCAATAAATGGCATTTGTATCATGATTATTTCCACAATTCAGCATTTATAATAAACGTTTGAACCGATTTTTTTATCTGAACCTAGGCACGCGCATAGAAATTTGAATAGTGTTACGTCATCACTCGTCGGCTCAGCAATGTTTACATTATTTTTGCTTCCAATACAAGCAAGCAGCGCGTTGCCCCAGACTTTATATAGACGTCATTGGTCCAAATGATCCCCACACTCCCGCTTAATTTAACTCAATTTTTGAGTACAATTGTATACTATCTCTTTTTCTCTCACGGAAATGTTACTCAATTTTCGTAAAAAGTGGATCTACTCAATTTTATGAACCTTAGCCGAAAAGCTAAGGGCCTGTTCATAAACCACGTAGACTCATTTTTGAAAATTTCAGACCCCCCCCCCCCCCCCCCTTCGTAGATTTTTCTCCATACATTTTTTTTGTAATTTTGTATGGAGCGTAGACTTTGGTCAAATCCCTCCCTTCCCCCAGAAAAGTCTACGGGGTTTATGAATAGGCGATTGATTGAGTTTACAAAATAAATGAACTGGTAGAAAAACTTCAAATCTCTTAATGGCAGTGTATGAAAGAAAACAAAACATTTACTATATTGAGAAACTTTTGAATCGATTGCACAAGTGTTAGAATTTGTAAACTCTGACATTATCTGAAGTGAAAGTTGCCTCCCCGACCACAAAAAAAAAAACGTGTAATTGACACCATTAAAGAAGAAAATGGAAACAAAACGGTTACAAACTGACAGATGCGGTTTCTCTTTTTTTCTCAAATTTCAAATGAGAAAAGTGTTTTATGCAAAATATATCGCACCGCAAAGTGGCGCAATAACAGAATCAACTTACCAGCTCGCTGCAAGTGCCATCCAAATGAAGATGATGATGGCGATGATGATGATGATGATGACAACAGCCATGATGAGGACGACTGCAAGCAATGGTTGCTCAGATGGGTGTTGATGGTTGGATGAGAAGTGAGTGCAAAGTTAAAATGGTCTTTCCAAACTGTCAAGTGGGAGCGCATTTCATAGCAAAAGTGTGGAACGGCTTGGATGGGTCGGGGCGACTGACACCAGTTATTCATTACTTGATTTAGAATGGTTTTATTTTGTCGAATCATGGAGTAAATCTTTCAAGAATACTTTTTTTAAATACGTTTAATCAATATCGAACAAAAAATGAGTTGTTCATAAACTATTACCATTTCCAAACAGAAGGATAAATCACTCTCGTAAAATAAGTGGTTGTTGATTTATGGAGTTCTTATTCAAATTAATCCCAATGTGTTGAGCACTTTATTCCATTTGGAATGATTTCCTCTTACGGTATAGCACCCTCTCAGTGTGCCCATTGCTGTAACCCAAATGAACTTCATTTTCTGTGACTGCCTCAGCTCTGTCACCCTGATATAATAAAGCAATTTTTCGCCGTTTAGATTGCTGTTGAGCATTTATTAAATCGATCGAACATAAATTTGAAAAACGCTCTCAAAACAGGGATTTTTATGAGTTTACTGCATAAATTATGACCTATGTCTGCGGCCACAGAGGGAGACCTATGGATGTAAATTTTCTGCCAGCAGCACCAGAGCACACGATACCATAACAGGACGTCATCTTGGAGTTACAACATGTGAATAATCTACTCATTTGGGAGCTTTTGTGCATACTACCGAAGTGGTGCAAGAGGAGAAACAAACAAACTCAAAACGATGATTAAGTATCATCTCTGATGGACTTTCATCACTTTCTAACTCGAAGAGGATGAGGATGTCAGGATGAATAAAACTTCAGTCTATTTACAGTGCAGCATTGTTGTTTAAGAATCACATGTAACATTTGATGTCAATATCCTAACAACACACTAGTTGCAACCCAGTAAACAAACGCATAAGTCATATAGAATGACTCAATAAAGTTACAATCAAGTTACTGTAACCAATTACGACAGTTTGGTGTTACTTGGGCAGTAACCGATAGTAGTGCCGTAGAAATGTCTCCATAATGGTATGAATTATTTGCAGTAGGCTGGGTAAAGTAACATCTGCATAAAAATAATAGAATAATAACAATAGAAAACTACAGAAAAAAAATCCTCGAAACAGAATTTCGTTTAATCTTACATTTTTTTACCAAATTTAACAAACAAAAATCCACACCTTGATAAGTGACCTGACGGTAGTAGAAATGAATGATGTTGGCATATTTTTCCGCTCCTGTTTTGCTTTGTGATCAGCTGTTTATCATATTTGGCCACAAACTGTTTGAATAGATCCTTCTTTTGCGGTTTGCCGTTCGGCAGATTCGCGTTCTTTGATACCACAAATGTTCAGGCGGTCCATCTCTTCCAACGACCCATTGGCGCAGTGGGTTGATACCAGGTCCGGCTAAAACACCACACCCTCTCCCAGATAGTACTTTCAGGTGAATGCGGCCACTTTTGGCAGGCATTTTGTACTGTACATCTTCCCACTCACAGCAAGCTTCGTGGAAAAGAACATGACTTTCTCACTGATAGTCAACCACAGGAGAACCTTCTTCGGTTACTTGGTATAGGAGATGTAGTTGACCTCGATGCTCATTTCTTTAGTGTATAGACTGTTTCATAAATGATAGGCAAACTTTCAAAGTATTAAAAATGTGTTGTTTTTTAGCACTGCAATTATTTTATTTGGCAAATTATATCAGCACTGGTGTTTTACAAAAAAAATCAACTCTCTATCAATTCAAATCTTTAATTATAACCGAGGCATCACACTTTTCTTCGAACATGACCCATAAGCTTCTGCACAGTTGTATTTTCCACCATTTTCACAACTTTTGTCGAATAATTTTTAAATTTGTCGATGTCATCCACTGGTTTTACGAATTTCCGTAGCTTTGATTTGGACAAAGCCCAGAAAGTCTCGATTGACCGTGCCACAGGGCAATTTGGCGGCATGAAATTGACCTTCTCAGTCTTGTTACATTCCAGATCATCTTTCGAGTAATGCCATGAGGCTAAATCTGGCCAGAAAAGCCTAGGTATCATTTTAAAACACGAGTCTCCGTAGGTTGAACCATTCTCAGCGACCTACTGATGGCACGATGAGAGAGATTCGGATTTTAGAGGTATGTGCGCAAAACTGTTTTGCTCCTCTGTTGCTTCGACTCCATTTTCACAATGATTGCAGTTGATGATAAGTAGTACACATTAAAATAATTTCAGCCAAAATTTCAATAAAAATACCCAATGGCAAAAAAGTTACAGTCATTTGAAATGATGCAATTTGATTCCGTACACTTTTTACCAAGAACCTTCTGACATCGCATAAGTAATTGATTTGATTATTAAAGAATTTCTGATATCCATAATCACCGGTATTAACACTACACTTAAGAGTCTTACCATTTAACAGTTTACTTGTGGACCAGACCTATGTGCGTGCGTAAGTTAAAACATACATTCAAAAAGTCTCAGATCGAATCAACTCTGTGCAAAATTTAAAAAAGGTGATATACTGTGTGAAAACTATCCCTGGGATGAGTTGTTTTTTTTTTCTCTTGCTTATTCTGCTTTATTGCTCTTGCATCAAAGCTTGAATACGATTTGAGAACATTAGAAAAACATATAAAACAATAGATAATACTGTTTTGAGGAAAATCTGAATTTTCAATTGATTAGATACATAACTACCCCCTTTTCCATTGTTAATTAAGCCATTCATTTTACGCTATCAAACAATAAAGGGAATAGTTCTATTAACGTGAAACTTACAATTAGCTACATTTTACGATTCAACGAGTACCTATTTGTTTTTCCATAGTATTTTAACATTAGATTTGGGCAGTAATCATACTCGTATGAAATTTATTTGCCTAAATTTTCTTTGCTATTTTGATAGGATGCCAGGTGATCAACTTTATTTCATTATATCACGATGGAATTTTCGCTATTTATGAGTTTCAATCATCTAACATCACAGCGGAAGAGGCAAATAGCGGTATTTAATTATTATATGTACATTATGTAGTATTTCTTTATAACATCGTATTATTTCCATCATATCATAACCTTCACATTTTCATGCAACAAACCTGATTTAAGCGGTATCTGGTTTAAACACGCAATATCCCTTCAATTGACGACATCTAGCATTTTTTATATGTTCAGTATATAACGCAGAGAATTACAGCTGTGGTAGGGTTTTGAAAATTACGGAATCTGTGGTAGGCTTTTGCACTTATTGCTGAATGTATTTTTCATTTCCGGTTTACAAATGGACTTTTTACCAATTCTGAGCTGATCTGATTCATGCAGCGCTGTGTGCCATTTGGCTAGTGTTTGATTTTACATTTCAACCTTTGTCATTTCTTGATCATAAATCACAATATCATTATATTTGGTAATATTGTTTTATTGATTTTACTTCAAAGATGATTAAAACATTACTTATTGTTTTTTGCCCATTTATCTTTAACTCCCTTCCACTTAAATCTTCCCATTCCTAACTCGGTAGCAATAACTATTAGGTCAACAAAAATAAAAGCGGATTGTTATTATAAAATCAGCATCAAGTAGCAAATAGTGACCATGGCAACAGTAAATTAAAATGTATAAATGTTAGTTTTGTAAAATTTCAATAGATTTAATAAACTTTTTCAGGATACTTCAAATCCAAATTTTGGTGAAATGCTGCTATCACTGAAAACGAACGAAAACGTGCTTAAGCGCGAACCACAGAACTCTACATTTTAACATTTTAAACATTTCTTGCATATCAGGATCAACCGAACGAAGATCATATATTATAGATACGAATGCTTGTAGTATTTTTCATTCACATAAATATATACGCCATTATATAAATATTTCATGAGAATGGGAGGGACCATCAGGGCACCCGATTGAAGCACTCTGGATGGGAAGAGTGGGAATGCCAACTCCCCATTGCTAACAGTTTGTGAATAGAGGGCGGGCTCTTCTCCCTGCCCATTGGGGCATCCTCATGTTAGATAGCTTGCTATTTTGACCAATTGTTCAATCTTGTTGTTGGAAGGAGATTCTTTATATCCCTGTGGATACGTATAAGTGATGTTGCATATCGATCCACCCAACCCCTTTTTGGCCCTTCATACAACGGCATGATTAGGACAATCAGTGGTTATTAAAGCTTGATCAAGTCTTACAGAGAGGAGAGCCCATTGCTGTCGGACTTAGTTTCCGGGCTACAATGGGTGGTAGTACATATCTTACATCATACATATCAGTATTATTAGATTTTATTTTATATCTGAAGTACTTTATAATCGGATTACCTGCTGACATTTTAAAATATGTAATTTGTACATACCCCTTAAATTAACGCTTGCATTAAAAAAAAGAGACAAGGTTCACCGATTTTTCATGCCATTATACTGTCATCTGGTTGTGGGTTAGGCACAGAATAAAAATGACACCTCTATCAGTTTGTTTACGGCAGCCATGGCGAAAGCAGTGAACCAACTTCGGTCAATGGTTTGAAATTACCGCCGGCTGCACCCCGGAGCAAAGAAATCCGTCATCCATCTGCACTTTGTGTTGGCCGGAAACAACCGTCGCCGGAATTACTCGTCAAGGATGCCTTCCCTAAGAAGTGCAACGATGTTGTGATCATTGACAACGGGATGTACCGGACGTTCGACGGTAATAACTAGCAGGGGACCGGCTATCTCACTCTCACGTCCCCCAGGATGTGGTGCGAACAGCAACGCGAAGAACATCTCTCACACGAAGTTCTCGAAGCAAGTCCTCTTGTGCCTATAGACTGTTGGCAGCTTAATTAATCATCAATTAAAAGAAAGAATTGAGCAATAAAAAATGAAAAAAGTGCCACTAAATTATTAAGGCCTGTGCCAACAAATAATGTGTGATCAGCGATCAGAGAAATGATCTTTGGATAATCTAACTGTGACCGGTAAATCTGTCAAATAAAGCAACAGCTATTAGTATATGTGCAAATAAATATGGCTTGATTTCCGCCAAGTAATGTTTATCAAATGATATGTTGAGTTTACCAATAACCATAAGACTGTCGCTTGAATAAATAAAAAAAAAATATTGTCGGTAAGGATGATCATTAAATGGGGTACTACTTACTTAAAAATACGGTTTAAAAATGTATCCATGCCAAGGAAAAGTACAAAAATCAACCTGTGATAATTTTGAAATAGTCATCAAACCATTATCAATGTTCAGGTGCACAAATCAAAACAGCAATCGAAAATAAAAAAAAATATGAGCAATTTTATAATATAAAGCAACACTTAGAAAAAGACTACTCATTTGAATGGCTTACATTTTTCAAAGCTGATTGGTAACAACGCTCTGATTGGCGCTCCCATCGTCTCTACAACAGTCGACCCAGAATTATGAATGGTCGGAAAATGCTATGCGTCCTAAAACACATCACATCTTTTTCTGGCTCATTCCCAATTTTTTGCCTGCATTTATTTTCTGCTCTCTGGAACCCATTCAGTTTTCAAATGGTGTTTTTAAATATTTCATGGGAAAGTTTTCACGATATCAAATTATTTTTGAATTTAAAGATGGGTAACTGTATTTACTATCTAGGACATTTGAGTTTTTTTTTATTGTGGTTATTCAGTTATTTATTGCTCATTTTACTATTTTTTTGGGAAAATTAAAAAAAAAATCCAAGACATATGCAAGTAGTTTAGTGCTCAAATAACATCATTTAGCGGAAATCAAGCCATATTTATTTGCACATATACTAATAGCTGTTGCTTTATTTGACAGACTTACCGGTCACAATTAGATTATCCAAAGATCATTTCTCATCTATTATTGCTCATTCCTAAATTTTTAATGCTGATCACGCATTATTTGTTGGCACAGGCCTTAATAATTTAGTGGCACTTCTATAATTTTTTGGTGCTTTTTCTGAATTACTAAGTGCAGGTACATATTTTAGTCATAGACTGTTTCAGAAATTATAAGCAAAGAATTGAAAATGTGTTGCTTTTTATGATTTCCATTATTTTATTTGGCAAATTATATCAGCACTGGTGTTTTAAACAACACCTACCTCAATCAAAATCATCAATTATAACCGAGACATCTCACCCACAACCTCGAACATGACCCACAAGCTTCTGCACAGTTGCACCTCCCATCATTTTCAGCACTTCTGCCCGATCCTTTTTGAATTTTTCGATGTCATTCGCTGGTTTTACGAATTTCTGTAGCGTTGGTATGGCCAAAGCCCAGGAATTCTCAATTGCCGTGCATCAGGGAAATTCATGTTTTTCGGCAAGAAACATACATTTTGGCTTTTGTACCACCCTAGTGTGTCCTTGGCATAATGACATGATGCCAAATCAAGCCAAAATATGACTGGACCATCATGCTGCTTGATCATCGTCTATAATCGCTTCTGGAAGCATTCCTTGATGTACTTCTGGGTTTTCATTGTCTCCGATGATACGCACGGGCTTGATATTTTGCCGCATTCGCATATTTTCCGGTTGAAACGGCCTTCTCCGTTTCGGGGATATCCCTGTGTTTGCGTACATTGAAGTATTGTGGGCCGGGATTGATGATTGATGATTTTGAATTTCACATACATATCATCTTCCATGATTATCCACCACGAATTTCTACTCAAAATAGTATCATATAGTTTTTGGACTTTCAGTTTTACCGACGTGGCCTAATTTGAGTTCTTTTTGGGTTTCTTTGGCTTCCGCTATGTCTTGAGTCCAAGTCGATCTTTTCCTCGCTTCACGTTAGAGGTCAAGGTCCCAATCTTTTTCGCCACATCTTGAACAGAAGCCGATGGTTTCAGCTTATAGGCATCCCTCATCTTTTTGTCAATAGCAGGACTCACAGGACCGAATTTTCGAGCATCTCCTCGATGCATCTTCAAAAGTACATTGTTCTCCATATTTTCTAACTGCAGTTTGTACCGCTTCAACGCTCACACACTCTTCGTTGACCATAGTTGCAACCTACAATTAGAAACACTACCTGAAGGACAATGTCGTTTTCTGACCGGATCTGACCTCGGCACATAACACGAGGTGGTTGCTGCAGGAGATGAAGCGTTCTAAGATCTCAGTCGTTCCGAGGTACGCCACCCCCCAACTGCACCCAATTGAAAATTGCTAGGTGAACCTGAAACGAAGGATCTATACGAACAGTTTCATGGTGACAACCAAAAAGGACCTGATTAATATGATAACCAGAGAGTTGAAGAATATGCCAATATCTTTCTTTTCGACAGCTATGGCCAAAGTTCCGGTCAACTGCCGTGAGGCTCTCCGACATGGAGGGAAGTCATTTTTTTAAATCATGATATAATACAGGAATTATTGATTTTGGTTGTGTTGTCTCTAAGCGTCCGAAAATGGTCTTTTTTAATACTAGGTTAATATTCTTATTTCCTTGTTTGAAATGTTAAATGTTGAAAAAAAAAACTTGGGATATGGCTGAAGGACAAATCGAATTGAGCAATGGGCAACAATTTGAATTATATTCCAATACTTTACCATACTTCATGTAGAAAAAAAATATCGTTTCTCCATAGATACAGTGCCGGACAATACAATAAGACTGAAGCCTGATTTTCATACAAAATGGTCATGTTAGGGGGCTTGCCTTTCATTTTCTCGAGAACCAATTGAGCTGAAATGTGGCTGTGGTCCAGAAGTAGCCTAAATCCTCATCTGCATTAAATCCATCATTTTTCATTCACCACTTTAAAAGTTACAGACACCGTATACGACAAAACAATAAGACCTTTTTTTGATTTCCATAAAGGATGCTCGTATTTGAGGATCTGAATTTTGATTATTGATGCAAGGGTCATTTTAATATCAGTATACTATAGATTGTAGTTCACACTCATCAACATGGCCTAAACTATGGATATCAAAAGGAGGTTTTGTCGTAGGTGGTGTCTGTAGTTTCTGAAGCGGTGAATGAAACATTATGAATTTATTAAAGATAAAAATTCAGGTTATTTCTAGGCTATTGTCAAAATTTCAGTTCAATTACTTCACGGGAAAGTGAAAGACAAGCCTCCAAACATGACCATTTTGTATGAAAATCGGGCTTTGGTCTTATTGTATTGTCCGTCGTTGTAAAATTTAAAAAATACTTATGTTAATAAATTTATGTTTGCAAAATTTCGACTGCTTGGTCCAAAATTATTCGATCAATTAATCAATTGCCTTTAATTATTTATTGAAGTGAATGAGTTTTATAGAATCTTATGCCGCATATATGTAAATTTCCGAGCATTGCTGAACAGCTCAATGCGTTAAAAAATGGACTAATTTGAGATGGCGATGAAAACAAAACAGCGAAATATAATTCAACGGAGCAAGTTTTCCTGCTTTTAAAGCAAGTAAATCCTACGTTTATAAAGGCTTCAACAAACATGCTTCGATGAATTACCGGGCGGGATTACGGCAGTTCACAAGAACCGATGATAGCAGGATGTTTTTCAGCTGGCCCTCGCAATCAACTGCTCCTCCGTTTTGGCCACGAAATTTTTTGTAGTAGAACCTCCGTTTGAGCTTCACCCACAAATTTTCTGTCGGTCGCATCAGGAGACTGTTGGGAGTGTTTGCAGTATTTGGTACTGCGTTTATCTTCAGCCGGACCATCTCCTTCTGATTTTGTGACATCATGGGCCGAGGCCAGGACACGGATGACCTCGACTGACGTTTCCGCATAATAATATCCATCTTACCCATGTACTTCTTCACCGTTTGACTGGTTCCTCCAACCTCTCGGTCCAATGCGCGGAACGATGAGGCCACCTTGCCCTCGGTCTTCCTTTTCAGTATCTGCTGCTTTTTATGATTTTTTTAATGCTGTCGCCATTGCTTCTGAAAACAACAGATATCGCTGCCAAGGTTTGGCTGTAAACAATATGAGCACTATGATTGGCGATGCATAGGTGTATTCATCACTCGGTGGCTGAAACATATCATTAATTAGTGACGAAAACAGTATTTTTCTTTAATGCAGGCGTCATGACTGTGCAGAAATGTTAGTACTGATTTATGGTGATACTTACCCATTTCCAAATCATCTGATGCCGAACGATTTTAAAACTGGAAGTCGTTCAACAATAAAAGAGACAATTTATTCAACTTCAGCGATGCTCGTTATCACCTATCTGTCCTTTTAAATACAATAAAATGACGAGTTCTATGTTCAAAAACCTCAACATGAACATTGAAAGCCCCAACATACGATGTTGCTGGAAGCAGCTGCCAGACAGTGGTGTTTAATCACGTGTACGTGTTTAAGCATTAATAATAAAAACGAAATTAATTACAATTAAACCGTTAGCACCCACGCAATGGTCAGCTCACTATTGAGAGCGAGAGATTTTACAATAATGGCACTCGAATGCACGACAGTGGGGGAAGACTCGTTAAAATTTCATTTCTCAATAGGGCCCCCGGATCAACTTCTTCTCCGCTCCCTCCGCCTACCTTCTGACGAGCTACGATGGATACGTTTTCGATTTCATGCTGGTTTTTTTTTCTTCTTCAAGTGTCAAGCGATTTTATGTTTGAAAATATTTTACGGTTTTACGAGCCTCATTTTACTGACCACAATTTCCTACGATGTGAGTTGCAAGTCGCATCATAAAACGAGAATCTGTCAGAAGTCAGGAATGGAATTTTCGATTGATAGATGATTCAGTTTGGGCCATCAACGGGACTAGCTTTGTGCCGTTATTGTTCGTTTATTGGCTGACCTAAAATTAATGAAGAATGGCAAAAATGGATAAAATGGCTTCGGCTAACTTGAACAAAATTGTTAGAAGACCGGTAACGTTTTCAAACGTATCCTTGATACATTTTATCATAGCAGAGAGCTGAAAAAATAGATACATTCCTGCAGCCCAGTAACCAAAAAGGGTGGAGCCTAGGTGGAGGGATTGGGTCAGCTGCCGAAGTAGTGCTTGCTTGTATTAACGTCCTTTTAAACTCGACGTCTGCTGTAGACGTTTAGGTTAATTCTAGGCGGCTTAGAGCTCATGTAACCTCAGCACAATAGTGCACCGCATTCCTCTTCACTTACAAGATCTTCGACATGTTATCATTGACTCCTTGGTTTAAGAGTGCCTGAAGGTTGGTGACTGTGGTCAGTAGTCACTATTTCTTTTCAGGTTTTACCTCTATAGCTTATATCTAACTCGTCCGCTCGTAGCTACTTTAGTACAGATAGCTCTGTACTACGGTTGTTATACAATACTTCACGTATTGAGCCTATAACTCCCTTGTCGACCTTGAGCACTCCACCAATAGAAGATTAACATGTAATGCTACTCCGCACTCTTGTGTCGTATTCTCGATTATGCAAAGATCCGTCCTACGCGCTTCGAGAGGTCCGTTTCACCCAGTGGGTAACGTTGCTGTAGAGTATGAGAATATCCTACAGCTGAGTATGACGGCCCTGATTTGTCAGTTTTACAGCGGCCCAGGTACCCAGACAAAGGTTACGTTAGCGTACTGTTCCACTTTCAACAGCCACGAGTGTTCAATCTGCCCATACTCAAGTGCAGATAGACAACTCGCAGAGTTAGAGAATACAGCAGTCTGAGTTCCATTTGACAAGTTGCATGGTTGCAACAGTGCATTGGCCTCAGCAGAGAAGATCCACAGAGACCGGATAACCTTATGACCTTCTCAGACACCTCGTAGCCAACCTCATCTTAGATCAATGAACCGTTCGTAGACAACATACTCTGACCTTCATTCGTAGAAGAAACTTCCCCGTAAGCAGCCTTAGCCAGCTCGGGGTTTGCTTTTGCTCTACATAACTGCTTGATGCGCAAATCCTTTTTGGGTATCTATGCTTCCGTTAGGTCTCGCCACCACTCTGTTGCCTTACAGACGTTAGGTCTGTATACAAGACCGGAGTCCCCGTGTAGTAATCTCATGGCTTTGGTAGCCAGGTATTCAGTTACTACGTTCGCTAAAAAAACCTTACCATTTTCCACCAATAAAGAAGCTAAAGGTGAAGTCCAAAAAGCTCCGCTACAAATCCTATTGACCTCATTATATTGAGGTCCTAGGATTTTAAACAGGGACATGCCACCCCTGCTCCATAGCTGCGATGCATAGGCTACGCAGAGTATGATCGTTGCCCTTGCAATTTTGTGTCAAATATAGTGACAAGCTTCAGAGAAGCTGCCGTTTAAGGCCAGTTAACGTTCAACATAACGTTGGCGTTACACTCCACTGACTTGGCGTGCTTCAAAAACCGCTATTTGTGACCGATCGTTACAACATGAAGCTTCATCATACGCACTCACTGTCACTGTCTTCGATGCTAACGTACGGTAACCTTGGCCTGTGGGTATGATGAAAACAGACATGCAAGATCTTAGACTTCTCGGAGAAAATTATAAAACCAACACCCATCCCAGCTAACCACATCATCTACTGCATTTGCATTCGTCTTCTTGCTTCCCTCGCGTAATTACCTAATACTAGTAAAGTTATGTCGTCAGCATACACAATGATGAGGACATTATCGGGGATGCTCAAACACTGAATTCATCGCAATGAGAAACAGTGTGAAATTAATGACAGAACCTTACGGGATGCCATTCTCTAGCAACCTCGGTTCAGAG
The DNA here is from genome assembly GCA_024533555.2 of Aedes koreicus. NCBI lineage: Eukaryota > Metazoa > Arthropoda > Insecta > Diptera > Culicidae > Aedes > Aedes koreicus. Next base: position 379,491 of record JAHHFK020004768.1, on the reverse strand, counting down.
GTTGTGCCGGTGTTCAAGACTCGAAACTTCCTATTGTGTAGAAAGTTGTCTACGTAAGCCAACATTTATTGAGGGTAGTCAAGATAGGAAGCCTCCATGTCATTGTAACTTTTTGCGTTTTTGTTGTTGGTTATTGATTTAAATTGAATAATTATTGAACTTTCGATAAATGTAATGATGTTTCAATAATAACTTAACAAGCTCGCGTTGATAAAATCAAGCTATTCTTGTGCCAATTCGCGATCATGAAGCATGATATAAAAGCTTCGCTCTTATATCACTTGAAAGCGATTTTTGGATAATTCTCCTAAAGAAGGGTTAAAGAATACAAAAAAAAGCGTTTCCGAATATGAAAACAGACCAAAATTATCAGAAAAAATAAAACCTCCTTAGAAAATCAACCATGCCTTCCCAATAACGTACGTTCAACCTATACCTGTACAGATTGTCTCTTTATGATTAAAAACATGCTTAAAAGTGATCTTTATCTTTGCTTGTTATCTACATTCAGGGGTATACAAAGTGCCTAGCAGGAAGTAGCCATTCAAGGGTGTTTCCTTAAAAGTATTACTAAAAAAACATTTTTGACTATAAAGTAGCGTTGAATGTACTTAAGTAGTATTTTTTATAAGTCATTCAGGGTTAAAATTTTCTGAAAAATCTGAATCCGAGGTCAGGTTTTACATATAATGTATTTTAAAAAGTTTTATGTAAGTATGTATGAAATTTTTTGAGGTACGTTTAAATTAAACATCAGATTCGGAAGGTACGCTATTGGAACATTACTTTGGTGTAATTTTTATAGCATTTTATGAAGAAGTTCGCAAAATCGACCGTCTATTGAGCCGGGCACTCAAAAACCAGGAATTTGACAGGTACGTTCAAAATCCTTAAAGGTACGCTATGGTACGCTGTTGTTACACTGCAAAAAACAAGCTGTTTTTTTTTTTAAATTTGAAAAATACCCTGCTGGATGGATTGACATCTTTCATCAAACACTTTTTCAAACTTATTTGAATATCTTTGTTTGGAACTAGAACTAGGAACATGCTTATTGAGAAAATAGCATGTTATTAGAATAGTTACCAATTCCATGCTAGTTTAGTAATTTGGTTTATCAAACAGTATGACATATCATCTGAAAGGAAAGGCGAGAAGTAATCAAGAAAAATTACCCACATTTTTGGGTTCCTAACATCTTTCCAATCGCTCGGTGTGAAACATGTGGTTTGTTGAGGTGAGTGTAAAAGATCCTCTTACGCACTTCCTGTGCCTTCGGCTACGTTCTCGAAGCTCAAAATTTCATTAAAATTACCCAATGAGTAATACCTGTTTAAAACCGATGCAATTTTACCGTGGGCACCCTTTACAGAGAAGATAATCTTCTTCTAAGAACATTTTCACAACTAATAAACCACAGGTTTGTACCCATGGGTTTATTAACACTCAGATATTTCAAACCGTATGGTACACCTTGTTTAAATAAAATACAACCTATTGATGTCAAACTAATAGAATGTTCATCCCTCATTAAACACCCACACAAGTCAGCCTGCTTTGCTTAACCAATCTTATCGGACATGAATTATTCTGTTTTAATCAATACCGTCCTAATGAAAACCCGTCGTACCAGAGGTTTCCATTCAATCCTGACTAGCCGACATCATTATCATCCTGAAAATCCCCGGCGACTTTTACCACTATTGGAAAGCGTCCGAACAGCGCAAAGAAGAACAGACGGTGCATCCATCGAATCTGAGTGGTAGCTCTAAAGGGTGATACGGTCAAAATTTGGTCAAGGGAAAACGCGTGTAAATCGGTGAAATCGTTTATTTAAAAAATCAAATTAAATTTCTTTTTCAAGTTCAATTAGTATAAAATTCAGGAAAAATATTCAGTTAGGCTTCCGCTTTTCCAAATCCGAATTGCCGGGCCTTACGCTTGACCCCTGCCATCAGATTTTGTACAGCCACCTTGTCCACTTTCTTCGCCGCAGAAAGCCAGTTTGCCTTGAACTGCTGCTCGTCTTTAGCATTTTTTTTGGTCTTCTTTAGGTTCCGCTTGACAATAGCCCAGTATTTCTCAATTGGGCGGAGCTCTGGCGTGTTGGGAGGGTTCTTGTCCTTGGGAACCACCTGCACGTTGTTGGCGGCGTACCCCTCCATGGCCTTTTTTACCGTAATGGCAAGATGCCAAATCCGGCCAAAACAGTACGGAACAACCGTGTTTCTTCAGGAAAGGCAGCAGACGTTTATTCAAACACTCTTTCACGTAAATTTCTTGGTTGACAGTCCCGGATGCTATGAAAATGCTGCTTTTCAAGCCACAGGTACAGATGGCTTGCCAAACCAGATATTTCTTTGCGAACTTTGACAGTTTCGTGTGCTTGAAAATATCTGCTACCTTTCCCCTTCCTTTTGCCGTATAAAACTCCTGTCCCGGAAGCTGCTTGTAGTCGGCTTTGACGTAGGTTTCGTCGTCCATTACCACGCAGTCAAACTTCGTCAGCATCGTCGTGTACAGCCTCCGGGATCGCGCTTTGGCCGTCGTATTTTGTTTGGAGTCACTACCTTCTTGTAAGTCGATAGTCCGGCTCGTTTTTTGGCTCGATGCATGGTTGTAGACGATACACCCAGCTTATTTGCGGCATCTCGGAGAGATAGGTTAGGGTTTCGCTTGAAACTACCGGCAACTCTCTTTGTCGTCTCAGCGGCTTCCGGTTTTCGATTTCCCCCGATCCAGACTTCCTGGCTGTCGACAAACGTTCCCCAAACACTTAAATTACATTTGTAACGGTTGATTTGGCAATTTTTAGCGATTTTGCCAACTTTGCGTGCGAGTAGCTCGGATTTTCGCGATGCGCGAGCAAAATTTTGATACGCTGCTCTTCTTGCTTGGACGGCATTTTGACAACTGAAGAGTGAATTCCAAAATCAAAATAGGAGCAACATTTTACACACACACACCTTCAAAATGAGGGGTGTTCAGGTTTTTTAAATGCAAAATTGAAAGAAATACGTCAAGTTGATATTGACCAAATTTTGACCGTATCGCCCTTTAGAAGATCGCAAGCTATCGGCAGCGCAGGTGGCAGAGGAAAATGCATTAGCCAAGTTTTCCTTCGCCTCAATTTGATTAATTATTCAATCTGACAACACAAGCACGACATCGTTACATCTGCTTCAGTTGAATTATTAATAAAACCAGCCGAGGAATCTTCTACGGTGCATCTTGGCTAGCTTCTACCGAAGGGATGCTGTTCGCTGCCAAGAGCTTTGCTTGCTTCTAGGCAGTGTTTGAAAAATGTATTCCAATAATCTGTTTAATGAGAACTTTGGCATCGTTTCCTGGGGCATGCCGATGACTGTTCTGATTTAATCATCCACCTGGTACAGCGTTATTTGTTCGTTTAAGTAACTGACTTGTGTGGCAGAGTGGCTCGTTAACGGGAACCGAAGATTCCTTTTTTTGTACGAAACTAAGTTATGTTGTTGGGGAATATTGTTGGTATTTAATTGTGTGTAAAACAACGTGTTGTTCTGTGCTATAATGGTTTGGCCGTTTGACATAAATAATCTTGAAACTTTGCAATATATTTCAAATTTTCGTCTTCGTTTTCTAAATGCACTTAGAAAATGTGAATAATACATGAGACGTAATTCAAATTTGATTCGATGCATTGATTTCATGTAAAATTATGTGCATCGAAACAGGAACAGACGCAGCCAGACAAAATGTGTGTTTGATTGAATTGCTTTTCTCGTCATTTTTCCCTTTTGGCTGATTCTTAAATTCTAAACACCGCTCACATGTTTCGGTCTAAGGGCACCAACATTTACATTACTTTATGGTAGTGTGTAGCTATGAGGGTACACTTTACGAGTACAATAACGGGAGCATCACGGAAAGTAATCAGCTTTATTTGTTTTTGACTAACAGTAGCCTTAGATTGTAGTTAGTTTAACCTGTATGTTTACTTTAAGTTTTTTTTTCTATTTTTATCTGTGTTTGTGTGTGTTTTTTTTTTCTTTCTCAAAAATGTTCAAGTCAAAAGAAGCCAACAGTTGTATAGTTTTAAGTTTTTAGACAATTTAGAATTTAAAAAAATAATTGTTATATAAACCACACTTCAAATTCCAGCCCACCTTCCCATCCTTTCAGTTGTTATTCCTATTAACCTCGAGACGGCCGCGAGTAATCGGCGTTAACGTTAGGTTTAAGATAATTGATGTTAGGTTTAAGATAATTGATGTATATAAATATGAAAACTTGGCTCTGTAAAGTTAAATCGATTGAGCCTGTACAAATAAATGAACTGAAAAAAAAAGTAGTCAGCTATTTAACGTTAATAGCTCAGTCGTTCATCGTTAGATTTCCGAAATATTTCCATCAATCGATAAAAAATATTTCATGTAATTCAAAAACATAATTATAGAATATCAGTGCTACGAAATAAACTACTATATGTTTGCTAAAGGAAGAGTAATTTATTACGATTATGGAAATTTTTGATTTCATGTTTTCGTAAGTGTTAATAACACAAACTTTACATTAACAAGGTAGTACAAATGTTATCCAAAGGAAAATTATTAGCTAACCTAGGAGATTCAGAAGTGAAGCCCGATTCAAAGTTTATTTGGACGCATTCAAGTGATCATAACTGAAGAATTAAACAACATACACGGTTGATAAAAACGTCAAACAAAAGGATATTTATTCAGCTTTCAAACGATATACAACAAATTATTACATTTTACCGTTTCGAACGAACTGTCGCACTTTACTTGTGATCGATGCCATCATGATCTGCACAGTCGCTGGTGACACTGTACCGGCGAACTTATTCCACTTTAAACGCATTTGTTGTGCATTTGTGACTTTTTACTGCATCCTCAAAGTTTTTACTAGACAATTTACCAATATTTTTCGATCGGTCTGAACTCAGGGCAATTCGGAGGATTAATATCTGTGGCAAGGAAATTAACATTGTTTGCAGCATACCATTCTAGTACCTCCTCCGGCCAAAACATAACGTTGGTCTTGTGTTGCCGAATGAAGGGTAAAATCAGCTTTTTCAGACACTCTTTAATGAAAACCTTCGACGTCATTGTGTGAGATGTGATTAAAACCTTGGTTTTAAGGCCACAACTGCAGATTCCTTGCCAAATCATTAGTTTCCGAGCAAAGTTATCAGCAAAAACAAATTTATACCTGGAAGGAACATACCACGACCAGTTGACTGAAAAAAAATTCGTTCGGGGATTTGTTTATAACCCATTTTGACATATGTTTCGTGATCCATTAAAATACAGCCATCAAATTTCGTCAAAACTCGTTCGTATAGTAATCTTGCTCGCTTTTTGGCCACACAATTTTGTTTCAGGGAGTGATTCGGATGTTTACTGGCACAAACAGACTTATATCCTTCTTTTAAAAGGATGTTACGCACGGTGGAAAAGTTGGAATCGTATTTCTTTGCCAAATCACGCATGGAGAAACCTGGGTTGCCTTTCACGTACCTCAACACCTTTCTCCTCAGCGCTTTGTCCCTAGTGCCACTTTTATGATAGATGTTCTGTGCTATATCCACACTCAGAGTATCCTTGTAACGTTTGATTACAAGACACACCGTTGACTTTGGGAATTTAACACTATTGCTATTTTTGAGGCAGACCACGAAGGATTCTCTAGATGTTTGTGCACAATTAATTTTCTTTTCTCAAGTTCCATGATCCGTAATTTCGAGATGCGCCGATCAATCGAGAAATACTTTTCACCAATTTATTCGTCAATGAAACATCAACAAATGTCTGTCAATTTTTTTTTGTTCCAACCACCAGGGATGCGGTGGTGTATTGAACCGTGTGCCCAGATTTACTTTGAATCGAGCTTTAACAGCTGTCATCAAAGTGGAATTCTATTTACCCTTCTGTGTTACCTGGTTGTTGATGATCTTGCACTGAAAATTAATTTTAGTTTATAATACGAAACCAAAGGTGGAATGAACAAATCTATTCGTTGTTTTCAGCAACGAAACTGATTTGTACTTTTTATGAAACTACATTTGTAATATGTGCCACACGCGCAACTGTCAAAAGCACGAAGCATTTGTTGACACAGAAAGAACATTCGTGCATTGTACGAAAACAATACAAAGAGCAACGAATATTTTGAAACAAACTAATACTGAAAATTTATTTTCGTAGATAAGCTTTCACTCGTTTCGTTAACATCGATTATGTACATAGAACAAATGTTTCGTATATTGTATGACAAATTCATTCGTAATTGGATTAAACACTACCACGTGGAGTTGTCCAGCGTTTTTTTTTTATTGTTTCTGACATGGGATTCTATCCTGTATTTTTGGAAGCAGCTGTTATTGAATCCGTGGTGGATCTCACTAGGCCAAGCGACTCTTGGGAAGTTACTTGATTAATGAATATAACGTTATAACTCTTGGCAGCACTTTAATTATTATTTTGGGATGAATAAGTTATTCCCGTTCATCCCAGCAGCAACACCAACATGCATGAGTACGACAAAAAGAGAAGCAACGATTGGCTGGTTTTCACGAAATCCATGTTGTGCATTAAACATTATACATTATATATAAATGTTGTAATGATAGCATTTCATCAGATAAAAAGCAATATGAATTTTTCATACAATATACGAAACATTTGTTTTATGTACATAATCGATGTAAACGAAACGAGTGAAAGCTTATTTACGAAAATAAATTTTCAGTGTAATGTTAAACTAACACAGTGCCTTTGGGAAAATGCCCACGGTATTCCAGGCAGAAATAAATGCTATCTTAGAATGTGCAGTAATGTGTTTTGAAAAGAACTATAAAAATGCAAATAAAGGGCGATACGGTCAAAATTTGGTCAATATCAACTTGACGTATTTCTTTCAATTTTGCATTTAAAAAACCTGAACACCCCTCATTTTGAAGGTGTGTGTGTGTAGAATGTTGCTCTTATTTTGATTTTGGAATTCACTCTTCAGTTGTCAAAATGCCGTCCAAGCAAGAAGAGCAGCGTATCAAAATTTTGCTCGCGCATCGCGAAAATCCGAGCTACTCGCACGCAAAGTTGGCAAAATCGCTAAAAGTTGCCAAATCAACCGTTACAAATGTAATTAAAGTGTTTGGGGAACGTTTGTCGACAGCCAGGAAGTCTGGATCGGGGGGAAATCGAAAACCGGAAGCCGCTGAGACGACAAAGAGAGTTGCCGGTAGTTTCAAGCGAAACCCTAACCTATCTCTCCGAGATGCCGCAAATAAGCTGGGTGTATCGTCTACAACCGTGCATCGAGCCAAAAAACGAGCCGGACTATCGACTTACAAGAAGGTAGTGACTCCAAATCGCGATGATAAACAAAATACGACGGCCAAAGCGCGATCCCGGAGGCTGTACACGACGATGCTGACGAAGTTTGACTGCGTGGTAATGGACGACGAAACCTACGTCAAAGCCGACTACAAGCAGCTTCCGGGACAGGAGTTTTATACGGCAAAGGGAAGGGGAAAGGTAGCAGATATTTTCAAGCACACGAAACTGTCAAAGTTCGCAAAGAAATATCTGGTTTGGCAAGCCATCTGTACCTGTGGCTTGAAAAGCAGCATTTTCATAGCTTCCGGGACTGTCAACCAAGAAATTTACGTGAAAGAGTGTTTGAATAAACGTCTGCTGCCTTTCCTGAAGAAACACGGTTGTTCCGTACTGTTTTGGCCGGATTTGGCATCTTGCCATTACGGTAAAAAGGCCATGGAGTGGTACGCCGCCAACAACGTGCAGGTGGTTCCCAAGGACAAGAACCCTCCCAACACGCCAGAGCTCCGCCCAATTGAGAAATACTGGGCTATTGTCAAGCGGAACCTAAAGAAGACCAAAAAAACTGCTAAGGACGAGTAGCAGTTCAAGGCAAACTGGCTTTCTGTGGCGAAGAAGGTGGACAAGGTGGCTGTACAAAATCTGATGGCAGGGGTCAAGCGTAAGGCCCGGCAATTCGGATTTGGAAAAGCGGAAGCCTAACTGAATATTTTTCCTGAATTTTATACAAATTGAACTTGAAAAAGAAATTTAATTTGATTTTTTAAATAAACGATTTCACCGATTTACACGCGTTTTCCCTTGAACAAATTTTGACCGTATCACCCTTTAAATGCAAAAAGATGTGAAAATGCAGTCTGTACTCCCGTGTACCCTTGTTTTGCAGTGCGCTCAAGGCCGCACATCTCATTTTGAATTTGCTCTCGTCTCTTAGGGCATTAACGCTTGTACTCTCCCTTGTCGTCTCTGTGCAAACACAAAAACGAAAAACAGACGCGGTGGCACTCTAGATTGAACCTGCTCAAATTTGTGTTTACTTCGCATCTTTTCATATTGTTTTATGCAATAAACTACAGGGCCCAATAATGTACGTAGAATCGAGCATTTCATTAGATAACTGACAAACTGACAATTTCATGTAGCATCCATGAGTAACAATGAAAATAATCATCCATGAGTAATGTAACGATATGCAGAGCAAAAGGGTGTATACTTAATTCTTAGAGTTTCCATTCAAAAACCTTTTGAAGTGCAAAAAAGTATACGTAATTTTCAAACGGCCCGACTAATTTGTGAATTAAGATTTTAATATATTTTACAATTCAATACCTATTTTTTACTAAAATCATTTTTTTTTTCATTTTGATACCAACCAAAGCACGAGCCAAAGCACAGAGTAAGCACAGTGCATTATTCTTTATGTCTGAATGAGAAGTGCATGTGCGGCTTTCTGTCTCTCGTGCTGCTACGAAATCTCTCACACGTTCGTTTTGAACGCTCTTCTTAAACAGGAGACGCACACTTGAAATTGGGTGTGGCACATATCTATTTTGCACTGCTTTGTGTATTTCGACAATTCCTGCTTGTTAGTGCGCCCAGGACTCTAAATACAAAAAACTTCAAGTCCTGGTGCTGCTCGAGACTATTAAACAACAACATTACGATGGTCCTCCTGCGCGGAAGTGGGGTTGATTGTGGGCCCTGCTAGCCAACACCGAAAAAACAGTATAGCAACGAATAATAGGTAAGAAAGAGATTCGAGCCGAATTATTCGGCTTGGACCTAGGCTATTGATAAGGACTAACGATTGGAAACTCGGAACGTGGAACTGCCGATCTCTCAATTTTCTAGGAAATACTCACGTAATTCCCGACGAATTGAAGAACCACATACCATCTACCAGAGCTGCGGCAATACACATGAGCTGCGAAAAGCTTTTATCGTGATGGATGAGATGCAAAAGCGAGTGATAGGGTGGTGCGGCTGATCAAAGACAACGGCCTTCAATCGCCGCCAAAAACATGGCTGTCCGTTGTACCTTATTCCAGCACAGCGTCCTACATTGGTACACCTGGAGGTTACCAAACTAAATGGAATCACAAATCGTTTTGGTTGATCGGCACTTTTCGGACATCATCGACATCAGAACCTATCGAGGTGCCAACATCGATTTGGACCACTACCTAATGATGGTTAAGATGTGCCCAAAACTCTCCGTAGTGAACAATGTACGGTATTGATGCGCAATCGCTCGAAACTGCGCTGCCGGAATAGGATGAGCTCGACGAAGCTCCTCTCGAGAACTGTTGGAACTAGTGCTATAAAAAGTCATTTCGTGCGATTAGATAAATTTAGCGATAACTTGGTTCAACAGCTGAATTTATGAATATGATGTACGATAAAGTTGTAGCTCTTGACAAATTCTGGAACTTTGTCTCACAGTGCATTGCCTTAACTGGTATATAGAAAGTGTTATATTCACTGTTATATTCAAGTGAATATATGATGAATATCATTTGAATATTGATATTAGACGTTACGTATTAGGCCTTACAGTTAGAGCAATACATTGTGAATCAAATTTATGAAAATAATCAAGCACAACTATTTCTCCATACGTGCTATTATGAAAATCAGCTTCTGGAACGAGTTGTTGGCAAATTTAGCGCTTTGGGTCGAAATGACGCCATCAGGAGAGTGAATATCGCCGAAAGCGCCGTCAGGTGGATGACAATTTGAATGAAGTACAGGAAGAGGACGAAATCAGCGATGAAATTTCCGTCGGCGATGCAGTAAGTGACGGAGATGTGCCGCCCTTGAAGATAAGTGGAGTTAAGGATGCCATCAAGCAGCTCCAACAAACTGGTTGAAAGGTATAGTATCCGAGCAGAACATATCAAGATGGGCCCGGACCAGTTGGCCGATTGCCTGAATCGACTGAAAGTTAGTATTTGGGATACCAAACAGAGGAGTGGAAGAATGGGGTCATATGCCCTATCTACAAGAAGGATGACAAACTGGATTGTAAAAATTATCGTGCGATCACCGTCCTTAATACCGCCTTTAAAATGCTATCCTAAAACATCTTTCAGCGACTGTCACTACTAGCAAATAGATTCGTGTGAAGTTATCAGGCCGGCCTAATCAAAGACCGGCCAACAACGGACCAACTCTTCACTTTGCGGCAGATCTTTGAAAAGTGCCGCGAATATAGAGTCATTACGCACCATCTATTCATTGACTTCAAAGCTTAATAAGGTCTGTATCCGCAATAATCCGGACACCTCAAAACATGAATAAAACATAAATTTCGCAATATATTTCCGTCGTAGTTGTTTATTTCAGATTCATGGGATGTGTTTTAACAATTCGTGAAGACAAAACATAGTTATTCGGTATTTGCATAGAATTTTCGAACTTTGCGCTTAACTCCAACCATTAGGGTTTGTACAGACTCTTCAGAAATCGTAGAAGCCGTCTTTGTCCAAATTTGCTGGAAGTGTTTGATGTCTTTGATTTCTTGCATCTTTTCAAAAAGCTTCCGCCACATCAGAGCCCAATATCTCTCGATTGGTCGTAGCTCTGGCAATTTGGCGGGTTTGAGGTTTTTGGTACAATGTTCACTTGATTTGCTTGGCACCACTCCATCACAGTTTTAGCATAGTGGCATGATGCCAAATCCAGAACAGAATGTAATGTTTGTTATAGTTATTTAACGTAAGCAAACATTATTAGAAACCGAAACCGATCCTTCAACTGCCCAATTGTTTGATTCATCGTAGGATGAATATAGGAACAATGAGATTAATATGGGGGCAGTTCCCCTACGTATTGGTCTTCATTGTCTCTGGTGTCACAAACTACTCTGACTACATTCCGCATTCGCCAAAAGCTTGCCAAAACGTTGCCTTTATACCAAATTAATCGGTAAAAATTAATTTATAGGCATCATACTTACAAGCATTCTGGCCTTCACGCACGGTGTAATATTGATTTCCTGGAATTTCCTGCAGTATCATATTAAAACTTTACACATGTTTCATCATCCATGACAATACACGCTGGTTTTTTGCACAGTTGACCGTCATACAGCTTCCGAGCCCACGCGTGGCCACGGTTTAACGATTACAGCCTGTTTTTCACTTTGTTTTGGCAAACCTTCTGCTAGTTGAAGGTTTTAAAATGGATTCTTTCCTTGACACGTTGGACGTTACTCATAAAAGTACCCAGCTTTTTGGCAAAATCTCGAAGAGAACTTTTTTTTATTGAAAAAGCCATCATGATCTTCCGGTAGATCTTTCGGTCCATTGGTCCAGGTTTTCGACTACATATCGGTGCATCCACAAAGCTACAATCCTTATCAATATTTTGGATGGCATTTTAAACTGCTCTGATACACGCACTTTCCAGTTTATCAGGTTGACTTAGTGAAATATTGGGAATATTGGGAATTTGATGACTGCGTTGCAAACATCCAATTTCAACATACAAACTTGTTTTTTAGAATTTAAACAAAGGCACACAGTGAAAATCAGCTGTCTTACGTCATTCGATCTCGTGCAGTTTCGTGTTAGGAGTGTATCGAATGTAAGCTATCCACATACATTTGCGATGTACGCATGTATTTGTGATGGTTTTTTATGCTCTGAACACTGCATGCTGTGCGTTTGACTGTCAGCTTTCTTTTGTTTACTTGTTTGTGCGGTTCAAATTCTGCGTTTTCAAAATGTCGCGTATTGAAAAGGAAGTGAAAATTAAGGTTCTGGACACATGGCTAAGTGAGAAGGGTATTACTATGCGAAAATTGGCGAAGCGGTTTGGAATTCATCATGCGAGTGTTAAAACCATCATTAATATGTTTGGGGAACACTATTCTTTGGATGAGCTACCAGGAAGAGGCAGAAAACCCGGTTCTTCCAACCCGAAACTGGAGCAGAAAGTGGTATCTCTAATCATGAAGATCAAATCAATGTCAATACGTGATTTGGCCAAAAAAGCAGGAACTAGTGTCGGAATGATCCAGCGTATCAAGAGGCGAAACCACCTGAAGACCTACAAGAAGCAGAAAATCTCGAAACAAAGTGCAGAACAGAAGAAGCGAGCAGCAACAAGGGCCCGGAAATTGTATTCGCGTCTTTTGCAGCGTCCGGATGCATGCGTTTTGATGGACGATGAGACCTATGTAGAGGAGGACTCAAAAACCCTTCCAGGTCCACAATACTATACTGCCGTCGTTGGGGAGGATGTGAGCGATGCGGACAGGTCGATTCAAGTGGAGAAATTCGGTCGAAAGGTACTGGTATGGCAAGCAATATGTTCCTGTGGTTTGAAGTCAACCATTTTTTACACTACCGGAACTATAAATGCGGAAATCTATCGACCTGAGTGTCTCCAGAAGAGATTGTTGCCTTTATATAAGAAGCATAGTACACCTCCACTGTTTTGGCCGGATTTAGCGTCGGCTCACTATGCCAAAACCACTCTCAATTGGCTTGCGGAAAAGGGTATAGATTTCGTTGAGAAAAATATCAATCCACCAAATTGCCCTCAGCTTCGACCCATCGAACGTTACTGGGCAATCGTGAAGAGGGTCTTCAAGAAGACTGGTAAGGCAGCTGGGAACATGCAGGAGTTCAAAAAAATTTGGGCTCAAGCGTCCAAAAAATGCGATGCAACACTTGTCCGGAACTTGATGAAGAGCATTCGATCCAAAGTTCGAAAATTCGTGAAGGAATAACTTAAATTTCATCCGGTCTTCATTATGTTCAAGTTTAACCTCGTACAATAAAGGAGAATTTTGTGTATGAATAAAATATCGGTTTTCAACATAATTTGAAAGAAAGTTTGTGGATAGCTTATTTTCGATACACTCCTTAAACAAATTTTGAACAATTTTTACAGTACCTCATACTACTATAGCTAGGGAGCGTTTTATTATTTTCTCATTCGCACAAAAAGGACCGGCACATTGAGCGCTATATATCATCGCATCGAACCACTGACATTTGTGGTGGGCAAATGGACGGGTGCGAGGTGGACAGATTTTCAATTACAAAACGGATATGGAACAAACAGTCACAGACAAATGCCCGACGATCGACCAACCGACGACGACAGTGTCAGTGAGTGGAAAGTAAATAGAGGTAGAGCTTTTTACGAATTTGTGGAAATCCTGCTGCGATGGTGAATAGTCGCCACCTGGTGAAGATTATGGCACCATCTGCACACTCCGACTGTCGATAGGAAGTTCCTATTGACGAGGCGGGAGTACGATAGACAAGCATTGGGGACTTGAATGGGTTTGTTTCCGGTGGTGATGAATGAAGCTGTCCGCTAAGATAGCTGCGTGGAACTATGCTTTTCTTTTTGTCCGGACCACTCGACAGTGAAACGCCGCTAAATAGATCGCATTATTTATCACATGACTATTTTTCGATTTGAACGCTGAGCCGCAGTACGATTGTCTGAAATGATTCGATGCATCTGAAAGAGTGTTGTGGAGACTTGGTTACACATTACACCACGTTATTTGTAACCATATTTGATAAGGAGAAGTAGTCAATGGTAAATTTGTGCGGAGAAGAGATACAAGTTGCAGTGATGTAGTTTGCTGAACAGAAGCACAGTTAGGCCAAAAGTTATTTAATATCATTATTATTTCGCACGAGTTTAGAGCAGTTTTTTTTCGTTCAAAATTAGAATAGGATAAACACAAAACAGTAATTAACAGAAATTTGATTTTAAGCTTAGCTCTTTACAGTTACAGTAACACATTTTTAGGGGGATATAAACACTACTGCGTCCATTGAAATGAACTTTTGTACTATCACTACACATATTTAATAGTAGTGATCGATGAGAAACAGTGTAATTGTACAATAAATATATTGAATGGGGTTGGGATTGACCGTCCATTTTCAATGTGCGAGTTTCAATGAATCCTTATTTTTGTGATCAATAACGGTAAAAATATGAGAATTGAAAAGGAATATTAGAGTAACCTTTGCAGTTTTTCGGTACCGTGTTTACCTCTGCGTCCCCAGAGGCAAATCCACAAATCGGGCAACGTGCACGATGTCAAGAATTACAGAGGAATTTCCATTCTGAGCTGCCTTCCGAAGGTTTTTGAGAGCATGCTGTTAGATGTTATTTACCCTGAAATCCAGCTTATTATCACTGCTGACGAGCATAGTTTTGTCAGAAAGCGATCAACCACTGCGAATTTAATGAGCTATGTTTCAAACAGAGACCGAAATTTTCGCCTACTTGAGAAGAGAACTGTCCTTTTTCACCCGCTTGGAGAAACAGATGAGAATGTGAGAAGCGAGAGACTATTTATACGCTCACAGCATGTTTCGCGAGAGCAACGGCGATTTATAATTTTCGGAGAGCATGAGTAGCTGATAAATCTTTTCTTTTTCAGTGAATCTTTGATGCCGATAATTATTTTTCACTTTCCTTTTGACACCCGAAAATGCACCAGTCTTCATTTATCATTTATGGTCTATGCACCAGTTTTTCATTTATGGTCCATGGCGGTACCAGTGTGCACCGGCTTGGCCTTATTTTCGGTTTTTGCCCCTCGTATACGATCTATATAGGGAAACTGTCCCCATATTAATCTCATTGTTCCTATATTCATCCTACGATGAATCAATCAATTGGGCAGTTGAAGGATCGGTTTCGTTTTCTAATAATGTTTGCTTACGTTAAATAGCTACAACAAACATTACTAACTAATCCTGTCACGTGTATATCGTTTTATTTCAAGTCGGCTGAATTGCAAAGTGATGAGATTAATATAGATCTTCCCTAGCATGTTTTCAGTGCAAAATGTGACATGAGAAAATATTTTCGTTGAATTTTGGTGAGCGATATTTTCGCATATGCAAGAGAGAGGATAATGAATTATCGGCGAAAAAGGAACGATGAAAATATGAACGATTCGCTACTCATCGACAACCTGCTTGAGAGAGAGCATGGTTTTCACCCAGCTGAGTGAGAATTTCGATCTCTGGTTTCAAAGCTAATCGACATATACAATTGAAAAACGTCAGCAGATCGATGCGGTGTACATAGACTTTTCGAAAGCATTTGACAGAGTCCCTCTTATTCTGGCAGTGGAAAAACTAAGACGCATTGGTTTTCCAGATTGGTTGACTACTTGGATCTAATTGTACCTGACGAACCGTAGTGCACCTGTGCGACTAGGTGCGACACTTTCGGTTCCATTTGTCATCACATCAGGCGTTCCTAAGGGTAGCCATCTCGGGCCACTGCTCGTAGTGCTGTTTCGAATGATCTCTGCAAAGAATTGATTTCATTCAAAATAATGCACGCAGATGACCTAAAAAAAATTCGGGTCATAACCTCCCTGGTGGATTGCCGTGTATTGCAGATGGACGTTGACAATGACTTGGATTGGTGCGCTAGAAATGGAATGGAGGTGAACGTTAAGAAATGCAATGTAATCTCGTTCACTCGGAAACGCACACCAACAGTCTTCGAATATTGAATGCACACTACCACGGTAGATCGAGTCACGCATATCAAGGACTTAGGAATTTCGCTTGATTTCAAGTTGCGTTTTGCTGAGCACATCTCATCAGCTATAGCGAAAGCCTTCGCAGTACTAGAACTTATCAAACACCAGATAATTCAACCACGTGTATTGTATGAAGGCATTATATATATATATATATATATATATATATATATATATATATATATATATATATATATATATATATATATATATATATATATATATATATATATATATATATATATATATATATATATATATATATATATATATATATATATATATATATATATATATATATATATATATATATATATTTATATATATATACAAGGTGTTTGGTTCCTTATCAAGAATCTTTCAGGGACTGAAAGAAAATCATATTTGATGACAAAAATCATTCTACGCATATGGTCAAATCTCAACTGTTACAGAGTTACTGAACTTTTTTTATTTCGGTGGTATGTTTGCACTTAACTTCCACTAACGCAAAGATTATACTATTGAGAGTAAATTTCTAACGTTCATTTGAAAGCTAAGAAAATTTTCTTTAAATCGCTATTGTGCTGTTGAATGATACAAGCTACATTTTAAGAGTAACAAAGTTTGAAATTGGTGATTGTTCGGACATTTTTGCAGATTTTTTCCAATAAATGCATGATAAACTTGATCATTTTTTTTTACAAAACTAAGCCTCTTCTTATGTTCTATGATTCGTACTTTGACACGAAACATCTATCTCTTTTAGTTTTCGTGCAATTAATAACGATTTCGACCCGTGCATATCGCGCACGGGTTTCAGGAATTCTTTTAGCCCCTGAAAGATTCTTAATAAGGAACCAAACACCCTGTATATATATATATATATATATATATGTATATATACTTCTTAATCGATAATAATTAGACCCGTATTTTATAACTTTTTTTTAGGGTGACCATGTTCGATATAGGGTTACCAGAAAAATCGACATTTTTCTAATTTTTTATTTCAAAAAAATCATAACTTCTGAACCACTGAATCGATTTGCAATGCTTTTTCATGAATAGAAAGCTCATTACTTTTAAGTTTCATTTTATATATTGGTTAAAATAATTAATTCACTCAAATTTGCTAGAATGGTCAAAATATTCGTTTTTTATGATTTTTGAAATGTTGGACCACAACGACTGCTTATTTTTATATTTTTTTATGAAAATTCAAACATTTTTACATAACATATAAAAAAATTAGAAATGTTCATGGAGCCGTTTTTGATTTACATATTTTTTTGAAAATTTCAAGTTTTTTGCCCATACACACATGGAATGAACGTTATTCTCCATTATTTCAATTAGCTCGAATTAAATCAAAAGTATGAAAAGGTTATTCAAGAGTGTTTGTTTGGTCCCGTTTATTATTAGAATTTACAAATCGCAAAAGCTGAAAATAATTCAGTCGGAATAGTCTGGTGTTGTTATTGATGATTTTATTTTTCAATATCGGCAAAGCAGTATGTCGTTTTTCAAAAAAGTTGGTTTCCAGCGATCCATACAATAGGTTACATGCTTTGTTTATATGTTTTCAATATTTTTAATGCAGGTAATTCATCTGTCTCCTTTTCCTTGTTCACTCTACCTAAATGAAACCCAAAGGGACAATTTAAAGTGGTCTATAAGATAAAGCATATGTTAGTCAAGAAAATCAGTGAAATTGTCCAGTTACCTTACTGAAGAAACGTTTTAATACAATGAAGCACGTATGCTCAAATGGCCATGTTTGGAGTAATAGTTACAGGAAACTTACTCCTAAACTATATGGTTATGTAGCGGAAAGGAGAATAATGTTGGATACAAGCTGTTCCTACATTTGTAATACCTGTTATTACAGACTTTATCGCTTTATCAAGCAAGAAAACGAGCCAGCAACTCCACGTGCAGTTAATCTAGAATGTGAAAATCAAGAACTCACCGTTTCTGAACCATCAAAACTTGATGATCTCGCCGTTGCCGGACCATCAGGCACCAATAATTTCGCCGTGGCCGGACCATCTAGAGTGAACAATTTCGCCGCACCAGCAAACATCAATAATGGTGGTTTCGAAATAATCGATCCCAATGCCGCTGGATAATCGGAAATTGACGCTGTTCCTAGTGTTGGTAAGTGAAAAATGGAGGAGCAGCTGATCGCCAAAGCCACGAAAGAGCTGAAGCACAGGCCGACATCCATCTTTTCGACGACCATTGATATGGTTCCGGCCAACTGCCGTAAGGACGCCCGGTAGCGTGTCGACGAAGTTTTGTAGATGGCTTGGTAAACGAAGGATTTCAGGGAAATCTGTTTCACTGTATTGTCTTATGTATTTTTCGCCATCCGAAATAAGCCTATTTGTTATAATGCATACCTTACGATATCATTTTCCGTGATGTTCCAAATAAGAACGGTTATCAGAATTAATCAACTTACTGATCAAAGTTTTCATATAACCATGTCTGTCCGTAAAACATTCCGCTCATTTGCCTTCCATGAAAAAAGATAATGTATTATCTAGGTGGTTCATTTATTCTGAGAGATTTCTTGGAACATCAAAAAAAGAAATAAAATGAATCCAATCGATGCGAATAAATTCCAACGCTTCATATATTTGCATGACCTCCGCAATCACAAGTGGCGCTTGATTGACTTGCGTAAGGTTACGCTGCCTAAAACGCAGCTTCATTCTATTCATACAAGGCCATAAGGATTACAAGCACAAGGACGCAGGAACAAGCTTCCTCACAAAAGAATATCATGCTGCCGTTGTCATGTAATCGGTTTGAACATATCATTTTACACACACAGAAAGCAACAATAACAGAAAAATGCCTGCAGACACTGATATGAAGAAATGGAAAAGCGAATAGGCCATTTTTTCATAAGACAGCAGAAGGAAGAATTGAGGAATGCATCCAGGAAGAAAAATCAAATCCTGTTACATGTTAGCGAGGCAAAAGTTTTGTCTTTTATTTCATATGGCAAATTTTCCTTCCCTTCCGGAATAAGAGCAAAAAACGTCGACAGGCGGTGGGCTGGAGTGAAACTCCTCGGAACTGAAAAGGGAAAGGTTTCACTATCTGTACCGATGGTATATTTCATGCGTGTTTATATTTGTTGAAGAACAACATAATTTCGACATATTACACAACAACCCCGCAGGGGAAGAAACGTGTGTCTTCGCGTGTTGTGCTTATGTTCGCAATTCGGGTTCGGGATTTTCCTTGGGTCGGGTACATTAGGGAAAATTAAAAAAATGTCATATGAATCATTTATTAAAGATGTGGCATGTGACGTTAGGAGAGTGACTTCTGTCGCGCAAGGCTCAGGTTGGCGGAAAGGAATGATGCTCGAGGGAACGAAACAGTTTCAAGAATGTGAACGTCGGCCCTTTTTCACTCATGTGAACTTGTACGGAGTTTGCTCACTTTATTAGCAAAGTTTTGTCGACCGAAATGATAAATTCACTCAATTTGAAAATTTTCATTGCTTCGTGAACACTTTTTTTTTTATCGTCGACGGGGGTGAGAGCGAAAATGTTGGAAGAGTTTTTATTTGTTTGGTAAAAGGAACTGGTAACATAATTAGGTCACCACTTTGGAAAAGTTTGGTTAAAGTAAGCGCATAATTGGTGGAGTTTTAAATATTTCATCCGTGTCAAAAAGCAGTGATGTAAGAAATTTTATGATAATGTTGAGTGGGTTAACGGCTGTACCCAACGGGTTTTAAACCTATTCAAAAACAACAAATATTGTATGAAAGTTTTCGTTGCTTTTGCATTGTTAAGTTTACTGTGCTTTATGAAATACCATAACATTATTACCCGTTAAAATCAAGTTCATAAGGATCACATCATTCTTTAATGATCCAAGCTGCGTAAAAAAAATATTGTCATTGGTGTTATCTTGACTGTGTTTGAGTATTTCTTCTTGTTAAAATAAGTGCTGAAAACCATTGATTTGTTTCACTGAAAGTCAGTGCTGTCAGCAAAGTCAAATGATTTAAATATTACTCCGGCATTAAATTTCATTTCCGATAATGTATTTTTATAATAACTTTGATATAACGCGGGACATTCATTTAAATGACAAATCATAATCAAAGAAAATGGGACATATGTCGTGATTGTCTCCGTAAATGAACTACACAATTAGAAAAAAATGTGTAAATTTATGACTAAAAGAATGCACATAAATAGAACGGCCTTTATGATTTAATAATCTTTTGCGTGGAAAATTAAATCAACCAAATTGAATTTGGACTGTAACTTTATTGTGACCCATATCAAGCTGATGATTTCAAGACGATGTAAATGTTCAATAGATGTAAAATCTTACTTGAAACGATTGTTTCAAAGAGAAATGAATTTTCATGATTGTACTTTTTGGCCCCAGCTTTTTAATCAGGGGGCGCTAACACTCGTATGTGTGAGACTCTATTGCGAAAAAGATCAATATACCTCTTTTTCTCTGCGGAAATAATATTAGAATATAATTCATCATAATTCATGCCTTGATGCGTAGAGACTACACAGAAAAAAATAATTAAAACTAACCAAGGCATAATTTGATCTATCATGGACAAACAGGGCGTGTAATATCATATCAACTGTTAAATTATACAAAATAGCACGTATATAAATAAAATGCTATTCACTTAATAAACAAATATGTTTATTAAGTCATTATTACAATCTCATTGGAAGATTTCAGTACGCATTTACCTCTTAACTGAAACACACAAAATTTTACACGATTCCGTTTAAAATAATCCTGGCGTAAGAGCGGCGATGCTGCTCATTCTAGTTCAACGTCTGCAAAATTTGTTTTCACGTCTTTCGAGAGCAGTCACTAGAAGAGGTATTTAGAGAAAATGTATCCATTCCATAATCGTTACCTGATCCGAGGATATGCTGAAGAAATGAAGAAAAGAACAGTGAGGAAAGTGCTTGGAGATCATTTAGAGTAAAATGTGGAACAGCATTTGATGGTTCAGTAGTGCGCAATTATTTAGATTCAAATTACTTTGGTGCATTTCAGAAAAATTCTGTAGCAGTTTTTCCGTAACATATTTCCAAATATATGGAGTTAAGATCACTGTTTCGGGCCGATTAATCACACTTTCACCTAGTTACTGAATGACAAAAATGTATATCTTACATGCAAAGAAATGAAATAAAATGATTTGCCAATTAATATTTTGTGTTTTGGAATTTTGTGTTCGGCTGGAATATCTACTGTTTCTTATTCTGTCAAGTAAATGATTCGTCAGCACTCCAAAATAGGTAGTTATTTATTGTAAATATTTTTGTGTTCACAAACATAAATTATCCCACACAAACCGACACTATCAATCAGGAAACCAAAAAGTTGCAGACAACTCATTGGCGAAGTAAACTTAAAACTTAATGTTTACAAATGCTTTGAAGACATTTTGTGTAACAGAAGACTAATTGAATCCTAGTTTTCTATACGCTTCAAAAGGATGAATCATAAAATTATATTTTACATGAATCTTCTGTTTCAATCCAGTAAATGTATTGCCTCAGAAAAAAATAGTACGTGAAAATTTGAATCGTCGTTAAAATCTGTGCATATCATCGCATTCCCTTTATGTGCATGATATGTGGTTTAATTTTCCTTAGATTTTTCAAACTGTGTATATTAAGGTCTGTATCCGCAATAATCCGGACACCTCAAAACATGAATAAAACATAAATTTCGCATTATATTTCCGTCGTAGTTGTTTATTTCAGATTCATGGGATGTGTTTTAACAATTCGTGAAGACAAAACATAGTTATTCGGTATTTGCATAACATTTTCAAACTTTGC
Source organism: Aedes koreicus (assembly GCA_024533555.2). Taxonomy (NCBI): domain Eukaryota; kingdom Metazoa; phylum Arthropoda; class Insecta; order Diptera; family Culicidae; genus Aedes; species Aedes koreicus. The sequence goes on along the minus strand of JAHHFK020004768.1, from coordinate 357,760 downwards.
GCTTAACTCCGTCCATTAGAGTGTGTACAGACTCTTCAGAAATCATAGAAGCCGTCTTTGTCCAAATTTGCTGGAAGTGTTTGATGTCTTTGATTCCTTGCTTCTTTCCAGAAAGCTTCCGCTTCATCAGAGCCCAATATCTCTCGATTGGTCGTAGCTCTGGGCAATTTGGCGGGCTTGAGGTTTTTGGTAAAATGTTCACTTGATTTGCTTGGTACCACTCCATCACAGTTTTAGCATAGTGTCATGTTGCCAAGTCGAGCCAGAACAAAGGTTTTATTTGTGACTTTTGATGAAGGGTAGCAATCGCTTCTGCAGCCACTCCTTCTGATAGATCTCCTTGTTGATTGTGCCTGTAGTGACGAAAGATTTACTCTTTTTGCCACACGAGCAAATTGCTTGCCACACAAGGTATTTTTTGGGAAATTTCGATGCCTTCTTCGTTCTGAAATGCTCAGCTGTAGCATTTCTGGCCATAGCAGAATAAAAAGCCAGCCCTGGAAGCTGCTTGAAATCCTCCAGGACATAAGTTTCATCGTCCATAACAACGCATGAAAACTTCGTCAAATATTCGCAGTACAAACGTCAAGCCCGTGATTTTGCTGCCAAGTTCTGTTTGTCGTTGCGATTTGGAACTGTTTTTACTTTATACGACTTAAGTCCCAAACGTTGTTTTGATTTTTGGACAAAACCAGGCGACATCCCTATGTTACGAGCCACCGTTCGAATGGAGAGATTTGGGTTTTTCGATAATTTCCTTTTCACCTTTCGGTCCATGACAGGATCAGCGCGTCCAATGTTTTTGTCACTTCTCGGTTTCCTCTCCACCGTCAAACGTTCCGAAAATGATTTAAGCACATCGTGAACAGTGGATTTAGGCAAATCCAATGTTTTTGCAAGGTCCTGTATTGACGAGTCAGGATTTGCCGTACGGCCGTACAAAATTCGCTCGCGCTCTTGTTTTTCTTTCGCCATCTTGAATACTAAACATAAAATGTAAACATCAATCATAGTCTTTTTCATCATAGACTCTCAGCTATACCACATTAAAAAATTTCATTCCTACATACGTGCAATATTTCATAAGTTATAATGATTTGAAGGTGTCCGGATTAATGTGGATAGAGACCTTACAGCTGAGGAATTGATTTGGATTTTGGAACCACCACCGCTAGTGTGTTTGTGTGTGTGTGTGTGTGTGTGTGTGTGTGTGTGTGTGTGTGTGTGTGTGTGTGTGTGTGTGTGTGTGTGTGTGTGTGTGTGTGTGTGTGACTGTCCAATCTAACACCCATTGGCCGGCAATGGTATTATGGAAGAAATCTGTTCACAACAATCCTACAAGTGACCATTGGAAGCAGCTTTAATCCTGGAGCTAGAAAGTTATAGCTCTACTGCAGATCCAGCAAACCCATTTCAGAATGTCTGGAGAGTCACGCCCTTTCCGAGGTTACTTTCACATACAATAAGCCCCGCATGTTAACATTACAGATATCATTTGGGTAAGGACACTGCAACACACTTCCAGATTTGGAAATGTTGAATTTACAAACCAGCCACGTATTTTGTATTATTTCAAAATAGGGTCATTGTTGTATATTTATAATCAGATAGATCTTACCCATGGCCGCCTCCTTATTGACACTAGCTTGGTCATTCGTAATAATCACAATCTTCGACGTTGATTCGTAATTAATTTCATACACTCGCGATAAAATTAACGTTGCAAAGCCACCCGTTAGATATACAACCTGCATAACAAAACTCTGTACACCACGTGGTGAATGCATCTGAAATTATGTGTCAGCCTATCACGCACGCATGCGCGTTTTCTTCGTTTATTGCTTCTGACCAGCAATGGCCGTTATTTGCATTGCACTAGTCTTCTTTTTTTCACTCCACACTCTGCCAACAATCAAAATCCCCGCTATGAGACGACTCTATATCGAGCTTCAAAATTGCTAATAATCATCGATTCACTCGCGACAAAGCGGAAAAACACTCTAATTTAATAATTTATGAACGAGTGTCACAACATTACCAATGATAACCAAAACTAAGCTAATGTAACTCTTCTTCCGGGTGCGGGGGTGAAGCACAAAAAAAAAAAACAAAAAAACGGGGAAATACTACCGACACCTACACATTTTTAGAGGGAATCGATAGTGTTCAGTACGTCTTACACAAAGCACGCGGAGATTTTATAATTTAACTGTTAGTTTAAGTTATTATTATTGTTTAGTACAGTCAACAGGTAAAATATTTACCCCAATGACCGCCATCTTAAAACTAACATCATAAAACTACAAAATTAAACAAACTAATTTGTTTCCCTATGGACATTAAAATCAAATACAAAGTAACAACTATTAAAAAAACGACTCATGGAGACCATAGTTGGTTCTTGCTTGTTGGGAAGGCTCAGGAATAAATGTGCGCGTAGATTACGGCGTCGTATGTTGATGTCCAACATGCTGAGCAGTCTAGAACAATCAATGTTCCCTTGCAGGAGATCGCCAATAAAACAGGCTTTTGCCACGTTACGCCTTCCATCAAGTGGTTGAAGGTTGATGAGCTGACACCGACTGCTATAGCTGGGTAGATTGAACGGGTCACTCCACCTGAGATGACGTTGGGCAAATCGAATGAATTTCCGCAGGATGACCTCAACACGCTGGATTTCATTCTGGTAATAGGGAGACCAGACAACAGAACAATATTCCAGAATAGGGCGGACGATTGCGCAGGAAAGCGATTTCAAGCAGTAAACATCCTTAATTTTTTTGGCAAAACGGAACAGGAAGCCTAACTGCGATGATGCCTTATCATCCGATTGATGCGACACCATTCAGCGAACGTCCCCAGCTGTTGTTGCAGAAAAACGGCGTCTAGTGGATGCTTTATCGCGTAGAGCAGCTTCAAATCATCGGCGTATGAGAGTTTTAGGCATTTGAGGATGAGATTGACATCCTTCATGTAAAGCAGGAACAAAAACGGCCCAAGGTTACTGCCTTGAGGCACGCCAGACAAAGCTGGAAATGGTGACGCAACATGATCACCGATTCTGACGGACTACTACGATCGGTTAGGTAGGATCGCAGCCAAATAAGCAAGTTGTTGCTCATGCCTAACTTATCAAACTTGGCTATTGCCATCTGGTGGTTCATTTTATCGAACGCAGCGGAGAGATCCGTGTAAATAGCATCCACTTAATTACCATTTTCAAGTTGCTTGACCAAGAAAGAGGTGAAGCACGTCAAATTAGTGAATGACAAACGTTTTGGAATAAATCCATGCTTATCCGGCGAAATATAGTGCGCATAGCTCTGCACTAGCTTCCGAAGCATTATCATCTCAAACATCTTGAGACTATTCTCTTGCAAACTTTCTTAAACACTGGGAAAACATATGACTGTTTCCAACAGTTCGGAAATATACCAGTGGACAAAGAAAGATTGAATACTTTTGCTAACGGAGACGCAAGACAATCCACGCACTGTTTCATTACAAGCGATGGAATGCCGTCCGGACCACATCCCGTTGAGGACGTCAATTCCATGCCAGCTACAATAACCATGTCTTTGGTGATGGCATAATGCATTCCGGAGCGCGATGTCCTGCAGGTCGAGCAGCTCGTCGGAGAAAACGTTGCAGAATTGGGAACGGAAAATATCGTGGAGGGCAAACCGGCTTCCTTCCGCTGATCATTAACATGACGCCAAATACTTTTGGGGTTGGACTTAAGGCTTTTTTGAAGACGGTCTTTTTGTAGACGGTCTAGTTAAATTAAGAATTAGTGTTTGATTTTTTTCGCGAAAACGACGCAGTAAAAACATATCACGTCATCCCCCCCGCTCCTGCGACCAGCCCCCCCCCCCCCCCCCGCTGATGTCCAAATAAAACCCGATTAAAAAAAATGTACGAACACTTTTCCCCCCCAAAAAAAAAAAAAAATTTTACAAACGATAACCTGACTAGAGTCGAGTTATAACTGAAGCGCATATTATGCGAAAAAGGGAGCAGTCTTCCAGTTCACATGAATAGTCTTGTAATTTTATAGGACAAAGGCGAGCAACCAATATAATCTCGTAGGGTCGTGTAATATTATGTTATTTAGGCAGCATTCATTACATAATACGCAAATCTGGCCGAAAATTAACCCCCCTCCCCCCATGTCACAAATTGTCACAATTTTTGTAACCCCCCCCCCCCCCAGGCAATTATGTCACGTTTTTGTTAACCCCCCCCCCCCCACTCAAAACTTTTTATTCAAATAGCCAATATTAGTCACAAAAAATCATTTTTATTTCATACAGAAACAAATTCAACTTTCCTCATATTATATCAAATTGCATTCTCAAATAATACCATTCAAAAATAATAAACCCCTCCCCCAAGGGTTTTGCAGATGTTGGTCACCATTGATAACCGGGAAGGAATCTGCGCCCCCTGAAGCACTCGTAATGGTTTCTGCCACATCAGTCAGATCAAGTTCTTCGTCATCTATCCATTCGCAATCGAAGTTGTCTTTGTTGGTTACAACCATACATTCCTGTTTACGTTTTGCCACTACTTTAAACGGACGCAATTTTCTCTGAAATTGAACGGATGTATGCTTGTGCATCTTTATGTGCTCGCGAAGCATGACTAAAGATGCAAAGTATAGGCCACAGCTGGAACACACTCGTTCGTTCAATGAGTTTTTAATTGAAGGACAGTAAAGATCATACGGAATCGTTCCATATCCGGACATCGATTTAGGTAGAATCTGTTGAGCTTGTAATGAGTTCAATACGAACATTGATGGGAAATGCTGTGGTTCGTCCTTCGATGACCCAATCAATCCTCGAGATGTTTGCGTCAGAGAGATTGGTGGAGGCAAAAATCCATTGCAGATAACGTGATCGATGCTACTTCGCAGTGGTGAGCAGCATTTCCTGTAAAAATATAAATTTATGCACATATAACAATTATTTGACCATCAAATGCATCTCAAAATTTTACCTATCTGTGCATTTCCGTATCTGGAGTAAATATTGGCTGGTTCGCACATGAGTTCCAAACCAGTGTTGGTCATAGTCACGAATTGACTTCGGATCTATTTCAGAAGCATCAGGATCGATATATTCAGCCAACGTCGGATGACCGTCGATGACCACATCATTCCAGACTTCTGCCAAAACTTCACCAGCGTACTGGAAATTTTGCTTCTCCAAAGCTGAATCAGTTGTACGCAATTGGGAATCAGATGACTACCAAACTGGTCGTGTGGTATTATCAATCCAGAAAGCTCCTTACTCAAGGGTGACATACGTCGCTCCACTCTATTGAAAGCACTCCTTCCCGGAGCGTTCGTTGCAATGAACAGCGTGTCAAGGTTGTACTCTTTAAAATGGTGTATTGCTATCTGTATTACCTTGCGATATCTCGGATTTTCATCAGGTCCACCGTCGACGGTAAAGATTAGGACTGGTTTGACCAATCCATCAAACTTAAAAATACCATCAAACGATTCAAGAGTTAGAAGCCGCTTGATGTCTAACGCATGAGAAAACGCCGTTGACGAAGCGTGTTTGCCTGACCGAATTGCAATGTAAGTGGGGCCCGAAAAACCAACAGCCTCCGGTTTGCCAAGACCATTCGGTTTGATTTCGATTCCAGCGTACACGGACGGAATTAGTTTATGCTTATTTGCAACTATCCAATCGTGGTCAGGAAGCGTGATTTTGTACTCCACATGCATAAGCATGGGAGACTGCTTATTAGCAGCCGTTAGGCCTATCGCCACTCTCGCCTTATCATCCTGACTGATAAATCCTACTTCATTGGGCCCTAGCACAGATGCCAGTTCTTCCAATGATCTTATGGTCGCTGTACAGAATCGGCCATCGGGATGATCGTTGTGTTTTGCATTACTTGCGCGCATCAACTTCACTGGTACAGTATTTACGTGACTTTTACCTTGATGGGAATTGGCTCGTTTTGGGATTAACCGCAGATATGTTGCTGTTCTTTTGATATTGAATCCCTTGCCTTGTATTGCAGAAGTCAACTCATCTAAAGTTTTAACGCTTCTGACGCTCTCATCACTGCGCTTTTCGTGGGCCGCAGATCCATGAAGTGCGATATCGCATATTGCCTTGAGCAGCTCCGGTTGCTGCTCTTCAACACGAGGGCGGCCAGGAGAATTTCGGAATGAAAGATAATTTCCTGAAATTTGATATTTATATCTACTGTGCAAACAAACTAGTTAATATATCATATTTACCAGCCTCTGGGATGTCCCGAATTAACAGTTGTTTAGCCTGCTTCATTTTCTCACGATGCTTCTGCTGCCGCTCTTGCTCGTCTTCCTTGATTTTGAGATTCTTTTCAAGTTTGATCTTTTTAATTTTTAGCCCTTCGAGTCTCGACTGATCATCATCCGTCAATAGTCCAGCAGACTTCTTGTCAATCAGAAGCACTACCTCAGAGTTCAGATTATTTAGCTCAGCTTTAAGTTGTTCCTGTACTGGTGCAGGGCGTTTATTTGATGATGACGGCTGAGCCATATACTCAATTTCCTTGATGGGTTGCGCGGGTTTCACTGTCGGCGCTGATTCCTTAGGAGCACTCATAGACTTTCCCCATAGTTGAAGAAGTTTACCTTTTTTCTTTAGCTGCAAGGCATGAAGCTCTTTTATTTTGTTATTGACTTGCTCTTCAAGTGCGGTGTTGTCATTGCCCTTCCGTTCATTCCAGAAATTAGTAGCATCCAATTGGCACTCCCTTTTCTTCTTATCCGGGTAAGCCTTTACATACGCATTGTACAGCGTATTAAAAAGTTCTCCACGATTCATTTTCCAAAATACACTAACTGCGCGAACCAATTTTTCACCAATAAACACTGGACTTTATTCACTGACGCACACTGAATGAGCTGCAGCTGTCATTCATGAACGGTGGAATAGTATTCACTCTAACTTGAAAGTACCCATTAATGAGTCGAAAAGTACGCATTTTGAAGAAAAGTGGCTTAACTCATTATTAAGAGTATACTTTCCTCATTTCTGAGTATTGCTTACTCATTTATGAGTATCAATTAATCATTAATGGGTAACGAATACTCAATTAATGAGGAAAATATACTCCTAATAATGAGTTAAGCCACTTTTTCTTCAAAATGCGTACTTTTCGACTCATTAATGGGTACTTTCAAGTTAGCGTGTTAGGTATGGTAGGTGTCGGAGCCAAACACCGGATCCGTAGGGTACTTGAAGTAGCTTGCTAGCTCTCTTGCGACAGAACTCAAACGTGTCCTAACACGGTAGGAAAGGAAATAGGTGTCGCTCAAACTAGCAACTGTCGGTTAAAACGAGTGCTCTGTCTTGGCTCATGGGTGGAAAATTCAACTCTTCTTACCCTGAAAAGGCCGGGTTGGGTTCCAAGGCCGTTGACAGCAAACACTCTAGTCGTAGGGTGGACTGTATTCAACACTGTATAACACTGGGCTGTTGCACCGGATAATGGATCCAGAAGATATTGATAGAAAAACTACTGCTTCTATTCACTTATCCTTTATTGCTTTTTCCTTTTGATCTTAACACCTTAGAATTGATATAATGACTGAATGACTGCGCCACTGCGGTGCCGTTTTTATATTGTGCCGCTACTGCTAGAAGTTCCAGAACATGGAAAGTTCCAGAACAATGGAAAGTTCCAGAACATGGAAAGTTCCAGAACGATGGAAAGTTGCAGAACAGGGCGTGGCATAGTTAATGCGAGCGGTGTGTGAGTGCTGCATGATTACTGCTGTTGCTGTTCGTTTACGAAGGGGCGTGAACAGTAGGGATAGTAGTAGTAGGCGATATTGCATAAGAATATCATTTTGTTTTTGTTTTTTTTTTCAAAAATGTGATGTCACGATTCAGCTTACCCCCCTCCCTCGTTTGTCACAAAATGTCACGGTTTTCTGAACCCCCTCCCCCCCCTACAAGCGTGACATAATTAATGAATGCTGCCTTAGATTGATTCATATTATTATTTTTACCGGATATTTGAAATACCTTGAATAGAACAAAAAAATACAGCAGCTAACCATTACGTCGACCTAAGTTGTGAGATTTTTCCTAATTGCGTTTCTTGTAGTTTTCATATTTTTTTAGTGTGAGGTTTACGGAATGTATAGCCTAGTGCCTTTAATCCGAATCTGTATCAAATATGTCACAAATTCCGCGATTATTGAAAAAATACTGGTAATCAACTTGTTCCCGGTTTGACAAAGGAAAAAATTATCGGCTATAACTAACACATACATCTTCGGAAACAACGCTTATTAACATCACGAGATACATTAAAATTAAACACGTTATAGCAGCTGTTGAAAACGCGACACATGCTTAACACAGGTTCGTGTTTGCCGTAGTTCGTCCTTGTGTGCCGGTTTATAAAGAAAGATTGTAAACGTCGGTTTCGTCGTCGAGTGTTGATGTTCAAGAGACCAAGCAAAGTGGAACAGTCGATGTTTCCCTAAAGGAGGTAACCAACGAAACACGCTTTGGCCACCATACGCCTCCCTTCCAACAATTCCAGGTTGATGAGCTTACACCGACGGGGGTCTTCCCAATGAAGATGTCGCAAAGCAAAGCGTATAAACCTTCGCTGAACGGCTTCGATCCTCTGGACTGCATTTTAGTAGAAAGGGGACCAAACGACAGCACAGTACTCAAAAAAGGACGAACCAAAGAACAGTATAGTGCCTTCAGAAAATAAACGTCTTTGAAGTTTTTTGCGAAGCGGAAGATGAATCCTAATTGCGATGAGGCTTTAGAAACAATATAGGCAATTTGGTTCTCGAATGACAGTTTGGAGTCGAGCATTACTCCCAGATCCTTGACTGTTGTTTCACGTTTCAAGCGTGTTCCTCGAACAATGTAGTCGTGGAGATACATCGCATGTTTCGGCCAAAGGAGATAGCCGAGTATTTGGATACATTTAAGGACATTCTGTTGATCCGGCACCAGTCGTTGAATACTTGTAGTTCACGCTGAAGAAAATCGGCGGCTTCTGGACATTTAATGACGTAGTACAGCTTTAGGTCGTCCGCGTAGGATAATTTCAGGCATCTGTGGACCAAGTTCACGTCGTTCATATATGACAGGAAAAGAAATGGACCAAGGGGGCTGCCTTGCGGAACGCCGGATGTTACTGAAAAGCTGGACGGGGCATAATCTGAAATCTCTATGGACATAGTTCTACCGGTCAGGTATAAGCGAAGCCAGTTCAACAATTGATCGTGAACCCGCATTTTCTCGTATTTGGAAATTGCAATCTGATGGTTCATTTTATCGAAGGCCGCAGAGAGATCTGTGCATATGGCGTCTACTTGATGACCGCGTTCCATTTCACGGATGACGAACGATGTAAATACGGTGAGCTTGGGCATAAAACCGTGTTGTTCAGGTGAAATAGTAGGTGAATTCATGGACCAGCCTTTGAAGAAGAATTAGTTCGAATAGCCTGGACACAGCACTTAGTGCAGCAATCCCACAATAGTTGGTGACGGATCGTTTGCATCCCTTTTTGTGTATTGGGAAAACAAACGACTCTTTCCAGCATTCAGGAAACACACCGGAAGTTAATGACCAATTGAATACCATAGCCAGGGGCACAGCCAGTTTGTTAAGGCAACGCTTCAGGACAATTGAAGAAATACCGTCAGGACCGCATCCAGTTGAGCTTTTTATCTGCTTCCCTGCTAAAATCACCACATCACTATGGATAGTGAGTGCAGAGCCAAATGCATACAAGCGGGGAACATTGCTAATAACCGCTTCGAGGCCCTCGGCATCCAGCATTTCGCCGCAGAAGACACTGCTGAACTGCGTACGTAACAAGTTGGCGATATCCGCGACAGAGTCAGCTTCGTGAGTGCCGTCAGTCATGGTGGAAGGTAAACAGGTTTCCTTCCGTTGTTCATTCACGAACCGCCAAAAGCTCTTCGGTTTCGTTTTGAGATGACTCTGAAATTGAGACTGATTAGAGTTGTTCAAGCTGGAGGTGTTTGTAATCGTCATTGGCGCGTGCGTAGTAGAGCAGCCCTTTTAACTCGTTTCAAATGTTTGAGGTCGGAATTAGACCAAGCAGGTTTGGAAGGATTACGGTTGAGTTTCTTAGACACGAATTGATCAACGGCGTACAGAAAAATACCACCCATAGTCGAAGCAGCAAAATTCGCATCCCCGTTTGCAAGGGTCGTATTCCAATTCACGCCGGCGAGAAAGTTGTTCATTTACTCGAAGTCAGCATTGGTGAAGTCATAATAAACGTTTTCGATGTTGTCATGAGAGCTGTACTTAGGATTAAACTCCAGTGTCACTGCATGCCAACTGGTACTCGGCGAGCAAACTGTTGATACCACCTACGTTCTGGTAGTACAGAAGGGCTTTCAATGAAGGGGCAGAGGATTCGGCAGGCAGCGATCTGAAAGATGATGCAGCATCAGCCCGAGCAACGTCATTAGATGAAGGATTCTTGCCATAGATGCCAGCTTGGAGAGCCCTGTCCCCATCGCTAGACCCAGGGCCGGGACGACTTTGACGGCTGGAACTAGCAATTAGAACATCTTTGAGACCGGCAGTGGGCACAGCTGAGCTAGGAGGGTACAGGGCTTCCATACTGCTTTGTGACGTGCGTCCCAGACCGGTTGAAGTGACGGTCGATGTGTGTTAATGACGAGCATGGGCGAGATGACAGGTATGTAGCAGGCTGGCGGACGTTCATAACGGCGGTCTAGTGGAAGCATCAGCAGGAGAAAGAAGGCTGGAATCGGAAGATTTATCAGGACGAGTACGCTCTATAAACTGCGGGTACTTGCCTGAATTCACAGTTTGGAGAACCTCTTCGTCAGAAGTGACATCAGGACCGCAATGACTCCGATGAACGACGACAGCAAAAGGCGGGACTGTGTCGAACTGAGAAGAGGTCTCCATTGTGTTGTATACTGCGCGTCGCGGTATAGTTATTCCTGAACAGTTCGGGACGTACGGTTTCCAAGTGATGCAAGAGTCGGCGTTTGGGAAGGTTTCTAAAAATTTGCGGCTGATCTGCTATCCTTAAATTCCCGGAAATAGATGCCTTTCGGCCACGTTGATGAAGAGAGAGCTTTTTCCTTCAAATCTGCGTTCAGTCCAATTTTGAAGGAGATGAAAGACATTGAGCTGACGTCCTTTCCGTTGGCTACTAGTCTTAAAACCTCCACGTCGTCGGTGCCAGGTCGATGCGTTGCTAAAGCTCGTACCTGCTCGACGGTTACATCGCGGGAAATTCGTGACAGGTATAGCCAAAACTTTCGGCTAGAATCTTGATTTACTGCCGCCAAATTGCCGAGTGATAGGGATACCGACTCGGCTGAGCCACACATGAGAGGCTCTTGTGGAGGCTTTTTCGAATCAGGTATGCCGAAAAGTCGTCGACGAACGGAAACATTAGCATTATCGGTGCGCTTCGAAGACTTCAGCGTTAATGAGTTGGAGTTGATAAGCGCAGTAAAGTTGTTCCGTAGTTCGTTTCTCAGCTCGTTCATGATTTCCAACTTGAGGCTTTCGACGATTTCGTTATGCTTGCTGAGAACAATTTCTACAGATTCGTAGGCGGACCGAATTGAGCTGCGAACACGCATATCTCTTATCAGAATCGAGCATGATTTGCAAAGCCAAAATAACTGATGGTAATTGCAGATTTCATCCAAAACAGATGTGGAAATGCTGCCGCACCGAGGATGATATTCCGCATTGCAGAAGCCTTGGCAGGTGAGTTTCATTTCTGAAATCTCGCTTTCACAGGATTTGCACGTGCTTTTCATTTTGTGGTTAGTAGAACGATTGAAATTATTGCAGAGCGTTAGAGTGGTGAAATAAGTCTTTAGGTATGCAATAATCAAGCATAGCGTGGTGAAAAAATGCGTGAACTTACAAGCTATTGCTGCCAGAAAAATCTTCCAGATGGCACAGCGGTCGAAAAAAAATGCGTGGTAGTAGGGAAGAAGAGAAAGATTCCACGGTTCCACTTGCAAAACCACAACAATGCACTCACATGAACAAAACAGCAAAACACGACGACAATGTATACATTTTTGCTATTGCGCGCAAGTATAGGTCGAAAGACGTTTAAAACGGTATACTGATGTAATTACCAAGAACGATTACACAGTTAAAAGATAAATAAAAACAGTCGATAGAAACAGCGAATCAAAACAAACACACAGTGTTGCCAATATAGAGATTCATTAAAGAAAGTGAACACCTGCTTATCAATGGCTTAGGGTTAAAACATAACGGAACATTGTGAATTTTCACTCAGTGTGTAAAAAAATTGTTTACTTTGGAAACACACCAGAACAATAGAAAAATAGTGAGACATTTCGAACGATGGGTCGCATTAGCTTATCAACTCGCAGATTAATTCTGCACAAATGGATTCCCAAAAAAGTTGTCGTTTCGTGAATTGTCAAAAGGTGTGAAGTGCACTAAATCGGCAATGTTCAAGATTGTTAAAAAGTTTGGAGAAACTTGTTCTCTTGAGATTTCCCGAAATCTGAACGATAAAGGGGGCATAGGACCAGAAAAAAGAGCTGGCAATGGTATGCCTTTTAGAGTCGCATAAACTGTGTTACATTCGTAAAATTGCCAAAAAAAAGTGGACAATTGCGTCGGAGCTGTGCAGATTATCAAAAAACGTAACAATATCAGAACCTACAAGAGGCAGAAAGGACGGACTCACAGAAAGCTTCTTCGACAATACGGAACGGAACTCCTAGAACCGAACCGGTGCATTTTGATGGACGACTAGACGTACGTCAAATTGGATACCAGTTTACTTCAGGGGCCGGAAAAAGGTTTTGGCGTGGCAAGCCATTTGCTACTGTTGCTTGAAGAGTTCTTCATATTTCACAACGGGAACAATCAGCGGTGAAAATAACAGAAAACAATGCATCAAAATATGGCTTCAACCCATATTCCGAAAGCATACGAATCCTCCATTGTTTTGGCTGGATCTGGCACCTGCTCACTACACTACGAGATGCTTTAGAAGGAAAAAGTCGATTTTGTCAAAAAATGCCATTGTTCCTGCCCTGAACTGCGTCTTATCGAAAGATACTGGGCAATAATTAAGCGGCATCTTAAGAAAGATGGAAGAAAAGCAAGCTCTGTTGATTGCTTCAAGAAACTATGGTCTGCAGCACAACGAAAATTTACGGAGAAAGTTGTACAGAATCTAATGGGAGGTTTCAAAAGAAAAGTCCGAGCGTTTTTCAGAAATGAGAAGTAAATAGTAAATGGTCAATCTTCATTTATATAAAGCAAACTTATGAATTTGTTCGTAAATAAATATTTTCCTTTGTCTGTCCTGTCTTTGACAGGTCTCCGTTATAGTCTCACGTTTAGATGACTATCAAAGTTTGATCGGAGGATTACTCTACGCCTCCGCGATGACACGACCGGACGTATCAATTGCAGCTTCTATTTGGAAACGGGATGACGGGATGATCACCGGCCCAATTGCCGTGATTGAAAATACAATTCTGGTTATTTGGTATTCCTTGGTGGTGCTCTAAAGTCTTTGGGAGCACGAAAACAGAACTGCGTTGCACTTTCGTCATCTGAAGCGGAGTTTGTTGCGCTGGCTGAGTCCTGTCAAGAGTTGCTGTGGTTAAGAAAGATGTAAGCCTACATTGGAGAATCGTATGGACCTATTAAAATACTGGAAGATAACCAGTGATCAAAGCATATTGACACTAAGCATACCTTAACCAAAGATTTGGAGAAGCAAGGAGTAATTACTGCTTAGTATAATCCAACAGCTAAGCAGTTAGCCGATATAACATGTTTCATCCATTGTCACAAATCGACGCAAAAAATCAATTTTTTTACGCTTATACGTGACCAAACACTGCTGTGAAGAAGCTATACTTTGATACTAAAAAATGAGAAGAAATATTAGTAATTTCCATTTAAAGGGTGTTTCGATCAAAATTTGGTCGACTTAAACTTGACGCATTTCCTTTCATCGTGCATTAAAAAAATGTGCATACCCCTCATTTTGAAGATGTGTGCGTGTAGCATAATGCCTTTAATTTGATTTTGAGATTCACACTTCAGTTATCAAAATGTCGTCGAAGGAAGAGAAGCAACGCATCAAAATTTTGCACGTGCATGGCGAAAATACAAACTACTCTCACGCCAAGTTGGCGAAATTGTTAAATGTGGCTTAATCAACTGTTACCAACGAATCAAAAGTGTTTGGTGAACGTTTGTCGACAGCCAGGAAAGCTGTATCGGGGGGAAATCGAAAGCCGGAGGCCACAGCGACAACAAAAAGAGTTGCCCACTGTTTCGAGCGGAACCCCAACCTCTCCGTCCGAGATATCGCAAAGAAGCTGGGGGTGGCGCCTTCAACCGTCGATAGAGCTAAAAAACGAGCTGGACTGTCGACTTACTAGAAAGTTGTGACTCCAAATCACGACGATAAACAAAACACATCGGCCAAAGCACGATCGCGAAAGTTGTACACGACGATGCTGACAAAGTTTGATTGCGTGGTACAGGACGATGAAGCTTACGTCAAGGCAGACTTTAAACAGCTTCCTGGACAGGAATGTTATACAGCAACCGGACGGGGAAAGGTGGTAGATATTTTCAAGTACATTAAACTGTCAAAGTTCGCGAAGAAATATCAGGTGTGGCAGGCCATCTGTACCTGTGGCTTGAAGAGCAACGTGTACATTGCGACCGGAACCGTCAACCAGGAAATTTATTTGAGCGAGTGTCTACAAAAACGTCTACTGCCTTTCCTGAAGCGACACAATTGTTCCGTTCTATTTTGGCCGGATTTGGCATTACGGAAAAAAAGGCCATAGAGTGGTATGCGGCCAACAACGTTCAAGTGGTTCCCAAGGACAAGAACCTTCCCAACACGCCAGAGCTCCGCCCAATCGAACAATATTGGGCCATCGTCAAGCGGAACCTTAAGAAGACTCAAAAAGCTGTTGTGAGCGAGAAACAGTTCATGGCAAACTGGCGTTCTGCGGCAAATAAAGTGTACAAGGAAACTGTACAAAATCTTATGGCAGATGTTAAACGAAAGACCCGGCAATTCGCATTCGGTAAAAAGGAAGCTTAGCTGAATATTTCTCCTGTATTGTGTATTATCTGAACTTGAAAAAAAAAAGAATTTGACTTATTAATAAAAACTTTGATCGACTCACACACATTACTGTTTGACCAAATTTTGATCGGAACACCCTTTAATTCTAACTACCTTTATTGTTTATCTTGACAGAAACGCGTATTTTGTCTTCAATGTGCTGACTTCTTCAGTGTCGTTTACTAATACGTTGTTGATTTTGTTCATTGCCATGATGGTTAATAGAGATGGTCCTAATTGTAATTTATGTTTATGTTGTACTCTACCAGAAAGAGCTCGGTCTAACTGGTGAGCTTCCGAAGGATCGAACTCTATCACACTTTGCACTTGTATTGCTCGGTAAAAAACCTCGTGACAAAAATATTAGCAGACAATTGACGTGAAGAGACATGGCATGACTTCAGCGTACGATACGAAATGGTTATAGCTCATTTGTTGTTCATTATAATTATGCTACGAAAACATTCACAGACATTTTTTCAACAGGGATACAACATTTCCAAATGATTACACAAGATAACAAATTGAACCTTGAAAAATAAGCCGACTGAAGATTTTTGTTAATTTACCTAATCGGTTGAACCAATGTTCCATCATAACTTAAACATAGCTCTTCACTGTCCAATAACGCACTCAAATTTAAATTTTATCGATCACATTTTTGAGTTCATTGCTGGATTTTATTTCCGAAATTCTTATCAAATAAGTACGTCTTAATGTTTGGCTTGATTCTGTTATGTAGTTTAATTTTGAGTTACTTTCTTTTTTGCCTTGAGGATTCACTTTCTATACCTAGGATATCCGAACGAGTGAGTATTTTAACTTGACACATATCCAAAAAGTTTTTCGGTCAAAATTTACATACTGTGAATGCATTAAATTATCATGAGTAATAATTTGAAAAATGTGTCACAAATTGTCCCCAACTGTCACGTTCAATGGAAAATATCGCCTGTCCCTGTTCAGCCAATGTCGTATATTTACATTATTTTTTGCGCTCACTTTTCCCTGTAATTATGAACCAATTAAGAGTGCGAGATTGTTGGTTTAATATTTCGTCCTGCCCCACTCGAATGCTAATATGGGCTGCATTCTGTTTGCCACATTCCTCTCGAGGGATTGCATTTCTACCTCCACAGTTGCGTATAAATAGCTGTCACCGTGCGTTGCAATAATTGAACTGAAAATTTTAATATCGCGTGCATGCAATCGTTTTTGTCAAATTAATAACCCTAGGGTTGCCCTTCCCTAAGTAATATGTTTTGGTTGTTAGAATCCATTTAAAAATTATAAGGCAAGTAAACCCTAAACTCAAGTGTCAGAAATTGTTTGAAAATTGTTATTAATGCGATAATAGGGTGTTTTATTGAACCAGTCGATCAGCAAAGTTGCACGGGAAACGTTTCATGCATGATGAAATACCGCCATGAGTCCGGCCGATCCCGGTTGATGACTCGGAGCCGGTTGATTGGCCCAGTTCGGGTTCTTTTGTTGTGTGCGCTGTGTGCACTCATAATTAAAACGCTCCCACCAACCAACCAGCCATCCGATCAAATAACGCATCGCCAGAAAACATGGCAATTGGAAAATATGAATGAAT
Organism: Aedes koreicus; assembly: GCA_024533555.2. Classification (NCBI taxonomy): domain Eukaryota; kingdom Metazoa; phylum Arthropoda; class Insecta; order Diptera; family Culicidae; genus Aedes; species Aedes koreicus. Next base: position 340,980 of record JAHHFK020004768.1, on the reverse strand, counting down.
CGATAAATGATTGGTCTTGTTTGGTGCAGCAATCCACCACAGCCACTTCCTCGAACGTCATGTTCAGGTATCCAATGTAAAGTTGATGTTGGTCGTATGACATACGGCGGCGGTTCATTCCCGGAGGGAAAATTATATTTCGATGCAAGCATTTAACTATTCTGACCACATTTTGCAGCACGGGCGGCAGGCAAAATAACGCGACCGAAAAGTGTGAGAAATTGTTAATTACTCTGGGTATTCATTTTTGTATAGGGACAATGAAACTGACTCAATTTTGAGTTCAATTCAACTAAATTTTGTCTATAAAGTGAAATTTTCATAGTATTTCTTAGGAAAACTATTGAAATATGTGAAAAAATGGAAATCAATTTAGTGTTAGAACCAACTTGAATTGCAACGATATCTTCCTCTTAGTCTGATATTTTGATGAAAAGCATATTTTTTTAACGAATTGATTCGAATAAAACTTATTTATGAGTGGGTTTCATCATTCAAGAATTAGCCAGGGTGTATATTACTGCATAATTCAAAGTAGTGCTTGCAATTTATTGCATTAAGAATGCAAAATTAATCATCAATGTAGAAGTTCCAGATAATTGAGCTAGTAATTAATGATTGAGTCCAGAGCTCGAATATCAAACATTTTTGCGAGAGACTTGCTGAGCAATTTCTGGTTAAGCAGGTTAAGCTAACTACAACCTTAGGCTAATATTAGTCAATAACACATAAATGAGTTTCATGTACTCCAAATCACGCACAGCCAAAATATCTCGAATTGGCACATTAGGTTGTCTACCTCGAGCCCGAAGGGAATCATAAAGCTCAGATCTGACTCCACGATGCTCAGCACAAGACCAAATAACGTGATCTGCGTCCTGATAGCCTTGTCCACACTCACAGAGATTGTTGTCGCTCAGCCCAATTCGGTATAAATGAGCGTTCAAAGAATAATGATTGGACATGAGGCGAGACATGACAAGAATGAAGTCTCGACCCACATCCATCCCCCTAAACCAGGATTTCTTCGACACCTTTGGGATGATTGAATGTTGCCATCGCATCAAATCTCCTTTACTCAATTTATACTGCCAGCTGACGAGTGACTGTTGACGAAAAATAGGAAAAAATTCGTTGAAGGCGATTTGTCGATCACAAATAGCGCCTTCCATAGCGCCCACCTTTGCAAGCGAGTCCGCTTTCTCATTGCCCGGAATTGGACAATGAGATGGGACCCATACAAAGGTGATGATAAAATAATGCCAAGATAAAGCACTTAGAAGCTCCTGTATTTTCACGAGAAAATACGAGGAGTGCTTTACCGGCCTCAATGAGCGGATAGCCTCTATAGAACTGAGACTATCCGTGAAAATGAAGTACTGATCCGGTGTTAGTGAGGCAATAATTTCTAGCGTAAAGTGTATTGCCGCTAATTCAGTGACATATACGGAACAAGGAGCTTGAAGTTTACGATTGGCGCTATAAATTTCATTTAATATACCAAACCCTGCTGACTCCTAGTAACTAACATATGTCTGATTTCACATTTATACTTCGTTCATTAATAATCATAATTATTTTTTATTTTTTTTATCATCAAGGCTTATTGATTATTGGTTGGTGACTAATGACTATCAAATTTAGATTATTTAGTTCTGAGTTGGTGTTTTTAAATGGTAGTAGAAAAAGGCTCACCTCTAGTTAAACAAGCTATTCTTTGAATTTGAACATATTCTACATTGAGTTTTGTGATTTAATTTAAATTTTCTTTGAAAAAAACTTATTTTGTTTAAACAGCACACTAGAAGATCACCATAAAAATCTGCTCTAGAAATGTTTACATGAAAAAAACAAAGTTTTCAAATACAGTGAGAATTTATGTCACAGAAGTGAATAAAAAAGGGAAAATTGCATGCATTTAAATTGTCAATATTGAGAAATCAAAATCATGCGTACAAAAGGTGAAGCAAAGGCAAAGACTGAAGGCGTACAAAGTGAAAAAGGTGCCCAACCGTGATGTCAAGCAAAATTTCACTGCTAAAAACCGTGCTAAGGAGCTTTACACCATTTTTTGCAAACATTTTCTTTGATCATTTTGGACGACGATACGTACTCAAAGAATTTAAACAGCTTCCGGGTCTGGCTTTTTATACCGCAATGCAAAGGAACACCGTTGTCGAGCATTTCCGTACAAAGAAGGTGTTCAAATTCCCGAAGAAGTATTTGATTTGGCAGGCCACATGTAGTTGTGGTCGAAAATCTAAAACTTTCGTCTCTACCGGCACTATAAATAATGATGTTAACCCGAAAGAATGTCTGCAAAAGCAGTTGCTACCGTTTATCAGAAGTCATGACTCTCCTGCACTTTTTTTTTGCTTTTTTTTTTTTTTCCTATTCCGAAATTCGTCCCCACAAAGTATAAGGTACAAGGGAGAAAATACGAGCGCCAACCCCCCCACCCCCCAAAACCCCCCAAAACTCCCCCAAAAAAAAGGAACTGGGCCTTAGTTAAGCGGTAACTCTGCGAAAACAAGAAGAAAACAAATGGGACCGATGATTTCAAGTGAAGATGGAGAATCGTCACGGCGGGCGTATCTGAGGATACCGTACGGAACCTAATGGCGGGTTGAATCAACTGTTTCTAATGTAGATATATTGTGAAATAAAGCTATGCCCATTAAGAATCCGCAATAATAAAATCATCTGTTTCTCGGTAACGGATTAACGTACGAATAAGTTTAATACATCAAAACAAAGGTTATTCACTGTACTTTAAGGAAAAATATCAATAAAAATCATTTCTCTTCGTTTCTAATGAAAATTCGCACTTTCTTCTTTATTCCTCCCATCAAACGCTGCACACCTCCGGAGTCAACTTCCTTGGCACATTTGTTCCACATTTTGGTCATCTGAGTCGCGTTCCGAGCCGTTTTTCCACTTTTCTTAAGTTTTTGCTTCATTATTGCCCAAAATGTCTCGATGGGCCGGACTTGCGGGCAGTTGTGTGGATTTATGTTTTTATCGATGAAATCTACGTTATTATCGCGGTACCGCTGGATGACTTCCCGGCTGTAGTGGCAACTCGCCAAATCTGGCCAAAACTTCACGAGATCTTTGTGGGCTTTACTGTAAGGTAGTACGCGGTTTTTGAGGCATTCTTCCTTGTACAGCTTTGAGTCCATCGTCTTATTCGTCACGAATACTTTGGTCTTTGCTCCGCAGCTGCATATCCCTTGCCAAATCATCAGTTTTTTTTTTGCAAATTTGTCCATAAAAGCAAACTTAAACTTCGCAGGAACATCTCCTCGTGCCATCGCCATGTATAATTGTTGGCCAGGAAGCTGTCCAAAATCCATTTGACGTAGGTTTCATCGTCGATGAGCAGGCATCCTTGGTACTTCGTCAAAACCTGCTGGTACAATTTCCGAGCTCGAGTTTTGGTGACGAAACATTGCTTCAACGTTCTGTTTGGTTGCTTGCTGGCTCGATAAGAACGATATCCTGCTCGCAAACGAATTCTCCGAACGGTACTGCGAGCAGCAGCGTATTTTTGAGCGATTTCATTATCTGATAGTCCAGGGTTTGCTCTGACGGTTCTCAACACCTTCTGGTTCAGCTTGCGGTCTTATGTTCCACTACGACGCTTACCTTGAGGCACTCGATCCACGCTCTTTCGCTCCCTGAAACGTTTGAGCACATCATACACGGTTGATTTGGCGATTTTCAACGTTTTTGCGATTTTTATTGCGGACCACGTTGGATTATCAACGTGGGTGTGCAGAATTTTTCCTCTCCTCTCGACTTCCATCTGGAATTACTTTTGAATCACTGCACGAAACACCGTGAAATTTATACCACAGAAAGTGGTATACCTGAGTAAACAAACCGCTGTAAAATTCTTGCAGCGGTCACTTCCGTTAAATAATGTGTAAACTTTACTGCTATCATTTTGGTGCCCGAAATTTAACGTGGACAGACTTTATTCCCCAGTTTGCACAGCATGTAGTCACGTGCATAGAAGACAAGAGGCTTCAAACTAGGTGATGAGGCAGGCCATTCTAACTATCTATGCTGTGTGTTATTTGACCGACTTATTTTTACCAAAGGTTGACTATTTGAAATCTTAAATGGAGTAGCATGTCGATTATTGGCATCTTCAAATAATCCCTTTTTCGAAAATATCCATATTGTTGCATATGTAACACACCAATGGCAACCATCTTGGATTTAAAAATGATGTCAAACATCATGCTCTATAACTGTGCTCTGAAATAGCCATGGAGTGTAGTATTTGGCCGACTGTTCAGAAACAAAGACCGCTGGAGGTCGAAGTGTTCTTTGCTCGAAGACGGAAGCAAAAGATTTTTCTTCCGTTAAATTTTCTAATTTTCTTCTGATTTTGCATATTATAGGTATTGTTTGGAATTTTATTTATGAGTGACAGTACCGGAGTTCAAACTGCATAGACATAAGTCTGGCTGACTAGAGTTTGGGAATAATCAACAGTTCAACCTTTCTATCTTTCGTAGTGCATTTAATGGTTACATTGGTAAGTGGCCGTGGTGGTGATTTTTTCCTTTAATTCTGCTAGTTTTTGTCCACGTTCATATGTTTTTATAGCCATGCTAATTTTCATTGATTGGAAGTGAACCGTAATTGACTGTACGAAGAGCGATTCCAGTGAACCTGGTGTCTCGTAGTGTGTGTTAACGCCTGTGTCGGTTATGTGGAACTACGCCACCAGGCCCATTCGAGAAGCGGTGGTGGTGGTATAAAAACTGCATTGGAAGCCAACTCAAGTACGATGATGATATTCCACACGAGGAGACCGAACATGATGGCGTCCAATTTGAACCTACAGATATTTGGCGAAAGGCGATTTTTAAAATTCTAGAAAAGTTACTCGCTACAATTCGGGTTATCTCTTTCCTATATGTCATCTTGTTGATCAAATTCATTTTGTTCAAGAGCATTTAGAAATAGCCTGATTATTCCTACAGTTCAGGTTCTGTTCGTTGTCAGATGCTGTAATCATGCAATGATATATTGTGATGCAGTTAAGTTCTCAAATATGTTTAGCTTCAAACGCTAGGACAATAATTTGTGACCATGTCCCTACCATCAGAGACATTGTTTAGGAAGATACCAAATCCTTCTTATCTCCAACAGTTACAGGGGAGTGATTGAGGTTTGTCTTCATGGAGATTATTATTCGAAGAAACGTATCAGTACCTTGTTCCGTTTCATGGTGACATGAGGTGATTTCTTATACGATGTTGACTTTTAAATTTAAATAACTAGTTCATTAAAAAGAGCCAAGAATATATTTATTCATTCGTTTGTATTGTTTCTATCTAGGACCTTAAAATGATGTAATTTTGTATTGCATCTGTCATAATTAGTTCAAAAGATAGAAAATCAAAAATGGGGTGAATATACTTATACTTGTACTTTTACATAACAAATGCATCAATAAAAATGAACTAATTTCGGATGTGTGATGAAAAAAATACTACAATATATAACAGAATGAAATAATAGTCTATTGCTATCAATATTGAATTTGTTTTCCTCATTCAGTAAGTTCTACAAACATACCAGTTTGAATGTTTGTTATGTTTATGTTTATAAACACGGATGGTTGTCGACAACATGGACAGATTGTTACACAGAAGCACTAAACGGATTTTATAAAAATGTTGCGCTAGCAAAGAACAGACAGAAGATTGTAATATCCGGCTTTGTAGCATTATTTCCCTTGATCCCTTTCCCTACAACAATGGGAAATAAAGTTATAAGTTATGGCTGGAAAAGTAACAACGGGTCATTGGCTCGAGCGGAAATGGATAGCAACAAGCTTGACTGGGAATCAGCCAGTGCAAATGGTACCTAGTGAAGGATAAACGGCGAGTTCGAACCAGAATCCACGAATGATGCTCGCTAGCGGGATGATGGCAAGTTTATCCAGAAATCAACCTATGCAAGGAATCAACGGCGGAGTGACAGCAAATGTCGGTAATCAACAGCAAGCTCGACAGACAATCTACTGCCACAAATTAACGTAAACGACGTGAATCAGGATTATAATGTGGCCCAGGAACAAAAAATGCTGGAGGAGAGGCAGGCACTAGAGAAGAAGCATTTGGAAGAGTGAATCCGACATCTACAGTGGCATGTAAAGATCGAAGGAGCTGGAGGTAATACCGTCCTGAATCCTCAGGCTACAGTGTTCCACTCAACGGAAACGCGACGCGAGTACGGACACAACACTTATAGTTCTTACAAACGAATGAATGAATGCAGTGTTCCAACCGAATGTTTGGATGTTTAGTTTCCTTGGTGCTAGTTAGCTAAGCCAAAGCCAGGTTTCAGCACGTCAAGTTGTCAACAAAGAACACCCCGTCTTTTCTGGAAACCCGGCAGAATGGCCGCTGTTATAGCAAGCTTCGAGAACAACTCGACCAGAATATGCGGGTACAGCGACGAAGAAAATATGCCACGACTTCAACAAAACCTGAATGGTTAGGATATGGAGGTTGTTTGTTGCGGTCTGTTGCATCCCGGAAATTTACCGGGGGTAATAGCGACGTTGAAGACACTGTTTGGAAGGCCGGAGATAATCATTTACCTTCTAGTAAACAAGATCCGGGAGATGCCACTACCGAAGGCGGATAAATAAGACACGCTTATCGATTTCGGCGTAGCAGTTCAAAATGTCTGCACCACTATCACTGCTTCAGGGCTGAATGAGTATTTATGCAACGTGTTGCTGCCTCAAGAATTGACGGAGAGATTATCACTATCGATTAGGTTGAACTTCGGAGATTGGCTTGGAGGGTTGTTTGAAACGACGAGCATAGTCACGATGCCATCAATTAATCCTCCGAGATCCGAACGACGTCGAAGGAAGGAGAACGACTACATTAATGTTCATTATGGCATCCCAGCATCGAAGTTTATGCTGAAGAACGATAAGTGGCTGCTCGGTAGAGTTGTCTTGTTTGTTAGAATGAACGCAATATTCCCGAGTTATGTGCAAAGTTCCTCGCTATGGACATCGGATTCAGCTGGACAATTGGCTAGGAGAAGAAGTTGCGCAGGAAGTGTTTACGGAAGCATGTCGGAGCATGTCAGGTTAAAACTATCTTTCCCCGTTATAAGTTATGTAATGAATGCTTTGGGCATTTGTCGTAGTCATTTGATTGCTTACCTTGGTTTAGAAAACTTTGCTGAAAGTAATATTGGTTAGGGTTATATGTGTACCGTTCCTTACTTATTGCTTAATTTTCATTTTGATGTAGGGTACAGGTAGTTGTACCGGTGTTTTTGCCTTTGAAGAGCTGACTTTGGTTGCGTAGACTCATGATGTATGTGTCATATGGTATTACTTGCGGTTATTGGATAGATAATAGAACAGGAAAAAGTAGAAGGGAGAGAAAATATTAGTAATTGGTAACATCCAATGCGCATGTGAGATTTTCATGGTGATATTCTCACAACGGCCGTTCAGAATGGTTTGACGGATGCATTAGAGATCGTTCCCGATGAGTTTCCAGGCGGTTGCTCAATTTCATCACGTTCAGTTATAGAAGACAAGAAACATTTTACTACGTACTACATTTGGGAATACCAGGCTTTTTTGAACGTTGATGTGGCTGCTTGTTCACACATGGATTCTGCCTCGACCAAGTTGACTGACCGCACCCAAACCCCTTTTTAAACCGAGGGCAGGGCTTGCGATCTGGTAGATAATGCTGCAAAAAATCTTATTCTCCTTCCAATGCAGAGCTACGTAACCAACTTGTTGATCGCTGACTATCATGCAACGTACTATCAACAAAATGATCAAATAGCGCTAAACCAGATTCGACTGAAATATTACATCCCTCGCCTTCGTTCAGAGTTCGGACATGTCCGCAGAAACCGGCAGAGTTGCAAAATTTCGACAAGCATTTCCGTGGCATCCGGCAATGCGAAATCTTCCCTCTGCTAGATTGGCAGCGTTTCAGCGACCATTTTCCTATACAGGAATCAACTATTTCGGGCCGATGCCATTCATATTTGGAAAGGTGGTGAGTCCTGCTCACCTGCATGACAACCAGAGCTGTGTACATCGAGATTGCACATTCTCTGACTACTGACTCCTGTATCCTAGCCCTGCGCAGCTTCATTGTGAGAAAAAGCGCCTCGCTGGAGATTATGAGTGACTGTGGAACAAACTTCGTCGGAGCATCTCGAGAGTTGTGTGAAGTATTGAAGCGCTTCGGCGAGAGTGGAGTTTGTTAGTCCTCCTACCAAATGGTCGTTCAACCCACCAGCTTCTCCGGTGGTTGTTGGGAGTGTCTGGTCAGTTAAGAAGATAAAGGGAGATTTCGACTCTCCTCGCTTACCATCGGATAAAATTTTGCGATCCATGCTAATGGAGATCGAGATGATCCTAAACTCAAGACCGCTCAATGACATACCAAAAGATAATGATACCAAACCCCATCTAACGTGAACCATTTTCTGTGAGGATCTGCAAACGGGACTAAGCCCTCGATTACGTTCGACGTCAAGCCTGCCGTACTGAAAAGATCATAGAAGGTGGCCCGTCGGCTGTACGCCGATAACTTCTGAAAGGAGTGAGTCACAGAATACCTGCCTACTTTGATCCGTCGAACGAAATTTTTTCAACCTGTGAGATCCAGAAAGGCGATCTGGTATTGGTTGCTGATGGTAACTTAGCAAGAAACTTCTGGTCACGAGGGCGTGTGGTTAAGGCACTGCAAACCAAAGTCATACAGGTTCGTCATTATACGGTAAACGTGCATAACCTAAAGTTGTACTTAAATCTAGTGCTCTCAATATTGAATCAGTTTTTCTGCGCAAGCAAAGAACACACAGAAGATTGTTATTTCCAGTTTTGTAACATCACTTCCCTTCATCCCTTTCTCAACAACAACGGAAAATAAAGTTACAAAACCAGAACTAACAATCTTCTGTGTTTTTTTTTCTAACGCAACACCAGTCGTTACCGTCCTGCATCAAGTAGGTTTCGTCATCCATTACGATCTCAACGTCATGCCTCGCAGGAATGCAAATTTTCATCAGCAACGTCAGCCACCCCTTCTGGATATTTGCCTTCTAGTTCAGGTACTTCTTAGCCGTTTGGCCAGTTCCTCAAGGCCAAAATCGTGGAATGGTTAGGCCACCTTGCCCTCGGTTTTCAGTTTCTGCTGCACAACAGTTAGTCGGGCGGCTGGAACCAGGCTTCCGTTCACCACTCCCACCTTTTCCTTGAAGAGAGAGCATATTGTAAATGTCGGATCGGCTATATCTGGTGGACAAAATGTGCCTCACGATGTCCACTTTCTTTGCACTGGGGTGGAGCTGGCAGTACGAACACGAGCGTAGTTGCTTGGCTGTTTTCGCCATGGCTGTTGCAAATCAACTGATTACACTGTCTGTTTTTTTTCTGTACACAACAGGGTTGCTACGATTGGCGATGCAAGGGTGGTCTCACCACCAAGTGACAGGATAATAACATGAAAAATCGCTAAAACACGACCAATTTTTAAAAAAAAAGTTACTGTATGGTAACGTGAATGAATTTGACAGTCATCTGCAGCAGAAGCATTATATTTTATGTGATTTGCTTTTCTGTAGTTAGCTTATGTTCAAGTATTGATTGGTTGCATTGAAATGGAGCTCCAGAGAGTATGTGAATTATATTTTGAGTTATCTGCTTGTAGTTTTAAGGCACCGACATAAAAGCTTACAAGAACTGAGGTTAGTATAAATCATTATCATCGGGTTGGTGGCTTTTCATAGGCACGTTTTTTTTTAAATTTAAATTCAAATTATAATTATTCTTAAAACATTCTCCAAGAAATAGCGAAACAATCTGAATTGCATGCAAAGAGAGTTGAACGGTGCATATTAGTCAAAACTTGAGTTCTTTTCTATATTTTTTATGCAGAGTTTGATTTGAAATTCTATATGTTTATTTCGCATAAAATCACTCTTGCAAAAATTTCAACATTATAGTAAAACTTCGAAAAAAATATCAGTTTAATCTATTTCGTTATAATAAGCATTTATTGTTCTTATCATTTCATAGAAACAAAGCGTGCAATCTGTTTGTGGAAGGCATTTTAAATCTAATAGAAACTTCCAGCAAACCAAAATCTATTCGAACAATCATAAATCATTTTAAATGTGTTTATGTGTATCAAATTATGCATTTATTTTCGAGTTGCCTTTTTATTGCAAATATGTTTTATCGTTTATAGCAAAACAAAGCCCCATTAAGCTTTGTGATAAAAAGTGAACAATATATTTGTTGTGTCTTCATTGCTGTAGTCCAGTTTTCTTCCTGATTCGACTTCCAAACAGTTGCTAGCAACAGTGCACTAGTCAACCATCCATTCGCCTTCCTGGATCCATCGTATTTGAAATCTGTTGTCTGCCAAAAATGAAACGATGCTGCATGCTTGTGCTGTTGCAATCTGTGCTAGGAACATTGCATTGCAAGATGTGAAATTCCTGGAAAACATCCAAGAAAGCTCCTTGCCCATCGGACAGGCACCTACCCTCGAACGCCCCAGGATTTTCGTTTCCTTTTTTCTTTTTTTTTTGGCACACATCGCAATGCAATTTCTCAACGCTAGTATGGTGCTGTCTGCCAGTTCGCATTTTCACTTGGAGAAAACTTGGAATGCTTTTTGCTTCTTGCAAAGCTACATGCTTCATGCGAACAATTGATTTCCAGTTACAGTTTCCGGACTCGCACAAAAAAGTGCATATATGGTAATCGGATTTGTTTCCTGGCTGGCATTTAAGGGTTTGGGATCGTCCCATCTATTTTATGGTGTCTCGATTTGTGGTTAATTTATTTTATTGTTGTTTTTGTTTGGCATGTTTTGGTTGGCAGCAGAGAAAATTGCACCATTAGACGAAAGCGGAAATAGTTTGCAGTCAGGCAACAAGTTGTTCTCAAATTTGATATAGCGGAGAAAATTGTTGGGTAATTTTTGCATGTTCCATGACTTATTCAATGGCTGTTATTTGCACGACAATCCGTCATCGTTTATGAGTTTATTACATACCACCATCCGTTGGTGACAAATCACACGAACAACGGTTAGAGTTGTGAGCTGCTTATTTCATTGCGGTGTGCTGTGGTTATAAAATGTGTGTCTTACGTGACTGGGAGCCAAGGGTGGCTATTAGCCCTGTTGGCCATAGTTCACCAATTAGAGCGTCAATGAAAATGTGTGCTTTGCTAATCGTTGGGAAATGACACATTTACAAGTCGGCAATTTAGATGACATAAAAGTAATTCTCTGGAAAACTCAATCCTTGGAGCTTTATCTAGCTTCTTAAAATCTTATTTCAAACAAGAACTCACCATACTAAAGCAATGATTTATTTGTGGGGAGCATTTACCACCCCTCTGTCCATTGCTTTTTTAATTTCAATTTTCTTCCCTGAAAATTCAAAACCGTTGCAGGCGACACCAACCAGCAATACAAAACGAATGCAATGAGTTTGTTTAATCCACCTTGGCTACTGTTTTCTTATTTGTTCTATTTAATATCGTTCAGAAGAGGGAACAAAACTTTACCCATTTGGATGTAATAAAAATGAAGAGAATACCTGAGGAAAGCCAGAATCAAATCGCTGCGGCTGCACAATTTAATTTGCAACTTTGTGTAATGTTTCCCGGGAGAAATGGGAATAAACGGTGGGCGAGAATTGAAAATAATAAAAAGAAGTCTTTACAGAAGTGAGCGGATTCAAGATTCTTTTTTGTCATAAATGCTATTAAAGACCGTGTAATGTTTTAGGAACAATCCAAATTAATGAAATATCACTGATCGTATTGAGTAAATTGAAAAATATTTTTTTCTCAACTTGATTCATCATTTTTTGCTGAACTATTTTCATTTGCTGCTATTCAAAAGCCTTGTGTCAAACCACAGCCATTCAAGCTTGAATTTCAGCCTGTGTTAAATTCCATAACCGTCAATTTAAAAGAAATCGCCATTTAACAATAAGCAACTAGCAACTAACAAATCTGTCAGTTTTATTGCAGCGAAAAGGCGAAGCGCCCATCAAAGTGCCGGCTTGTGGCATTTCATTGCGCATCAAAAAATCGTGTCAGTGTTGGGTGGCGTGTGGTGAGTGTCAGCATTATATGTTGACATGCTAGCAGATGCCACAATTTTGCCACATAAGTTGGCACCAAAATTAAGTGAACTACGCAGGGCTAGTGCGCAACCGATTGTTAACGTATTTTTTTTTTGCAAATTTACACAAAATTATCGTTTAATTTTGTTCTATCTTATTTGTCTGTCTGCGGTTAAACTGTTTTCTTCTTCATCATTTCGAGGTTTCCGGTTTCCATCGTATTCACTTAAACACCGTTTGGATATTTTTTTGTTACTCATCTGGTGGTTAGATTTGAACTCGTGACTTTGGAGTCAGAGGTATGGATGACATCTACCACGCTTTGGTCTGTATACACCTGCAAGTACTTTTACCAACTTATTTTTAGAGGAATTCAGAGATGTATAAGCCGACCCGCTTCATAAATTTTTCAATGACTTGCGTTGTGGGTAAATTCCGATCAACGACAAAGGTTCAATAATCGTGGGAAGCATTTAAACTTCATGAATAGTTTATTTCAATAATTTAACAGGTAGAATTGTATTTTATCGCTTTAGAACGGACGTATTGTCACATATGAAAAGTTGTTTTGTTAAAGGTATTGGAATATATTTTAACATCGACAAATCAAGGAAATGACATGCTATTTTTTAGTATTTAAAGGTTTGTGATGTTAACAGACTCAGTGTATATAGCATAATGTGCAGTAATTGTGTTCAGATAAGAACGTAAACACGTTTTGACGACAGCTTACCGCAATTTCAAAGCTGCAATTATATTTCAGGTTCAGTTTCGTGAAACTGACAACACGCGTGAGTCAAGACACGATACTATTTGTTCTTACAATCTAAAAAAATTACCTCGACCGGTTTCGAGCGTGATGCTGCCCATCTCCGGGATTATGTCCGACTGATTACACAATTTTCGTACGTCGTAGTCGTCTGAAGAGAAGAGATAGTTACTGAATTCGCAGCTTTGTCATATTAGGCAGACATGGTGTGATGGAAGAATCGTCCCCATTTATGAGCGGTTCGGATGAGTTGTAGATAAACATCGATTCCCATGCGTTGAAGTGTGAAGGTTTACTTATAGTTTAGATCAGTTTTGCGTTTTTTCAGTTGACGCGATGTTCAAAACCCGTTGCATTTACCGTTGCTTTTGATTTATTCAGTTTCCGATTAACTATCAACAACATTTGAACGAAGGACTACGTCTTTGTTTTCTATACAGGGGTACAATTAAAAAATATCTACACGGATAAAAAATCGTTCCGGAATACGTCAACCTCGAGTCACGAATTTCAGAACAAGTCAAAATTTCATTTACGAAAATACACCATGAACAAAAGTCATGAATACGTGAACTTTGTTCCGCAAAATTAATATAACGCTAGAGTAACGTAGTTGCATGCAACGTGTGTCATGAAAACGTGAAAACTTTTCTTGGTAATCATGATTTAGTTCACGTATTCATGATTAATGTTTCCGAAATCGGATTTATATCGTGATACAGTTCACAAAAGCAGCCACGTAGTTCACGGACTGTATTTGGAACGAAATTTTTGTTCATGAATATTAGAACAAAATTCAAGAATTTATAAAATAACATGAGAGTATACTTTCGCATGAGGAGTAGACAAAATGCTAAAGGTATTCGATTATACGCATGAATGCGTATTGCATTTTATTGTAAGTATGAATTAAAAACATATAAAAAGGAATAATCATTGAATAAAATTATCGTTAAACAAGAAAAGTTAAATTTAGGATTCTTATGAATTATACATTCGGTTAGATTAGGTCGTTTAGTTAAGAAATGCTTCTTATAACATCTGGAGTCACCTTCGGCATTTCTAGAATTGAGGCATGTATCCCGAATAAATATGATTGTATGAACATCCAGACTGTTTTACAATCCGGTGCATACTTAAGGCTTAATACGAACGATACTTGTAGGCATAAACATATAGCATGAAGAATATTATCGGCTTTGTATTCTGCGCCACCAAAGACAATAAAAAATCCAGCTGCTTTGTTCGGCGTTCCAACCATCACCACCTGCGGTTGTAAAGAAACACTTTCGAAATGTTTCTCTAGGTACTCAATTCAAAATCATTTTAAAACTTTCACTTTCGTTTACACCTCACAACAATGACTGACTAGAGTTTTTACAAGCGTTACAATAAAATGACAGTTCATGAACAACGTTCACGAAAAGAGGAACAAAATCACGCAAATGGATTTAAGAGTTCACGTTATTATGATCGAGGATCATGATTCCCAGTCATTTTTATTGTGTTACGAAATGCCAAACAGACATGAATTGAGTTCACGACATCGTGATTCTTTTCATGGAAATAGGATTTAAGGAATCACGTTTATGAGTAGAAAGTCACATATTTGGAATTGATGTTAGTTCACGATGTCGTGATTTTTTGTTCTGGAATATGAGAACGGATTTTTTTCCGTGTAATGAGAAACGCAGTTCCTTTTCTTCTCTATAGGAACATTATATGGGCGGTGTGCTATGGAGTGAAAAGCGGTTCGCTTTTGGATTCCAAAGTGATTGGAATCTGATTTAATGTACCGATCAGTCGATGTCGGTTTACGGTAAATTCCAAATTTCAACGTGTGGTTTTCTTTCCTGGTGATCATTATGTCCTGGAAGGATAGTTTCCCATCGTTTTCATTTTCTCTCGTGAACTTTATTGATTGTAAAATTATCCTTCAAATCCGTTAAACAACCATATCGTTTAATTCACGTCTTGCTCTCTTAGTTTAAACAAATAAATGAATGAAAGCAACTTTATTTTCAAACTTTTCTGATCTTGGATTCGATTCACTGATGAGGTTTTGGACATTAGTTTTGTCGCATTTTCTGGAAGCTGCACACCAATTCTTTTTGAGCTCTTCCGTGGCTTTTCCAACTCTTTCAAGGGTGTCCACAGTTAAATTGCATCCCTTTCAATAAGCTGTTAACTGTCGATCGGAAGAAGGTGAGTGGTAGAAAAAGTGTTCCGTACTGTGTGAAGGATCACAAGCGAGTGGTTGCTGCCTTTAAATGCAAACCCAACTGTTCCGTTTGGGATGTCGCGAAAAAGCTGCACTTGACCAAAAGTTTCGTGCAGAAAGCCAAGAAACGAGCCGGGCTCCGTTCATTCAAAGTTCTGAAAGCTCCAATCCGCCATGAAAAACAGAATAGGACAGCTAAAACACGTGAGCGTAAGCTGTACACACAAATGTTGACGAAACCACACCAGACCTAGCCTTTTGTCACTACTCCAAGGATGTTTTGGAGTGGTACAAGACGAATGGTGTCAATTTCGTTCCAAAGGATTTTAATCCCCCAAACTCTCCAGAGTTGCGGAAGAATTGAAAAATATTGGGCTACACAGCTTGAAAAAGTACTGTGAATTTCTGTTCAATATCATGCACATAAATGGAGCGTCACAAAACTTACAAATTAACATAAAGAATCCTGTAAAGTTCTGGGACATTTGATTCATTACGGATAATGTTGCATAAAAAAGCTCGTCTTTATTACAACTATTTCATGCAAGTTGCTGCTTCGTGTGGAATCAAACACAATTTTACATGATCTGATAATTACATCACAATGAAAATTCAGATTTTCTTTCTGTTTACAATGAAACAAGAACTTTGTAAGCATCCTAAAGTTGTCACTACAGACCTGGAAATGTTGAAGTCATGGAGTAATGGGCTGACGCCAAATCAGGCCTAAGTAAAGGAGGGACCTTGACCTGCTTGTACAACGGAAGCATATTTTCCTGCAAACACTCAGTACGGTAAACTTCGGCATTGATCGTACCTTTAGTATAGAAAATCGATGAATTGGAGCCGCAGAAGCAAATTGCCTGCCATACTAGAACCTTCTGCCCAAATATTTCTACCTCGAACGACGTTTCGGAGAGGTTCACATTGTCACCAATGACCTTGGTGTAAAATCGCGGTCCTTTGGTGTAAAATTGTGGACCATTGGATAAACAATAATTCAAACGACAAAGCTAAACTATAGAGAAAAGTTACACCACAAGACAACATTTTCAACTATGAATGTGGAGGCGACCCCGGCATAGTGGTTAACATCCATACCTCTCACACCAAAGTCACGAGTTCGAATTTCATCCCCGGACAAGTTACGAAAATACCCAAAAGTTATATGAATGACTACGACGGGAGATGAACCAGCTGAGAATCTTGGTAATAAAGGAATTAAATCAAATATCAATGAATGTTCTTAATAGTTTGAAATGCATCAACTTAAAGAATGATACATTTTAGTTTTAAGAAGCTTGGATGGAAGTACTGGAACGGTACTGCAACTGGCTTGCACGACGAAGAGTCCCATTATCTATACTCAACATGCTACGGCGTAAACAATCGAACCATTGGATTATCTGGATGATTAAACAGAGGATTGAGGATAACTGTGAACACAAGAATCGCGAGTATTCAATTCAGCCGGAAATCGCAACAAGTGGTAAAGTTGTACCTGTCACCTGAGAACAAGCAACACCACCATGCAGTAAATTGTTTGAGTACCGCTATCCTTTGGGCAGAAGAAAATGAATTGAAACTGAATGACATATTTCATCTCCATAAAATTGTTTTGGCTAATTTTATCAAATATCTCAGCTGTTATGTACTGCTTAAAACCCTTTCCGTACCTTATTTTAGTAATTGGGATTTGTAGTGTTTTTGCATTTCCAAAGCCAACACATTTTGAATGAAGCATATAATTTATATGCTTCATTAATGCAAAAATACATGGGATATTTTATGTCAATTTAAGCCAGATATTTCCTAAACCAGGTCTGTTGTACAAAAGATTGCAAACTATTCCGTTGTTTTCAATTGAAAGAGTGAAAATTGAACGCATGCTAAAATTCATAATTTATTTCCGTGATTTTTTTTTCCCTATGACATCCCGATGCTTTAAGTCTATCGTATTAACTCCCGCTAAAACCTTATCAACTTCTCCCAAAGTAAAAATCGCAACAACTAACAGATGTGCAAACGTGTAAGCGAAAACTGGTCAACAGCAGCAGCCGACAATCGAACTTTCAGCGTCCATCGTGGGTTGCAAAATCAAACCTCTTTCCTAATGCTTAGCCTTCTCCGAAGACAGGCAAAAACCAACCGCGATCAATTCATCAACAGAACCTTTTCCATTATGTTGTGCCTGCTCTTCCAGCAATCCAATCGGGGCAGGTTCCGAACCTGTTGCTAAAACTAACATCAAAACAAACACTGCACAGCGCGGCCCTTGACTTACCGGACCGACGTCAATCTGAGATGATCGCCCATTCTGTGGGTCGCCCGACCTTTGAAATTAATGGTTTCGAGAGCCAACTGACACTTTTGCGATCCCATTTTCTCGACCGGAGCCAGTTGTTGTTCCCTTCTGCTGCATGCTAACAAGCTTGCTACGATGAGTGGCGGGTGTGTACTTTCCTTTGGTCTACATTTCGACTGGTGTGCGCTTATTAATGATCCTTTCTAGTTCAAAAATCATTCCTCCTCGGGATTGACCCGAAAGCGGCATCGAGGCATGGCGGTTTTGTGTATCTTGTTTGTCTTTGAGGTGCCTTGTGCCGGTAAAAGGTGCATGGAAATTATAATAATTCCACGATCGTGATTAACATATAGATTAGCTGCGTGTTCAGAACCTATTGCTTGCTTGTTTTATGCTGCTGTGGCGTCTTCCATCTTTTGGCCAGGGGTGCCAAGTTTTTGGAATTATACGTGAATGCACTCAGATGATGATTGATTCAACGTGACACCACTTCCCACATAGTTTTAGTGGATGCAGGCAAGTTCAAACGCCCCCTGAGCTAGTTTGGTTGGAAACTGTACGTTTCTCGTTGATTGTTAGTAAAATTCGGGAAAAACGTCTGGTGGTGACCTTCGATGCGCAGTTAATAATGCGTACCCTCATCATTCTCTTAACGGAGTTTGTTTTGTTTTTATTTTCTTCGGATGGCTCTAGATTGTCTAAATTAATTGATTCTACTGCCGGCAAATAGTTTATGCCGAAGTGGATCTACGCGGTGGCTATCCGAAGCCGTTTGGTGGAATGATAAATTCACATTTTGAACAAATGAGGAAATCCAAAATAAAACACAGAAAAGCAGCCCAGACAATTTGGGCTAGGAAATGGGCACTAGAATAAATGGGCTCGGGTAGAACCTGACCGATCCTGAAGGGTTCATAAATCATTATTAATCATCCGGACTAATTAGCAGACCGTTAAAGTTGTGTTTGCTTGCGAAGAGTTAGTCTAGGATATAATGACTAAGTTGTTTGTTATTTTTATATTATATCTCAACACGAGATCCGCCTAATGTTCATATTGGAGTAATTATATGAATTATTGAAAATCTTGAAAAACAGGAAAACAATATTTTTTCAATGTGGTTTTAACAGTTTGACTCAGAGGATACTGTATTGCAAACTTAACGTTAATCTGGGATTTAGAAAGTATAGTAAAGTATAGAAGGCTTTAAATATAAGGTACAGAAGGGCTCGTTTTCTGAAACGGAAATTTAAAATTTCACTTAATAATAGAATTGCAGCTCAGAAATAGAATTGTCTATTGGACAAATACTTCTACCAGTCGAGAAATGTTTTTATTCGCTTGATAAATTGAGACTCTTGACCAAACATTGCTGATGATAAAGGAAAAAATTAGATTAACCTGTCTATTTAAAATACTGTAAGGGATATCAAATGATATTTTTTTCTGGAAATCTGCATATCTTGAAATGATGATGGGAATGCCAATAGGCCGAATAGGCCAAATAAGAATGCCTAGCACGAATGAGTATTCGGTCCAGGCATTTTTCCTTTATTTTTTGTAAGACTCGCACTCTGAATCGTAATTTACATATCACTGTATACAATTTCAGAAATCAAAATATTACATAAATGTCAATATAATTTATAAATTTATGCAACAATTTATAATTAAATGTAATTTAAAAATTAGAGCGGCAAAGTCGATAAAAGCAATGATACCTACAATTAATTTAATCACAAAAATAATAGCGAGAGCTCAATGGCCAGAAAGAAAATATACATTTCTCTTGACTCAGGAAGTACTGGCACTTTGGTTCCAAGCTGAACAAATCGCCCCTCAAATCAATATAACTCCGAAAGAATAACCCCCTCAGTTATTCTGTCAAACCAATACAGCAAATCAAAACAATGATTCTATTGTGAAATTAAACGCTAACTTACAAACTACGCCTTACAGATAACCTTAGATAACGTGGATGGAAGAAAAGATTCCTCCATATACTTATTCCTACACTAAAATTGTAAGGTAAATCTAAGAATTTATTGTGAACTTTCATTAATAAAAACAACATGAATTCTAGCTTAAAGCTAACACCACCACAAACGGCTGTTTGCTATAAAGACTTGGTGACACAACCCCACAAAATCTTTAAGAATTTTATATGGGGTTAGGAATGGAGGAACATTGTAAAACAAAGGGATACAGCTGCCAGTCTTGTACGGAACCCGACTTGGAAGATGAGCAATGGGTTGCCTGTGACAAATGTGGGCTGTGGGAACACTTCCGTTGTGCAGGTGTGGATGACTCGGTGAAAGAACGGGTATACATGTGCAAAAGATGCAAGAAGAAAGATTCGTCATCGTCGTCTCGCCATCTAAAAATTCCACCAACCGATACCAAGTCTCACCGATCGTCAACTGCCAAATCCGTTTCCAAGCAGCCCCAGAAAGTCCCCGATCCGGCGTCCAATCTGCAGATATCACCATCGGTCGTACTCAGCACGACTTCCAGTGCCCGTTCTACTCGTTTACGAACTGAAATGAAGCTAATTGAAGAGGAGCAACTTATGAAGGAAGAAGAACTGCAGGCCCAGGAGGCAATGAAGAAGAAAACTACGCAAGAAGCTTTACGTCGACTTGAGGAGAGAAAGATTCTCATGGAGGAAGAAGCCCGAATCCGTCAACGACAGCTGGACGATGAAAAGTCGTTCCGCGAGAAGCAGCAGATGATCAGGAAAGAGTCGTTAGAGAAGAAACAAACTATCGTCCGACAACTAAGCGAGTGTGGCAGCAGAGATGGATCGATTCGTAATTCTCAGCAAAGGATATCCGACTGGCTGGAAGAATGCCCGTCCGAAGCACGCGATTTGGGCTCGATTTCCGGAAAAATAGTCCCTTCGCTAAGAATGAACCCACCAACCGCCGATCAGATGAGAACGGAAGATCATCACCTTCCAGTAAATCCTACGCCCGTCCAGCAATCAGCACCACCTGGCTTGTCGATGCCGCCTGGGCAACCCTCGGGTTCGCCGATTCCCCCGATGACCTCTAACGCGGGAATAGCACATCCATCGATACCGGTTAGCCAATCTCCGATCTTGCCTGAAGTTCTCATGCCGTCTGGGCAGCGGTCGGGTTTCCCCGACAACCCAATATCACAGTTACTCAATGAGCCTCGTCAATGGCCTGAAACTAACGGCGGAGAGCAGTCATCGCGAGTTCCCAACTGTTCGATGTATCGATCAGGCATCGATCCATCGGGTTGCAGAGGCATCTCAAATTTTCCGTCAACCCTACCACGCCAGCATATCGGGGCACCTCCCGTACCGTTGGAAGCAAGTCAAATGGCAGCCAGACAGGTAATGGGGAAAGAATTGCCACATTTCTCTGGAAATCCCGAAGATTGGCCAATATTCATGTGCAGCTTCGAACAGACTACAGCAGCCTGCGGGTACACCGATGCGGAAAATCTTATCCGCTTGCAACGATGCTTGAAGGGGCCGGCGCTAGAATCGGTACGAAGTAGACTGCTGCTTCCGTCTAGTGTTCCGCAAGTAATCAACACCTTGCAGACGCTGTACGGCAGACCGGAACTGCTGATACGATCGCTTATCGAGAAAGTTCACCGTGCTCCAGCTCCTAGACATGATCGCCTCGAAACAGTAGTGGAATTTGGATTGACCGTGCAGAACCTCGTGGATCATTTGAAGGCGGCGAACCAATTCTTGCACTTGGCCAACCCGGTGCTGATGCAAGAGCTTGTCGAGAAGCTGCCCGGATCACTTAAAATGGAGTGGGCAGTCTACAAGAGCAAACAACAATATGCTACTCTGGCAACGTTTGGTGACTTCATGGGAGGTTTAGTGGCGGCTGCAAGTCAGGTGTCTTTCGATCTTCCGAGCTCCAGCCGGAGCTTCAAGGGTGAACAAAAGAGGTCCAAAGAGAAAGGCATGGTACAGGCGCATTCGTCGGTCCCAGCGTCATCTCCCGTCGTCCCAACCCATCCAGTGTTCAAGAGAGCAGGTAAGCCATGCGCAGCATGCGAACGAGAGGGGCATCGAGTTGTTGACTGCCACCGTTTCAAATCTTTAAGTGTTGATGAACGGTGGAAAATTGTTGATAAAACGGGGATTTGTCGTACCTGTCTCAACAGTCATGGCAAGTGGCCTTGTAAGTCCTGGCAAGGTTGTGGGATCGAGGGCTGCCGTCAAAAACATAATAAACTACTTCATTCTCCGTCTTCGTCGCAACCATCCCCCAATATGACTGCAAATCACCTCACGCTAGGAAATGGTCGTCTCTCTATGTTCCGCATTCTTCCTGTGGTCCTACATGCGGGAAATCATTCCGAAGCCATCTTCGCCTTTATCGACGAGGGTTCTTCCATTACTCTTCTGGAGAAGACGATCGCTACGCGGCTCGGTGTCTCCGGGCCTTCGGAACCGCTAACATTACAGTGGACGGGTAAGGTAACCCGTGAGGAACCAGGGTCTCAACTAATTCAGCTGGACATATCGGAGAAACGTGCTGGTATTCGTCACAAACTGTGCCAAGTTCGCACGGTCAGTTGTTTGGTCCTGCCTCCGCAAACACTGAAGTACAAGGAGCTTTGCCAACAGTATCCACATTTACGGGGTCTTCCGTTGGATGACTATGATCAAGTCCAGCCAAAACTGCTGATTGGATTGGACAATCTCCATCTGGGAGTTCCACTGAAACTGCGGGAAGGTGGGCCAACGGATCCAATTGCTGCAAAGTGTCGTCTAGGTTGGAGCATTTTCGGGTGTGTGGCTGGCTCATCAAAGCAAACAGCAGTGGTCAACTTCCATGCTTCTGCACTATCAGATCGGGACCATCAGCTCAACGAGCAACTACGAGACTACTTTGCGTTGGAAGACACTGGTGTAACCGGACCCTACGATGTCCTGGAGTCGGAGGAGGATAGTCGAGCTAGAAAACTTCTGGAGCAAACGACCAGGCGGACCAATCAGGGCTTCGAGACTGGTCTTCTTTGGCGGGACGAGAATCCGGACTTTCCAGATAGTTTCCCCATGGCAGTTCGTCGACTACAGTCTTTAGAAAGAAAGCTTAACAAAAATCCATCCTTGAAAGGGCAAGTCTGCGAGAAAATTGCTGAGTACGTGCAAAAGGGCTATGCACACAAGGCTACCGATTCTGAACTGGCAAACGCAGATACGAAACGAGTCTGGTTTCTCCCACTAGGAGTCGTTGTCCATTCCAAGAAACCGAACAAGGTGCGGCTAGTTTGGGATGCAGCTGCAGTTACGAATGGCGTTTCTTTCAACTCCAAACTTCTTAAAGGTCCAGACTTGTTAACACCTTTACCAGCTGTTATGTGCCGCTTTCGCCAGTTTCCCGTGGCCGTCTCGGGTGATATCAAGGAGATGTTTCACCAACTGTTCATTCGTAAGGAGGACCGCCTGGCGCAGTGCTTCCTCTGGAGGGATAGTCCCTCCGAGCAAATCCAGGTTTTCGTCATGGACGTAGCAACCTTCGGCGCAACTTGTTCGCCCGCTTCTGCGCAGTATGTTAAAAACATCAATGCACAGGAGTTTTCTGACCGTTATCCACGTGCGGCCGCCGCCATAATAAAAAACCACTACGTTGATGATTACTTGGATAGCTTCCTGACTGTCGAAGTCGTTAAGGAAGTGATAGTAGTTCATGCAAGAGGAGGCTTCGAGATTCGGGGGTTCCGCTCGAACTCGGTTGAACTGCTTCACGGGATAGAGCAAACTACTGCTGACGGTCCGAAGACTCTGACGCTCGAAAGAGAAGGAACGTACGAATCCGTCCTGGGGATGAAGTGGCTCTCCAGGGAGGATTGTTTCACCTACACGGTAACTCTGCGAGATGATCTTCGTGCTATCGTAGACGCGGTACACGTCCCTACCAAGCGAGAAGTGTTGAGGGTTGTTATGAGTCTTTTCGACCCACTGGGGCTGATCTCCCATTTTCTTGTTCACGGGAAAATAATTATTCAAGGGACGTGGGCTTCCGGAACAGGCTGGGATGATCCAATAAACGAAGACCTCTACAGAAAATGGCGCCAGTGGGTGGAACTCTTCCCGGTGCTGGATAAACTGACGATACCACGTTGCTACTTTTCACCGTTCCCTGATACCTTGGAAGGCCTGCAAGTCCATGTTTTCGTGGACGCCAGTGATGCAGCTTACTCGTGCGCCGTATACTTCCGACTGGCGAAAAACGGTAACATTCAGCTGTCACTTGTGGGAGCAAAAAGCAAGGTGGCTCCTCTGAAGACGCTTTCAATCCCAAGGCTCGAGTTGAAGGCAGCAGTGTTAGGAGTTCGATTTCATGCTTCGATTCTGGGCTATCATACCTTTCCAGTTACTCAACGTTTCTTCTGGAGTGACTCGACTACGGTATTGGCCTGGATCCGTTCTGACCATCGCCGTTTTCACAAGTTCGTGTCGGTACGTATCGGAGAGATCCTTACTCTGAGTGACCCGCTTGAATGGAGATGGGTACCAACGAAGTTGAATGTTGCGGATGTTGCTACAAAATGGAAGACCGGGCCGAACCTGGAATCTAGTAGTCCTTGGTTTCGAGGACCTGAATTTCTGCGCTATGATGAGGAGTCCTGGCCGCAACAACCCTCCGTAGCAACAACCCATGAAGAAGTGCGAAAGGTTCAGGTGCACTACAATCATCCAACGCTGTTGGAGTATTCCAGGTTTAGCCAATGGACAAAGCTGCAGCGAACCATGGCGTACGTAATTCGGTTCATCGATAACTTGCGCCGGAAGAACATTGGACAGAATCTGCGTATTAATGTACTCACCCAGGGAGAGTTGTCCAGATCCGAAATGCTGCTGTGGAAAAAGGCGCAAGACGATGTTTATCCAGAAGAGAGAACCAGACTGGAAGAAACTCGGGGTAGCCCGGATAATCGTCATCCCACCGTGTCCAAGTCGAGTTCCATCTACAAAATCTGGCCTTTTATGGACGAGCAAGGGGTCCTTCGGATGCGTGGTCGCATAGGTGCTGCATCGTACGTACCATTCGAAGCCAAGTATCCTGCTATTCTTCCAAAATGTCATCCAGTAACAACACTCATTACGGATTGGTACCACCGTCGTTTTCGCCATGCCAACCGCGAGACAGTGGTGAACGAAATGCGGCAGCGCTTCGAAGTGGCCAAGCTGAGATCTCTTGTGCAAAGGGTTGCAAAAAACTGCGTGTTCTGCAAGATCTCCAAAGCCATTCCCAAAGCCCCAGTGATGGCACCTCTCCCCATGGAAAGATTGCAGCCATTTGTACGTCCGTTCACATTCGTTGGAGTGGATTACTTTGGACCAGTGCTGGTCAAGGTGGGACGTAGCCAGGTGAAACGCTGGGTCGCATTATTTACTTGCCTTACAATTCGAGCTGTGCACATGGAGGTAGTCCATAGCTTGTCTACGGAATCATGTGTTATGGCTATACGGAGGTTTATATGTCGTCATGGATCACCAGCAGTGTTCTACTCCGATAACGGCACCTGCTTTCAAGGAGCCAACCGGCAGCTTCAGGAGGAGATCGCTATAAGCAACGAGGACATAGCAAACACCTTCACGAACTCAAACACTGCCTGGAAATTCATCCCTCCTGCAGCCCCACACATGGGTGGAGCGTGGGAGCGACTCGTCAGGTCGGTAAAGACAGCAGTTGGTTCAGCTCTGGACACCTTTCGAAAGCCCGACGACGAGACCCTGGAAACCATCATCTATGGAGCAGAAGCATTAGTCAATTCCCGACCGCTGACGTATATCCCACTTGAGTCAGCAGATCAGGAGTCTTTAACTCCCAACCACTTTCTGTTGGGCAGTTCAACGGGCAACAAATTTCTTCCGCCAGCGGGAGACAATAGCCACGCAGCACTCCGTAGTAGTTGGAAATTGTCCCAATTTATCACCGGAGAGTTTTGGAAGAGATGGATAAAGGAGTACTTGCCAGTGATAACCCGTCGATGTAAGTGGTTCGAGGACGTCAAGGAGTTAGAAGAGGGTGATCTAGTTCTTGTGGTCAACGGAACTGGGCGTAACCAATGGATACGTGGACGAATTGAGAAAACAATTACAGGACGCGATGGAAGAGTTCGCCAGGCATTGGTGCGAACGGCGAGTGGAGTTCTACGGCGGCCTGCAGTTCGGCTTGCAGTGTTGGACGTCGGAGAGTTATGTAAACCTATGGAACCTTCAGGGTATCATGGTCAGCACCTAGGTTTACGGGTGGGGGTATGTGACGACAACACCCCTCGTTGCAGCGACGCCGCCGATGTAGGTCAACGCGTTCGCAGCAGACCGCATACACCGAACATGTCAGGAATGACATGCCATGAAAAGGAACGTCAAACGGAAGCATTGAACAATTAATGTATAAAAAAAACACATTGTTGTGCGGAGACGAAATTTATTTGCATATTTTCGATCAGTGAGATTCCTTAAAACTAGTTAATTTCTTAAAAATAAGTGAGAATATATAATTGCTATCGTAAGTAAATTTATTAGAAAATATTGTGAAATTAAACGCTAACTTACAAACTACGCCTTACAGATAACCTTAGATAACGTGGATGGAAGAAAAGATTCCTCCCATATACTTATTCCTACACTAAAATTGTAAGTAAATCTAAGAATTTATTGTGAACTTTCATTAATAAAAACAACATGAATTCTAGCTTAAAGCTAACACCACCACAAACGGCTGTTTGCTATAAAGACTTGGTGACACAACCCCCACCCCAAAAAACCCCCCTCTCTTTCCCTTCCTTCCCCTCCCCCCCCCCCCCCCCCCCCCCCCCCCCCCCCTCCTCACCCAAACTCCCCCCTCTTCAAAAATAAATTTTCCCCAAAAAAACCCCACCCACTACCCTCCCATCCCCCCACTTCTTCTCACCCCCCTATAAATTCAAAATCCCAATTTCATAAACAATTAATCCACATCCACTTCACACACACAACTACACTCAGGCAAATGCACTTAAGAAATTCAAAATGATAAACTTATGAAAACCCAAAACCGAAGGATTTTTTTGTTTCATAAGTCACTTATGCGTTTCATATTAGACGCCTTGGTTTTCACTATTTGGACGTAAGCCATTCATGAGTCACGAATTTGAAATTCATAAGGCTAGTTTTGAAAATCGACAGTGTTTATTTGAAAAAAAAAATCAACATCATCATTTCTGCGCCTGCGCTAAAAAAGCAAGATGGAAGTCATCATCGAAGAGCAAGCGTTGCTACAGGATTTACAGGATACAGAATTTTTGCTTAAATTGATAGACTTTAGCTTTTGACCCCTGTTGTGGAAGCCAAATTTAATTTAAAGGATTGGATAATTTATTACAAGCATTTTAATGAAACCCCCTATTGCGCACCATGGAGAAATTTGAAATGTGCTTCAACATGCTAGTTCCGCCACTCATCACAGAGGGCCGCCTTTGATCTTAAAAACTACATAGGGCAAATGACGGATTCGGTAGGACTTATCGTTTATCTTAGCCTATTATCGTCAGGGGGTAAATAAAGTCGTAGAGAGCTATATTTTTGCAAAACGTTGCTCTGGAACATGATGTACCTTCATACAAAAACTCAGTGCTCAAGGACGTCATTTACCCCCCTGACGATAATAGGCTAAGACAAACGGTAAGTCCTGCCGAATCCGTCATTTGCCCTATTGTATTCCATAAAAATACGTTTTCAATTTCATGCAAAAATATATAAATGTTATAATTATGCTTTTTGTTTTCCATAAGCGTGCCTACTAAAATTCATAATGCGGACTTATAGGTGTCTGATTTCTTAATTTAAAAATTCATAAGGCACCCATATGAATTATGTTCTACATTGTTTTGATTTCTTTTCCAATGCCTTATGAAAAGCTTACGTTATGATTTCATCCAGAAAATCTGTTTCATAAGGTACCGCATTGAAATTCATGAAAATAACTTGTGACTGAACTTCATAAGGGGTTTTATTGAATTTCTTATGTGCATTTGCCTCAGTGTAACGGACACCCCTGGGGCCACACACAAAAAGTGATGGGGGGTGGGTTGGCCCCCCCAGCAACAACCCCCACCCCCCGAAAACCCCCCGACCCCGAAAAAAAAAAAAAAAAAAAAAAAAAAAAAAAAAAAACGGAGAAAAAAGGAAAAAAGAATTTTTTCTCTCTTCTTTTTTGGGCAGGTCAGGAAGCTGCGCAACAAAAAAACAAAAAACCCTCCGGTTTATTTAAGCGGTAAAAAAAAAAAAATAACATTAATAACACCAATCCCCCAAAAAAATATAATTGGGGCCCAACCGGAAAAAGAAAAAAAGGCTTTTTCCCCAGGGAAACCCGCCCCGCATTCCCCCCCGCTCTTTTTTAGAAGAGGAAGAGTCCCCGTCCCCGTTAGATTTTTTTATGACAAGAAACTTACCGAACGAAGTCATCTTGCCTCAGTTAGGTTTTAATGAAAAGTCTATGTCGAATTATAAATCCCGCTGTGGTATCCATCATTACTGAAATTAATGCTTTTATTGCATAAAGCAAAGGGACCGGTCTTTCAACGGCAGCCATTTCAATTTTTTTGGGGGAGGTACCCGTCGGAAAACGCTTGGATCCATGATATTGTCAAACGACCGTGAAACATGGTGGAGGCAATGTGATGGTCTGGGGATGTTTTTCTGCCAACGGTCTTGGTCTGATCCATCAGAAAAATGGAATTATGGATCGCTTTATGTACAATAACATCCTTAGAGATGTTATGCTACCTCATGCGGAATGGAATATGCCATTAAGATGGGTGTTTCAACAGGACAACGACCCAAAACACACCGCCAAAGTGGTCAAAAAATGGTTCAGCGATAATAACATCATGGTTATGGAATGGTCACCACAGTCCCCTGATCTAAACCCTATCGAGAACCTTTGGGAGATCGTGGATCGAAGAATTATTCGCGTGGGGGTTAAGAATAAGGAACAATTGTTCGAGCAAATTCAAAAGGCGTGGGCAGCAATCCCTCAGAACATTATTGACAACCTGATTGACTCCATGCCTCAACGATGCAAGGCTGTATTCAAAATAAGGGATTTGCTACTAAATATTGACAGCAGAATTGCAATTGTTTTGTCCAAAAGAAAAACCGTTTCTTTCTGTTTTTCAATATTATGAGTTTCTTTTCAGTGACTTATGATTATTTTTTGTTTCAATAAATCAGTATGTTGTTTTTGAACGCACACATGTATTATTCCAAGATTGACCATTCATAGTTCTTCAATGATAAATTTCATGGTAGTCATTTACTGGTTGCAAATGTTTTGTCCAATACTGTAGCTCATCAAATCTTCCGGTCCGCCTCTAAGCATCTTGTTGTGCCAGGTACCAGGTACCTTAAGGTGAAACTATAGGGAGTCCTTTTTCCATATGATTTATAGGTTAGGTTAATTATCAGTTCACAATTTTTAAGACTAAAAATCACAAACAAAACAAAACAAACAACGCTCAGTTTGCTAACCAATGGATGCTCTAGTGTAGTAAACGATTCTTGATATTTTCACGCCTGAAGTCCTAATAGTATTTGAGGTTTGTACTCAGAAAACTTCGAAGTGATAGGGACTCCAAAATATAAATCACACTTATTGACTGGTTTATATTTTACTAGATAGCTAAGACAATAACTCTTAGTATCTTTTCAGAGAAATGGCTAAGCTCTTCAAACATCCGGGGGACTACAAGGATTTCACTTACATATATCTTCGTTCTTAAGTTTGTTTCTTTTCAGGCAACAAAGAATTTACTTCTACCAAATTTTGAAGACATTATCTAATAGCCTGTTTTTGTTTTGTTTTATTTTTCGTTATGCTTGTCTCTTTTCAGTCACAACTCCTTCTCTCTAAATTTTCCCTATCAATCTCCTCCTATCCCTAAACCAATGCACGGAAGCTAATGGAACAACGGGGCCCGTTAGTGAAAGTGCCGACATGCTATACGGATTAGTATGCGCGAACGCTTAGGCTATGAAGGTTCTCAATCAACGGCAGCCATTTCCTCGTTGTTTGAGGATGCAAATCCTGCAGTTTCCACACCAGATATAGGTTTGAAATTTATGAAATTAACAACTTGCCTTTAAAATCAAGTGTTGCTCACTTCAACTTTATAAGTAGGTATATTAATCACTTTTTACAGATAGGTTTAATTTGGATTTTACATCTTGCAGACGGTTTCCTGTGCTTTTGGTCTTACGGCATCTTGGTTCACGGAGAATAAAATTTCCGTCACCGCCTACAGTAACCAGTTGCTGAAATCGGCCCAAAAGATGTCCTCTCGTTTACTCGTCCGTTAATATTTTTGGCGACAAACTGTACACTGAATGAATCGATTTTCCGGAGTTAGCAACTCCGTTGCGTGATGTAGAGCAGTGCCGGAATTATGTTACCATCTTCTACTCTAAAGTAACGGTTCTAATGATTAATCCATTCGGGAATGGATTCAAATTTACTCGATTCCACATCCCAACGGTAGAGCGACTAGCGACGGAATTGATGCAACACGGACGGAAAGTTTATGGCCGCCCATTCTCAACAAGAGCTTTTGACATCCCCGACCTTACATCAGACAATATGGCTCGCTTTAAAATCGGACGATACTCTTTATGGACACCCAGGACGCACCGTAGAAAGCAATATGGGAGTCCCCAGTTCCTCTAACTCAGTCGAGCCTGTTGCAGCCAGCGTTCTTCTTAGTCGTCCTGGCCCTGAGCTTAGATGTGGACTGGGTGTCTCCCAACTTGCTACGTTAGGCAAGTTCAAACATAAACGTGAATTTTCGCAGCCTGATGCTGTTCCCAATTCCTCGTCCTCACCTGCAAGTTAGCATGCCGGAATCACCTCTGCTACCTCATACGCAACTATAGTTCCGCCGCCTGCCATCCCTGATGGTTCCGAACTTGTCACCGATTATGTTGAAGCAGCCTCCAAAAGTTAGGAAGGAGAAAATCCGTTCAGCCCAATTCGTTTGACTGCCGTACACAGGACCTCATAGTTTTCTACCAGAACGTCGGTGAAATCAATTCTAATGTCCTTAACTACCGTTTGGCTACCGCTGCTCGCTGCTATGATGTTATCGTCCTGATCGAGACTTGGCTCGATGGTCGCACACTTTCCAACCAAGTATTTGGATCCGATTATGAGGTTTTCCGATGCGATAGAAATCCCAACAACAGCAGGAAATCTACTAGAGGTGGCGTTCTAAAAGCGGTTCGTTGCGGATTGAAGGCAAAACCTATCGAAAATAGTGAATGGGAGTGTTTGGAGCAGATCTGGCTCACTGTTAGACTATTGGATAGAACACTGTTTCTGTGTGCTGTGTATATTGCACCTGATTGGACACGTAATACCGAATTCATTGAGGCGCATTGCCGCTCCGTTTTCTCTATAGTTGAAAACTCGGCTTCAACGGATGAGTTTATGGTGCTAGGTGACTTCAATTTGGCCGGTATTTCGTGTAAATCGTCTCGCAGTGGCTTTCTCCATCCTGACTGCGAAAGGTCCGTGCTTCATTCAGAAGCTTTACATCTTCTCGATTGCTATAGCGTGGCAACACTCTCCCAAATTAACCACGTAGTGAACGAAAATCACCGCAGCTTGGACCTCTGTTTTGTAAGTGCTCGAGTCACCGCTCCGTTCATCTCTACGGCCCCCGCCCCTTGGGTTAAGCATGTCCCACATCATCCACCTCTAGTCGATTCCATTCCTGGAAGTCTGGACAACGACTATGCTGACTTTCCAGCGCCTGTGTCGTATGATTTCCGGAAAGCCGACCATCGTAGCATAACCGAGGTGCTGGCCAACATAGACTGGGATACAATTCTGGACGCTGACGACGTTAACAATGCCGCCCTCACATTTTCTCATGTCTTGGTATACGTCATTGACAGGCATGAGCCGAAAACTATTCGCCAGAAAGACTCTCTTCATCCGTGGCAGACGAAGGAACTAAAAAAGCTTAATTCGACCAAGAGAGCAGCACTAAGAAGATACACTAAATATCGCACGCTTTCCTTGATACATTTCTACGTGAGGTTGAATTACAAGTTCAAGCGGGTTAGTCGTCTATGCTATTCTCGGTACCAACCAAATCTCCAAAGAAAGCTGAAATCACGTCCCAAATCTTTTTAGGAGATATGTTAATCAGCGGCGCAGGGAGTCTGGACTACCATCGTCCATGGTCTTGAACGGTGAAACCGCTTCCATTCCTCAGGATATTTACCGCTTGTTTTCGATCAAGTTTGCCAGCATATTCACTGACGATCAGATAACTGCGGCTACGAACAACGTTCCTCTGCATGGTCACTCATTTGGTGCAATCGATATCTGTATTGAGATGATCTCCAACGCCGCACCGCAGCTCAAGTCTTCAATCCTGGCCCATATGGAGTTCCGTTAGTATTTCTAAAGAAACACATTTCCATTCTGCTGGCCCCCTTGCATCGTCTGTTCCGGATTTCCACATCAAGTGGCATATTTCCCTCGTGTTGGAAGGTTGCTCACTTGTTTCCAGTTCACAAGAAGGGAACCAAACGAGATGTGGATAATTACCCTAGGCATTTCGTCTTTGAGCTCGTTATGATAGACATTCTACTCTCCCACTGCAAGCAATACTTAAGAGAAGATCAACACGGGTTCATGGTCGGCCGTTCCACTACCACTAATCTGTTGTGTCTCACTTCGTTTATTACGGAAAATATGGCCAAAATGGCGCAAACGGACGTCATCTATACAGAACTTTCAGCAGCTTTTGATAAGCTCAACCACGACATCGCTATCGCAAAACTACATAAGCTTGGAGTAAATGGAATTCTCTTACAATGGTTTCGCTCCTACCTTACTGGTCGTCTGCTGACTGTTGCTGTTGGTGATTGCATGTCCGACGTTTTTTCCAGTCACTTTAGGAATACCACAAGGGAGTCATTTAGGGCCGCTGATCTTCTTGCTGTACTTCAATGATGTGAATCCAGTCCTCGTAGGCCCCCGTCTTACGTATGCCGATGACCTGAAGATCTTTTTACAAATCCAGTCTATCAACGATTGTCACCTCCTACAACAGCAGCTGCAAATCGTTGCTCACTGGTGCAGCCTCAACCGCATGGTGGTTAATCCGGAGAAGTGTTCGGGGATCACTTTCTCTAGAAAAAATGAGCCGATTCTCTTCGACTATAAGCTTCGTGGCACGATAATCTATGGCCGAATCAATTGCAGCGCCATCCTGGAGCAGATTAATATTAACGTTCCACCAAGGGCATTGCGCAATAGCGTAAAGCTGAGGATGCCAATTCGCCGAAACAATTATAGCACGAACGGTGCGATCGGAGGACTGCAGCTTGTTTTTAATATAGTCTCGACAATGTTCGACTACCATGTCCCTCGGCAAACTCAGCGCAGACGCTTCACGACATATTTTAATGAAATGAAGATCTTTATGAAATCATTCGGCGTTTTGGAATGGTCCATGCGAACCCGGTAGCTTCTCCTGCGGATCCGGGGTTGAGCCTGGAAAAGTCGATGGCACCTAAGACCGAAGCAAAAACGGCGGATGCTTTCAACTTAGTGTTCTTAATGCACTGCTACAATTATTAATTCAGAGCATTCGATGCCAAGTATAGTGATATATTAGTATGTTTTTGTAACAAGTACAATCATACCCTATCTATGCCGAGGAAGTCGAGAAATTTTCCTTATCGGAACATTCCTAGACCAGACTGGTAATCGAACCCAGCGTTGACTTGAAAGGCTATTCCTAAACCACGCAGACATTTCTGTGGGGAAGGGGGGTCTGACCAGTCACAAAGTTTCCAAAAAAAAAAAAATATGGAGAAAAGTCAACGAGGCTAATAGGGGCGGTGGGTCTGAGATTTTCAAAAATGAGTCTACGTGGTTTATGAATAGTCCCTTATCTCTCTAAAAAAAAAACACTGGTAGAAGATTGATTAATTCTTTAAAACACATACTGTGTCCCAAGAGAACGTCAACAGTTCATAATCGAATGAATGGAGTGTTGGTCGGAAAGAGAGAAGTTGGATGCCCATCTGTGCATTGTAATGAAACTTGTCTATGGACCTTTACATGGTTTTAGTGTTGTCCAGCTCATTCGACTTGAATTTGACGTTTTCGGAGGGTGATGATTTCAAAACTTCACGTGAGTGCGAGCTAGAGGGAAAATATGGTGTGTAAGGATCCATAAAATAATAAACAAGCAAAATTGTTTATTATCTTTATCATCAAAAACAAATAGAACACCTTTCTTCTGAAAAACTTTTAATATAATTATTTTATTTCATAGTACAGAATAGTTATAATACCTAAGTGCAAAGAACTTTCAGCTCTCATTGATACAGTTTCTTCTGCCGAATATTTTCATTCACATCGTCCAAACATTCCGCTAAGGGATACGACCCGAAGGCATACGATTTGCCTATATCCGGAATGTATTCGTTGCTTTTGATGAATATCACCTGTGACATTGTCTGAAATAGATTACACTATAGTAATTGCCCAAAAAAAGTCATACGAAATTACCTCCGACAAATCCCTCAACATCACGGCCAATTCCTCGCTAACTAATTCCGTCCGTTCCTGATCACCAGTGCGTACACTAGCAATGTACTTTTCCAGATCCTGCACCGTTGTCTCTACATCCCGAACAGTGTCCTTTATTTTGACAATCTCCCGTCGATTGTAGCGTTCGACACGATCGAAGTCAATCGGCTCAATGGTTCGATTCTCGAGCTGACCAAGCGTCTGTACCGACTGCTTCAGTGATTTGACCATAGATTCCACATCGAACGATTTTCCCACCATCCTACTATTATCGCTCAGATCGGTCAACGATCCGGAAGGACTGCTGGCCAAATTGGTTTCGTTTAAGATTCTCGACTGTTGTAGCGGAATAGCTTTCTTCTGTGAGTTGGCGCGGTTCAGGCGGTTTGATCCTCCGGGAGGCCGATACCGGATTTTGTTGAATATGGAATCCACGTCGTCCACCGAAAGTCTGTTAGATGAATCCACCGAGCCGATGTTTGAACGTGGTGCCCATTCTTGTTGAGACAGTTTCAGCAGGCGATCGGGAATGTCCGGATTTGAAATCAATTTAGATTCCAAACGGCCGTTATTTAGGATGCGGTTGATCTTGTCCAAATTGTCAATAATCTGGTTGGAAAGATGGTGTAGGTCCTGCTCCATCTTGCAGTCGTAGTGTGTACTTATTAGATCTTAACGTAAGACCATACCAAAAACATTCACTAAAATACAGCAAAAGGAACAGAATACGCGCTTGAATAATTGCTGTTTGTTTTCAAAAATTAATTTCGCTCTGAGCGAGAGCAGGGATGCCAGATTTTTTTAAACCGCCCATGAACATTGTAACTGGAAAAGCACATTATTTCGTGTATAATCTCACTGAAAATAATTCCATGGTTGTACCGACAATGAAATCATGGTCAAGATAACTTTTCCATATAATGGTTACAAATACCATGAAAATAGTCGAATTCACCACGTTCATATCATTTTTGACTATGGTCATGATAACAAGGACTATTCCGACATTATAGTAAATGTTGAACTAACTATTTTTTATGGTTGTTTTGACTATGCTCATAGTCGGTTGAAAATCACTATACTGCTATAGGCATTCTAACTCCCAATAATAATCAAATCGACTATGAAATTTTTCTCAGAGCTTAGGAAATATTAAATCAATAATATTCGTACACAGAGACAAATTTGATAGTAAATTTTACCATTATTGGGGGTTAGATGACTATTGCATTATAGTGATTTTAAAGCGACTACGATCATGGTCAAAACGACCATTAAAAAAAGTTGATCCTACATTTGCCATAATGTCGGAATAGTACTTGTTTCCGTGATCATAGTCAAGCATGCCAAAACGGGGGGACCCGCCCTTTTTCATGGTTATTGTAAACATCATATGCGATAGTCATCCTGACCATGATTTAATTGTCGGTATAGGTCCGTATCGAGTTCGAAAGAAATTTTTTTCTATCTCAATCCCATGTTAAATTCCGTTTACTGAAACGGAAAAGTAAAGAATCGTAAAGAAATTTTTGCAGCAGTATCCCCCTGAAAAGAACGAAAAATAAAATTGGAATTTGTAACGTTTCCATGCAAACTAATGGGAGCTGTCACTGTTACTTTCGGAAAAATATTCCGCTCGATTATTCCGTAAGTTAAGGTGACATTTCGTTCCATGCATATCAATTGTCAAAATTCCGCTTGGTAATATTGAACAAAATTCCGTAACCTCTCTACTTTTTAAGTCGATACTGGCCTTATAGCGATAGAATTTTTTCAGAGTAGTTTCGCGCGGAGCCTAGTACGATGGTATACTGATGTAAAACACATATCGAAATCCATAATATTTGCCTTATAAAACTGCATGAACCCACAATATTTAGATTCCATACGGCCCTTATGACATCGATGTGTGAACTAGGGGTTTTCCAGTTAATCGTAATAATCATTCTTAAGGGTCACCCACAATAGATACGTTTGCGTTCCGTTGACGTAAATTTGACAGAAAACCTATGGGAAAACTGTAAAATTCACGCAAACGCATCCGCAACGTATCAATTGTGGGCCAGCCATTATCAATTTCATAAACTGCCTTATGAATTCCATGGCTGTTGTTTGTGTTAAAAAGTCATAAGGTATATGCATGAAATGGTAAAAAGCACGCCTCGAATGATTGTTTTGGATACTCTTGGTGAATACTGAATGCTGATCCCGATATTACCGAGCTGATATACTTCCTTCAAACATGGAAAGTAGAATAGGACGAAGCGAATCAATCAGTGAAACCATAAAATAGGTTAAGTCCATTACAAACATCATTACCAATCTCCTTGGGCAAGCAAGTTCACTGATTCCAGTGGTTTATCCGCTACGTACACAGAGACAAATTTGATAGTCAATTTTACCATTATTGGTTCCATAGCATGAACAAATAAATTTCATAAGATTGTACAATGAAACTTATACGATTGCCATAAGCAAACCCTTGAAAGTGGTTGTGAAAACATTCATAGCATTTCATACGGTGATGTTATGAAAGTCAAACCTTTTCTTTGTGGCTGATTTTCATAATGTTATTTAATGAACTATGAAAGTTTTTTTGCACTAGTGTACCCGCTAAGAAAAAAGCACCCAACGGAGCAGTTAAGTGTGGGAAGCCAAAATTGGGTATAGTTATGTTTACCTACCGTTTAAGGTAATTTTTTATCAGGGTCCCCAAACAGCAGCGTTTTTTTGCCACCGCCGCAGCGAAATCGTGGCGAAAAAATCGCCGCGATGAGAATACATGGTGGCTTATGAGAGCGCACAAACCGACGCGATGCGTTTTTTAATCGCGTCGGTTTGTGCGCTCTCAAACGCCTTAAAACGACGTGAAGTGGATTTCAACATTCAAGCCATCTGTCAGCTGCCTCCAGGGTGTTCATCTGGACGAAAATCATCCGTTGTACAAACGTGAACAGTTTTACGTGTTAAGGGATCGAAATATGCTGCTTGAACGTATCCAACAGGCACAGGTTCTGCTTAACACTGTCGTGCACGATGAATTGCCGTTGAAAGGTCGGTATCGTGTTCGAAAGAAATTTATTTTTCTATCTCAATCCCATGTTAAATTCCGCTTACTGAAACGGAAAAGTAAATAATCGAAATGAAATTTCTGCAGCAGTATCCACCAGAGAAGAACTAAAAATAAAATTGGAATTTGTAAGGTTTCCACGCAAACTAATGGGAGCTGTCACTTTTACTTTCGGAAAAAAATATTCCGCTCGATTATTCCGTAAGTTAAGGTGACATTTCGTTCCATGCAGATCAATTGTCAAATTTCCGCTTGGTAACATTGAACAAAATTCCGTAACCTTTCTACTTTTTAAGTCGATACTGGCCTGAAGGAATTATTTTTTTAATAAAAAAAAAAATTTATCCACCACCCACAATCTTTTTCACTCTCTTTCTACGTTATACCCAATATCGCAAAAAGAGCGCGGTATGGGGCGTCTCATATATATTACACCGTGCCCCTCCCCAAGTTAGGTACAACATATAGGCAGCAACAACACGCATATCAAACGGTTCACTCACCCAAATAATCATAAGGATTTCATAAGGTTCAACTTATGAACGATGATTAAAATTTCATAAGGTTGACTTATAAATAGATTTTTCTTACACGACGTTGTTCTTGTTCGCCTGTAAGCTTTCCTATTTACAAGTGTTGATATTATTTTTTCAACATCATTATATTTCATAAGTCAAATTTATGAAATTCATACTGTTTTCTTATAGCAAATAATCATAATGCAATCTTATGAATATCGAAAGTTTATTTCGCTGAGGGTTGGATTTTTTACGCGATGCGGGAGTGGATTATTCCGTGCAAGATCACCGTCGTTCAAAGCAAAATTCATTCATAAGTTACGCTTATGAAATTCAAAAGCATCTTATCAACAATCGTTGTACCTTATAAGGTTTTTTTAAAAAAAAAATTCCCGTCGGCCTATTTCCTCACATGGTGACAATCACCGACGCCAGGAAGACGACTCCACCACCTGGATCCTGCCAAGTAGTAGTCACGCATACCACTACACCACCGACGCTGGCTACCTTATAAGGTATCATATATGAAATTCTTAAGTTTATTTGGCTGAGTAAACGACTTTAACCCATCCAACAAAATTATGGCTTCGAGAAGATGGGTGAAAAATAAATATCCACATTGAAGTACAGTACTTTCCAAATAACCACAAGCATTATATTATTGCACTTATTCAACCCAAAATCAACATCATTAATGCGGAATCACATCAATTCAACAGTTGTCAAGTAATGAAGCGTTAGATTAGCTTCAAGAATATAGTGATGCATTACCAATGCAATAGTGCTACTTTAGCAATGTCTTATGGCATAACAATAGATATAGCATTAGTTCGATCTTAATGGGGCCCTTTTCAGCTTAAATTCCACTTCAATGATGCACTAGACGCAGGGAGCTGACGGGCAGCTATTTCCTGTAGCCAACATCTCTACCATCCAAACATCAAAAGATTCACTGTTTGTAAATGGTCCTGGGGCCCCGAAGCACCAACAGCAAAAAGGCCCAGTAATAAAAAAAAAAAAAAAAAAAAAAAAAAAGAAAAAAAAAGAAAAAGGTAGCAGGGCCCCCCCCCACACTATACACAATATAGTACAGAATAAATTTTTGACTCTTTTTTTTCTCCCTCCCCCCTATTAGGCTTAGGGCCAATTTCTTCACCTCCGCTTAGAGCTTAAACCATGTTTAAGCGTATGGTGAAGAAATTGGCCCATAGTGACCTTGAACGAACGCACACTAAAGTGCCATTTAGATCAAAGGAGTGCAAGTCAGAAGGAAAATCTTTTGGAGGAAAACAAACCATCATTCCTCTGTATGTGCCAGAAAGGGCGAGGTGATTAAACGTCAAAAAGCCTAACACCCCGTTCACACTACAACCTATATTACGTGATATAGAGTATCTTGATATCAGCATCTACACATCTAGTTTTCACTGGAAATAACTTGCATGGCATTTGATGTCAAGATACTCTATATCACGTAATATAGGTTGTAGTGTGAACGGGGTATAATAGCCTAATAATTCGTTCATGATACTAATACCACCGCACTCCTTGCGCACGGTACACAAGAGTTCGGAAAGTGCTACGTCATACTAATTTTTTTTGATTCGCTCGCTCCGTGATTGTTTATTGTGTGCGCCATAAAATTTAATTTTTCAACCGATTCCAGTCTATCGATGATGGAAAATTGGCTCTATATCGCTACTTGATTCTCAAGTCCCAGCGTTTGAAAGTTTATGTGGCAAACATTCAATTACCTCAGTTAAAGCACAAAGTCACTATAAATTACCCATGTTATCGGGTGGAAATGCTTCTGCTCAATAAATGGCATTTGTATCATGACTATTTCAACAATTCAGCATTCATAATAAACGTTTGAGCCGATTTTTTTTATTTGAACCTATGCACGCCCATAGGAAGTTGAATAGTGTTCCGTCATCACTCGTCGGCTCAGCACACTGAAAATAATCCACACGCTCAAATTAAATTTTTTAACACGACGAATTCATTTGCTGATGTGATATAATAATTCAGGAATATTTACATGGCTTCCAAATGCTTTACTTGTATATCTTAATGTCATTCACACTAATTTTCTGAACATCCCAACGCATCAAATATCTAAAAGAATTCCACTAGACATTCCCGTAAAATTACAGCATATTTGAACTATGTGTAGCGTCACATCGTTCGAACGTGTTTGACATTTCAGCATTGTGTACTAATCTGCAAAATCCTAGCTTTCAAGATGGCACGCCAACAACACGATGCCGAGAATGTGAAATCTAGTGAAGAATTAGGTTTGTCTACCGATTTTATTGATCTTTTCAATCGTAAGTGTTGTGCAGTGTTTTTTTTTGTGTTCCTTGTGGTTCTAATAATATGTTTTTGATTTCAGAATACGGAATACAGTTTGCGGACACGTCGCCGGTGTCTGCATTTCTTAGGCAACTCGGAATGAGGGTTGCAGCAATCAATTACTACGTTGTAGTAACCAACAGGTAATTCAAAGATGGATGAATGCATGCTAAGAATATTTTCAAATAAACTTGTCAATTTCAGGAGAATCTGATTTATTCCGGTGATGCAGCAGTTGAAAACGCAGTGCCACCGATAGTTAACGACTTTTCAGCAGCATCCGAACCAGCACCTCTGATTACCGTATCTAGACAGACCTCCGGATTCTTAAAATCGACACAATCCCTTACATTGTCGGGCAACTATGGCAATGTGGCGAGTTTCATGAACATAAACTAGCATATGAAGCACAGGTTTGCACCCAATTGTTCAAAATTAACCAACTATCCGTATTTGATAGCCCTCCACTGATGATACATAATATTGAAAACAAGATGTACTTCAGAAAAAAATATGATTATACAAACGAAGACAGTGATATGTAAAACGGTTATGTATTCATGAAATAAAATTAGTTATTGTAAATATAAATAACACTATGTATGAAAAATAACTGGCACTGTAGTACTAGTGAGCAGCATTAAAGCATTTGAAATGAATATTAAGGAAATAAAGAAAAAAATACCTACATATTTACCAGCGTTTATTTACATAAAATTTCAAATTAAAAAACATTTGAATATCTAGACGTAATAACATTGATGTCAGTGAGTCTCGTTCATCGATTTAGCATGACATACACGTTATATTTATATGGTAAGCTTTTCGAAATGTACCAGAAACATACATTATACATTAATGTGTAAAACATATGTATGACAAATGGATCAAAAATAGTGAAGAACAACATGTGTAACATGTGAATTTATGGTTATAAATTATTTCAGTGCAATGTTTACAGTATGTTTGCTTCCAATACAAGCAAGCATTGCGTTGCCCCAGACCTTATATAGACGTCATTGGTACTCTAAGACACTATAGTCAACCTGGCAACGCTGTCAATAATGTCGCCGGCATAACATGCTTCAGAGTAATTTTTACAAACAGTTCAGTGTGCCACTGACCGAGCATCCTTGCATGGGGTCGTACAAATAGCAATAGGATACAAATTAGAAGAGTCAAATCTTCGCTCGCGCAGATTTTTCAATAATCATTCATTAAGTAATGACTCAATCCAACATTTTAATAAAACTTCAAAGTGAGCACTGCTTCTTGCAGGGCCAATGCTTCAACAGCTATGATGCGTTTCTCGCCAAACTGGAGCAACACAGCGCAAAAGATCTGGTATACTACTGGCGGCGAGATTCGAGGACCATCGAGGGAGCTGCCTACAAGACGTCCCGCCCAATAGCGCCAGCCCTCCGCTACTACTCTGTTCGTTATTCCTGCATCTTTGGTGGCCAGAAGATCGGACCCAAGTCCAGTGATTCGAAAAGGAAGTAGGTTTCATTCATTATTCATTTGATCATAGTGTTTTAATATTAAGGTGTTTTTAGGAGATCCTCGATCCGAAACGATTGTCCGGCCTTTATTGCCCTACGGGCAACGCAATGTGGCCAACAGTTGATGGTAATGTCAGTTTCCAATATACACAATCATGAAATCAGTGCCGAAGTGAGCAAAAATCTCTCTCATAATAAAAAACTTCCCTGTGATATGAAGCAGAAGGTAATGGAGCTTCTATTCTACAATGTGGAAAAGAAACTGATTCGCGAGTACGTCAGACTAAAAAATGGCAAAGAACTTTCTACCAAGAACCTTTGTAATTTAATGGCTTCGTTGAAGAAGAATGCGCGCTTTGCAGATGCCAGTTTGGATACGAATAAAACTGATAATCTCACTGCCGAATTGATCAAGTTCATAGCCGATCACGGAGGAACGGTTGATACTAGATCACATAAGCAGGCACCTGCTGCATCTGAGTTTTGTACGGAATCAATCGGAGGAGAAACTGAAATGCTAGAAGAACGATTATCGGATGATTTTGAAGAGGATGAAGAAGAAGTCCTTTCTAATGGCTCATTAAATAAATCTGACGGTAGTCATGAGTTTGTTATAGAAATACTGGACGAGGCACCTTGCGAGGAAAATGTGTCGTGCATACCGAAAACTAGTACCCCTAAAACACGCCCCCGATGGAGAACTCCTGCCTGTTTTGGTTGCAATTCCAACAATCGAGTGGTGCGGGCACAGCTTCAAGTGCTTCGAGCTCGAAGGGACAAAATTCGAGAGGAAATCGATCTGCTTCGTTTGCGAAAACGAAAACTACGACTCGAGATACTGGCGATGAATAGACAGCATACTCGTTAACCATCTCATATCCAAAAGTTTTTAGGTTGTTTTGAGGTGCAAATAATTATCTCTGCAAAAATTTCTAGAACAGAAGTGTATACAGCGAAAAATTAATCCATCGAAAAAAGTTTTTGTTAAAAATCAATTGATTGTCAGTCGTTTTTTAATAGGTAGTTGCTAGAATTCTAAAAATACATATCGATAAACAATAATAAAAGCCCAGATAAGCCGTAATAAGTTTTTACTATTGGATCGTAGATTGACAAACATGAGGCGGACCAAAAATGGTGTATCTCCTGTTATTTATTCTAATATCAAAGGTTGCAAATCCAATGAAAAGTGAAATGCGTTTCTGTTTCATAGAATACTTTATAAGAGAGTGCCGAAGACACAACAACAAGACAACAATGACAACTGACAAAAAAACTATTGTAATGGAGGAATTCAGGTAACGCAAAAGTGAGGTTAAACGTCGTAGATGGCGCACTTTCAAAATGGTTTTTCGAGCTGTCCAAGCAAAGTAATTGGTGATAAAAAGATAGGAAAATCGACGATACTGACCAATTCCATACAGTTTGAAAAATAGCTAGAAAGTTATTATCAATTTCAGTTTTAGATACTACCAACATACTACGATGTTAACCACACTTTATCTTGACTTGGATTTCTCAATAGGGTGTATGTCCCTTGACTCAGCCAAATAAGCAACGGTCGATTGCATTTTTTTTTATTATAACTGATAAAGCCTTTTAGCTGTAAGCGATATTCAACTAGTTATACACTTGCTTAGATAAGTTTAATAAGACATTTGGTAGTGTGTTTCACAAAAAGTTACACAATACATTTTATAAAGTTTTATAAGGGGTTGTAATGTCGGTCTATAAGCACTAAATTGGATCTATTCATGGATGCAACTTCGTCCAATTTGATAGATTTATTATTAAATTCAGTTTTCGCACGTTTTGCCATAGTTGGTAACATAGAAAAAAATATGCCCCTTAGGGCATCTTCAACGGCGATCCAAATCGTGGATTGGATTTGTTTATTTTGAGAAGAAAAACGCAAAAAAATCGATGCACCGGTGTAGTAAATTTTGTTTTATACTGGATCTATTTTGGAGCATTTTAAAACTGGTATATGTTTTGATCTATTCTTGCAGCAATTTGAAACAAGAAAAATACCGTTCCAAATCACTACACGCTACTTGATAATACCAATTATTGAGTAAAATTTCAGCTTTTACTAAACAATAACTCAATTTTATTGAGTATATTCCGAGGTATATTTGTGAGCCGAAAAGTAACCGTGTTTACTGCGTGTGATGTTGGCGGCGGAAAAAAGTTGTGTTGCTCGCCTCGGTTGCTGATAATTATCTCAAGTTGCTCCCGGGGCTAGTGAATTGCCTTTTCGTTTCATTCCTAAAGAACGAATGATTGTCTTAGTTTTTTTTTACAGTTACTGCATTTTCCGGAAATCGCTGACTAGATCGAAATGTGGAGGTTCCGAGATTCCGAATAGTATTTCGATTGCTCGGAAACGAAAATTAATGAAGTCTTCAAAGTAAACAATCGGTTTATTGATACATTGGTCATGATAAGCACTTGCAAATAGCTCATATAGATAGATTTTGGAGAAGCCTCTAGTTGACTCTAGTTGTCGCATAATGTACAGGAACACCTCCCTT
The DNA here is from genome assembly GCA_024533555.2 of Aedes koreicus. NCBI lineage: Eukaryota > Metazoa > Arthropoda > Insecta > Diptera > Culicidae > Aedes > Aedes koreicus. The sequence continues at coordinate 296,928 of JAHHFK020004768.1, read as the reverse complement.
GGCATGCGGAACCGTAGAAAGTGCTTCTCATTGTAGGTTTGCGTGTCGTTAAAGTAGTCCTGGAACAGCTTCTGATGACCGGAACGGAAATCACGGTCGACGTAGGGGCGTCATCCATGACGTTACCCTCTCCGTTTCGACTCGTGTTTATCCGCTGCCAAACTACAAATCATCATTATCTAATATCGTTTTACTGAAATGCATGCATTCACACACTCACCTTCAGCCAAACGAAAGAAAAGGTATTGCTTGTCGTCAGCTAACGACGCACTACTGGCATTAAAAAATATTTGGTCAAACCCAGGGGGTGCGACTCTATCTCAGATGCAGGATTTTTTTTGTTATGCTTTTGTGCGATGTGCGCACGCTTAGTAGATAGAAAGAAGATTTTAAAGATTATGATGAAGATTTTAAAGATTTACTGCAAAAAGATGCAGCACGATGCAAGTAGATGGATTAATATTTACAAGCTGAAACAAGATTTTTCAAAGATTGATTCGCTAGCGTGGAATTTTTCGATCATATTGAATCTGGATTTAGATGTGTCGCACCCCCAGGTCAAACCAATCAACGGCAGAATGTTTGTGAAAAATCTGCGATCTCTGAAAAAAAAACTTCTGATCTCTGATGTTCTAAGATCGACACGATGACAGGTGTTGGCAAGTTTAACAACAAGAAATACAAAACCGGTGCGGGGAACGCAAAGTTGGTCTATTTTAGCTACTTCTATTCAAGTTTCGCTGATGCAAATTAGGTATAAAGTTGATCTAAAAATAGACCGCCGCTGAAGATGCCCTTACATTGGGTCTACGGTTTTGTTGTTTAATCATTGTTATTTTGTCTATCTGAAGAGTTAGTTAATAACATGTGACTATTACCTGTACATCTAGGCTTTATTACTCGGTAAATCGGTTCAATTTAGAAAAATTTAGGACATTAAAAGATGGTGAAGATAATCTGTTCAGTTTAACCATTGAAATCATGGTGTCTAAAAAGTTAAGGTGATCGAAAATTACGTGTGAGTGAAAAACTTTAAATTGATTAATAATGTCTCAATTGCTTCGGAATCAATCGGTCATCCTAGTAGCACATAATCTAGATTATTGCTGTATCAATGACACATTTGGTAAAGGATCGAACGATCAAAACTTGGTCGACGCAAATATGACGTAGTTTTTTAAATCGTGCATTTAAAAAACTTGAAAACCCTTCATTTTGTAGGTGTATGCGTACGGAATGTTGATTCTATTTTGTTTTTGCCATTTTCTATTCCGTTGTCAAAATGGCGTCGAAGCAAGAAGAGCAGCGTATTCAAATTTTGCACGCGCATAAGCAAAATTCAAATTATTCCCACGCCGACTTGGCAAAATCACTTAATATTGCCAAATCAACCGTGACGAATGTTATAAAAGTGTTCAGAGAACGTCTGATCACTGACAGGAAGCCGGGATCATGAGTAAACCGAAACCAGGAAGAATAGTAGCCAGCATTTTCAAACGCAATCCCATCCTTTCCATCGGAGATATCGGAAACAAATTGGGAAAGTTTCACACAACAGTGCAAAGAGCAAAGAAACGAGCTGGACTGTCAACATATAAGGTTACAGTGTTACAGGTTACAGCCAAAAGAAGAGCGCGTAAGTTGTAGACGAGTTTGTTGGCCAAGTTTGATTGCGTCGTAAGGGAACGTACACACACAACAAGTCTTTTTTTTCTACCCCCCCCCCTTTCCCCTTTTTTTTATGGACCTTAAAAATTTTCTTTTTGGTTTTTCCCTTTTTCCCCCAACCCCCCCCCCCCCCCCCGACCCAAAATAATGGACCTTTCCCCAAGGAACGACCAAAGATTAACCGCCACCGGAAAAGAAAAAACAAAACAAAAATAAACCCAAAAACCCCCCCCCCGAGAAAACACAGAAAAAGGATACCCCCCCAAGAGTGCAAAAACCACCCCCAAAAAAAAAATTTTCAAACACCCCCCGCACCCCCCCCAAAAAAAAAAAAGGGCAAACAAAAAAAAAAAAACAAAAAAAACCCAAAAAACAGTTGGAAGTGAACAACAATTCAAGGCAAATTGACGTTCAGCATCAAATAAGGTGTTTATAACAGCGGTACAAAACTTGATGGAAGGTGTGAAACGTTAAGCCCGAAAGTTCGCATTTGGAAAATCGGAAGCCTAATCAAATAATTTTCCTGTGTTTTGTAGACGATGAACTTCAAAAAGAAATAAAAATTTATCGTTTATATCATAAACTAATCAGTGAGCACTTAATCATGTGTGACCAATTTTTGACCGTTCCACCCTTTACAAAGGCTGAATCAAGGAGCTAGGCTAACATTACATCCCGTTAATTTATATGTGTCCCACACACGTATTTTTGCAATATAATCAACAAATGATGCCTATTTGTATCCACACATACTTCTTATGGCTACAAATAACTAGTATGTGTGGCCACCATGGTGTGTCTCGCTGAAATAGAGCGCAGTGAATTGCAATCGACTTGCAGTCAATTCAAAGCGAAGGATTTGCCACATTTCAGCATTATTAAAAATACATCACTGAGCTTTCCCAATGAAAAACCACAATCACACGTTGTGAGTGGCCCCAATAGCATCCTTACATCCTAATCAGTTCAAATCGGAAATCGGTACTAATTTTCAAATATTTCACTTGACAGCTTATTGTTAACCAAAACGAACCATGCTGCTACCCAATCCTGTTATCCAAAATCCCAGTGATTTCTCGTGGAAGTGCAGTGGTCTCCGCGGCTTCCAATAGAGCGAGTATCACGTCAACATATTCCTACCCTTTCCTTACTTGACCTGCATTCGGGCGGGGCCGGCGCCGGTATTGCCTTAGTTTGGGATCATGTATGTTAGTCCCAAGCACCATCTGTTGGTTCTCTGTGTGATAACAGCTGATCTGGCAACAACGGAGTAGCAACCACGGCCGGTCAATCATGCTCATGCTCATGCTCATGCTCATGCAAAACCTGTCTTTCTGTTCGTATGATTCGGTTCAAATCGGAAATCGGCACTAATATTTGATAATATTTCACTAGATAGCATATCGTGTACCAAAACAAACCCTGCTGCCGCCCAATCCTGTTATCTAACAACCCAGTAATTTCTCGTGGAAGTGCAGAGGACTCCTCGGCTTCCAATAAAGCGAGTATCACATCAAAACATTCCTAGCGTTTCCTTATTTGACCTGCATTCCAGGCGGGGCCAGCGCCGGTATTGCCTAAGTTTGGGATCACCAGTTATGTCACATTGAGGATGTATGTGAGTCCTGGCAATAACGGGGTACCCAGTCAACACAAAATCGCATATGATAGCGCATATGAGTACAACGTGGAGGCGATATACGTTCATTCGCTCATTTAACTCCATGTTGAATGTACGCATATCGCCTCCACGTTATACTCATATCCGTTATTATATGCGATCTAGTGTTTACTGGGTAGCAACCTCGGGCGGTCAATCAAGCTCATGATCATGCTCTATTTTGTATTTTGTCTGTCATAATTTTATAGCAGTTTTATTTGTCCATGAACATGGATAATGTCCTTGTTCTGATTTCAAGTATAACCTGATTTGTTATTGAGTTCTTTGAGTATATTAAATATGTTCTTAAGTGTTTTGTTTGTTCTGTGTTATATTTGTGTTTTTGAGAATATTGGTGATGTGTGTAGGTAGTTACTGTGAAAACAAATCTATCGTTATACCGACAATAATCATGGTCAGGATGACTATCGCATATAAAGGTTACAATAACCATGAAAATGGCCGAATTCATCACGTTCAAGGCATTCTTGACTATGATCATGGTAACAAGGACTATTACGACAATATGGCAAATGTAGGATTAACTATTTTTAATGGTCGTTTTGAACATGATCACAGTCGGTTCAAAATCACTATACTGCAATAGTCATCCTAACCCAGGGGGCGCGACTCTATCTCAGATGCAAGATTTTTTTTGTTATGCTTTTGTGCGATGTGCGCACGCTTAGTAGATAGAAAGAAGATTTTAAAGATTTTGATGAAGATTTTAAGGATTTACTGCAAAAAGATGCAGCACGATGCAAGTAGATGGATTAATATTTACAAGCTGAAACAAGATTTTTCAAAGATTGATTCGCTAGCGTGTGATTTTTCGATCATCTTGAATCTGGATTTAGATGTGTCGCACCCCCAGTCCTAACCCCCAATAATGGTAAACTTGACTATCAAATTTGTCTCTGTGTAGTGTCAATTATTATTACACGGTAAATCTGGAAAACTCATTTTATGACTATATTTTGCACATTTTCAAGATTATAGTTGATACAAAAAAAGAGAATGTTTTTTATACAAAAATTAAGAGTATTTTTTACTCTTTTTATACACAAAAGAAGAGTATTTTTTTTTTTTGTTTTTTGGGGTTTTATCCTCAAACCGGACTCTTCGATCACTCCAATTGCTATCTTTGAAATGTTACTAGAACAGTATAAAGAAAAATATTACAAATATGTCTTATAAAATAATATCCTTTATTGAAATTTTATCTTTGATATTTTTAATGATCTATTCTGTTTTCAGCTTTTCCAGGACTAGAAAGATATTAATACATATCTAATTTTTATTTATTTTTCAGTAACAATCCACGATGTATCATTTAAGTTTGAAATTTGAATAAATTAGCATTCTTGTCTATAATGATATCTTAATTTTTCGTGTACAAAATATACTAAATATTAAATAATATATAACGGGGAAAGGGAGGGACCATCAGGGCACCCAAATGAAACGATTTGGATAGGGAGCATGGGACTGCCTCCTCCCTATTGTTAACATTTCGAGGAACGAGGGCGGGCTCTTCGACCCCATCTATTGGGTTTATTCTGACAATCGAGGGCTAGATTCTAGTGCTGTGAGTGTGAACTTGCTTTTGGAAGGAGATTCTTTCCCCTATAATCGCGGGTTTCGCGTAAGTGTCTCTGCTTACGGGCCCGCCCAAACGTTTTTGGCCCTTCATACAGGAGCTTGATGATCACAAACAATAATAGAATCCTAATCAAATCGTTTCTCAGATTATCCCACTGCTATGGAAAGTTACCTTGCTACAATAGATGGTAGTATTATATCATCACTAATGAAGAGTACTTTTTACGCCTTTTCAAGCATATCAACGGCGACAAAAAAAAATGCGTAAAAAGTAGGCACCGCTGAGAAAAGAAAATTAACTCTGCCCGTGACTTGATGCTGACGCTATTTTCAAAAAGCATTTATTTTTTAAGCACCTTGTATAAGTTCCGGAATTGTTTTAGGCTGTTGCAATATAGAAAATGGAGGAAATATCAAATACGTTGGATACAGACGTATTCGCGAAGTTAACAGGTAAGTTAAATATTTGCTTTCGTCAGTAATTACAAATGCATAACACTGTATCAAAAAAAACCGGTCTTCCATGCCTTGTGGCCGGATGCAGTTATTAGAGATAAGTGATTGGGGACGAATCATTAAGTTTGGGATCGAGCTTGGAGCCGATGTGGTGGTACTTCTTGAGGGACTATTCGTAAACCACCCATTTTATCGACTCATTTTTGAAAATCTCAGACCCCCCGGGGGGGGGGCTCCTCCCTCGTAGACTTTTCACCATACATTTTTTTGAAATATTGTATGGAGCGTAGACTTTGGTCAGACCCCTCCTCCCCCCTGAAAAGTCTACGTGGTTTATGAATAGCCCCTGAGCAAAAAAATTATATTCATTCTCTTCTTGACTATCCACCCGCTGCTATAAGGTTAAAATAAATAGTTCCAGAACGTCTGTTTTTTTTTCCTCTGTTCGGGACATAAACCACTGCGACCAGTAATTTGATCTAGCGTAATATATCCCGTATCCTTTGTTTAGTGCATGTCGAGTTACTTCATCACTATTGAGAAATGATGAAGTATTCGGTGTTGTTACAGTTGTCATTGTTTGTTCTGTTGGCAATGAACCGAGTTTTATTGAAAGTTTCCGCTATTTAAACCCTTTGAGGAGTGAGAGCACTCTTTAAAGGCGCGCCCGTTTATCAGTCAAAACCGGATTCATTGCAAAGAAAACAAACAATGACTCCGATACTGACCATGCATCAGAACTCTAGCCATAACCAATAGAACATCAAATGGAAAATGAGAATTCACATAAATGAAGACTAACCATTGCTCAAACCGAGTATTGTTACTTTTCACAAGACATAAAATGTAATAAGGACTAATATATGTTTGACTACAAACAAAATATGTTCCCTAGTTTGAATTAATTCAGACTAGGGTTCGGTGGTAGATCTGATACCCCGTAACGCACCACGAAAAGGTACCAACGTTACGGGATCAACTCTGTAACAAAATGCGTGAGTAAATTTTTGCGCAAAACCTATAGATAGGTATTTGTATTTTTTTTTTCAAGTGATAAACACGACTCGGTAATTTATTGATGTCTTTTTCACTTTCTAATTTGAATTTCGAAATTGAGCCGTTTTCAGCCATACTCGAGCAATAATGATTTTTCGAAATGCGTAAAAAGTACACATCTTTTATGTTCTCAAAAGGAGTAAAAAGTATGCATATATACTTTTCAAAGGGAGTAAAAAGTATTAATATTTTACTTTTCAAAAGAAGTAAAAAGTATGCATTTTACACTTTTCAAAAGGAGTAAGAAGTATGCACATATTAACGTATATTCAGTTTACGCAAAAGGGAGTAAAAGTAATGTACTCCTTTTTGGCGTAGTCCCAGTTTCCCTCGAAAAAGCATACTTTATAGTCATAATAGCGTGAATTGAGATTACCATGTAGCTTAGCTTAGCTTAGCTTGACTGACTGCACGTATCAATGGTTGCCACTCCGTGATTGATCAGAATCAGTGAAATTGCACAATGAATCAACTGAATGGGGCTGGGAGTAACCGGCCATTCTCACTGTACACGTTTCAGTGACTCAATTTCTTTAATAATCAATAACGGCGCCGGCAACGTCCTTGCAATCAGGTGGGAATAGGGAAGGAAAGTTAGTACGACCTTTCCTGTTTAGGGACCGTGTTAACCTCTGCATCCCACAAAGGTCACAGGAAGGAAGTTTTTCTATGTTAGTAGGGTAGGGTTCGATGGATCAGGATTCACCTTGATAAGTGATGTGATCATATAAAATTAAATTAATTAAGGTACAGAGGAAAAAAAATAACTTTTTCCCCCCAAACTTTTGAGAGCATTTACCACCTCCCAATTGTGAAAAAATCCTTATACAAAATTTATTATAAAAAAAAAAAAAAAAATTTTTTCTTAGAATTAATAAACATTTAACTTTTTTCGGAGATTGGGATTGCCCCCGTGTATCGACTCGATGTGATATTGGTTTGGGGGGAGGGCGTATGTACGCTGGAGGGGGGAGAGAGAAAAAATTCCCTTTGGGGGATATTTTTTTTTACCCTTTTTTATAATTTCTTCGTCGCCTAAGGTCCGACAGAAATCATGTACCCCTTTTATGCACTACGGAAGATGAGAAGGATCGACTTGTTGCGTGGTCAATAACTTGGTTGGGCTGAACTCCAGTTAACCAGTCTGCCTACAGTTCAAGACTCACTTTTAAATGCATTTTGATTCTTCATGGTCTGAGGTACAAAAAAATCTTCATGCATGTCTAATAAATTTTTCATTTACTTTTCTCGCGCTTGGAACTGTTCTTCGAATCCACTGATTTTCATTTCACAGGCCGAGCTTTTCAAGCTTTTCGGTTTCTTCAAATAAGCCGCTCAAAACAGAAATAAAATGATAAACAATAATACCGTATGTTAAATTAGAATTAAATTCCAAAATTTGACGGTAGAAAAATATTTGCTTCCATCTTCGAGCAAAGCACGCTTTTTCTGGTTCAACAGGAAAATCGTTAATTTAAAAAAAAACGGAAGCAAAAGGCTCACTAAAAAAAATACAACTCTAGTGACAATCTGCAAAATTATTTGCGTATTTGTGATCAGCTTAATTTAGCAACCAATTCGAAATTGGATCAAACAATCTCCCTTCAAAAATGCATCCACAAACGACAACGACCCTACCCCCCTGGACAAGTTTTATAATTACTCCCCCCCATTCAATGTTGCGGATGTGTTTACGTGAATTTGACAGTTTTCCCCTAGGTTTTCTCTCAAATTTATGTCAACGGAAACCCCAACCGTTTCTGTTGTGGGTCACCTAACTTATTAGGTGCGCAACTAAGTTCCCGCTGTTTAGCAATAGATGGCGCCAGTAGTAAGTGCTGGTCGAATGTTGTACATCTCAAGCGTCATAAACCAAGCTCAGACATATGGTAAACAAACCGCTTTGCCAAATCAGTGATTTTGGTTTAGTGTTATATATTTTGGTTGTTTGAAGATGTCTGATTTCGTGCCAAATAATCGTCATTTGCGGGAAGTGTTGATTTTCTTCTTTCATTCGAAGGAAACGGCGGCTGAAGCACATCGAGAGCTCCAAAAAGTTTACGGTGATGCTGCTCTGAGTGAAACAACGTGTCGTGATTGGTTTTGTCGCTTCAAAAACGGTGATTTCAGTTTTGATGATCGTCCGCGTGAAGGAAGGCCAAAAAACTTCGAAGACTCTGAATTGGAGGCATTGCTCGATGAGGATCCGTGTCAAACGCAAGAAGAGCTTGGTTCAGGATTAGGAGTTTCCCGCCAAGCCGTTTCTAAGCGATTGCATGCGTTGGGAATGATTCAAAAGCAAGGAACTTGGGTTCCTTACGTTTTGAAGCCAAGAGATGTTGAGCGTCGTTTTTTCGTCTGTGAACAACTGCTCCAGCGGCAAAAAAGGAAGAGTTTTCTACATCGCATTGTGACGGGTGACGAAAAATGGATTCATTACAGTAACCCAAAACGGAAACATTCATGGGGACTGCCCGGGCATGCTTCATGTGTATTTGGTGGGACCAAGTTGGTGTTATTTATTGTGAGCTGTTGAAACCAAACGAAACCATTACCGGGGAACGGTATCGAACTCAATTGATGCGATTGAGCCGAACACTGCACGAAAAACGGCCACAATACGAGCACAGACACGAAAAAGTGATTCTTCAGCATGACAACGCTCGACCTCACGTTGCGAAACCTGTGAAAGCCTACTTGGAAACGCTCAAATGGGAAGTCCTACCCCACCCGCCATATTCTCCCGATATTGCACCGTCCGATTATTACTTGTTCCGTTCGATGGCACATGGTCTCACTGGTCAGCAATTCCACTCATATGATGACATCTCAAAATGGCTTGATTCTTGGATAGCATCAAAAGACGAACAGTTCTATCGAAATGGTATTCACGTTCTACCAGAAAGATGGGAAAAAGTCGTAGCTAGTGATGGGCAATACTTTGAATAATTCGTTTGTAACCTTTGTTTTCAAAATAAAGTTCATTTTTCACCAAAAAACAGCGAGAACTTAGTTGCGCACCTAATATTTGAAAAGTTTTTCCAAAAAACTTGCACGACATTTTTAAACGATCATCGCGATTTAGATTATTTTTAATTCTTTCCTTCATTTTCAAATTAAATTAGTGTTAGTCAGGTCCATGTTCAAAACATTCTTGCTGGTTTAAAAAATCTTGATGCTGCGAAAGGTACAGGACCTGAAGGAATCCCCCAGCATTTATGAAAAATCTTACATTTGAACTAACTGTGTGTGTCTGTGTGTGTGTCTGTGTGTGTGTCTGTACAATCAATCTCCCACTGACCGGTAGTTCTTTTATGGGAGAAACTTGTCTGCATTTCTTCAGTAATTTATATGTGATCACTATGTGCAAACATTTTTAGCCCTGGAGATTGAAGGTGACAGCTCTATTGAAAATCCAACGACCCATTTCAAGAATGCCTGTTTCTACACGTACATTCTGAGGTCATCTTCATATACAATAAGCCCCACATGAAAATCTTCACACATCAAATGGATATGTGAAGAGTTTTCACACTTCCAGAATCAAAAATTGAAATTCTTGATCCTGGCGTGTATATAGTTAAGGTATATTTTTGATAATCAAAACGACCTCACCAGTGTTCCTTATCTGATGCTGGAACCAAACACGTCATTTTCAAAGCACGGCTTGCTGCGATCATCTTACATTTGAACTAACTGCGCCTTAATTCTGGCTTTTTAATATGTCACTTGATCCAGGTCGGTTCCCAAAAATTTGGAAAAAATCGTATCTAATCTTGTCATCAAAAATACTTACTCCTTTAGTAAACGGTCTTCAGTAATAGCTGATGGTTCAGTTGGAATGCTTACATCTTTATTTGAAGCTGTTTCAGTTTTTTTGCACAACGACGGGACAGTCATCTTTGCAAGAGGATTTTACGATCGTTTAAATCGAAAACTGCTGCGCGAGGTACAGTAGTCGGAGGCTTCAGAGAGTCAGATAGCGATCTATGTTTGCGGGAGTCTGGTCGAGGTATCTTAGATGGCATCACAAAAGGCTGGAATTGGGCGACACTTGTCTCAACAGTGGATGATCTGAAATTACCTAGTTTGTGGGTAGGTTGAACATGGAGAGTTTACATTCAGTAGAACTCTACTTACTGTTTTGGAACAACCATTGCAATTTTTTTCACTGATCAACAAACAGATGTCATATGAATATCTACAAAAAGCTAGGATTGCTGAGATGATTTTTTGTTAATCTACACGGTAATTCTGAGGTAGTCATTTTTTGACTACATTCTATGCATTTCAATGAACATCCTCCAATAAATTGAGATGACCGTGTAGTCTATTATCAGAGTTTGAATTTATTGAGTAATTTATTTTTTTGTGAACTATCTATTTGTTTGAAAATTGTTCTCGAGAACAGATAATAACTAGCCCTTCTATATTCTGAATTAAAATTAATTTCTTTGATTTTTTATATTGTAATTCTTTTAGTTTTTTGAACTTTTTGTCGAGCTAGTCATTTGCTTTCAAATTTGCAACGTTCAGTTACTGTAATTGTTTTTAAAAGAAATATTGAAAATCTACCTGTTGCATGATGTTATATTTTTCGCAACTCTAAAGTAACACATTATGCAACTGTTTTTTTGGTAGTCCAGTAGGCCGCTATACTATAGGGTGATGGTAAAATCAAGTAAAACAGCCCATTAAGATACGAATATCGGAACACTTGATTTTGAATGAACTACGTCTACGTCTTTTCTTTGATGTCAAATAAGATTTAGTCTCGTGTAAAAATTAGAAATTAGAAAATGTTTAAGTCACATTTAAAAAAAAATATTTGTCGCACTTCCATGTCATTGGTTAGGTCGAAGAATTTCTTTTCGGTTACTATTTCGGTTCACGAAATGTTGATTACATGTATGCCTTTATTTTATTCGTATAGTTGCATCTACTGGTACATATATGTAAATAAACTCGAAAATAATACATTCATTCCATTTCACGCGTGCGGAAAATGAAGAGTAAAGCGATTCAACAAAAGAAACAAAGATTTTCAAAATATCTGTTTAATATGCACACAGAGAGACGCCCGTATCGCGCTTTGTGTTGCATTCATTTGACGACAATCCTTTGGTATGGTTATACAAACTAAGTATTTATGTGGATATGTATTTACTCGTTTGAAGATGAAAGGTATGTAAACATTCAAATTTTATTTAGGATTATGGACTAGTTATGTCTGTATACGTTCGACGTTGTTTCGCATTGAATATCAAACACTCAAAATGGTAATTGATTAATGTTTATAATTTGGTTGGAACTAATCGCTAGCTGTCACGTATTTCATTTCAGTGTGGTACAAGTGTCCATAACTTCGTAACTCCTCGGCACTCACTATCATTTCTATTTTCCAAATTGTCTGCGGGACCTTAAGACTAATAATTGCAGTTGTGATAAGAAGTTAAGAATAAACATTCCACTAACTATTTTACACCAAACCGTATTTATCACCCTAGTTAGACTACTCTCGTCCTTGTGGGGAAGGAGTGTCCAATTTGCGGCGGTTGTTTCTCCGACCTATCAAAATAACAACGTCTCCAGTTTTGATCGATTTGAACACATTGATAGCCTCCTGATGGGACAGGCCCTGGAATGCTTTTCCGTTGACCGAGAGGATTTCGTCACCCTCCTGGAGACTTTCCTTCTCTGCTGCCTGACCGTTCGGGTAGATCGTTTTGACATAGATGCCCATGGACCCTTTCGGTGAGTCCTTCCCTCCAACAATCGAAAATCCGAGCGCTTTGGCGCCATTACCTTTGACAAAACGTGCCTGGAACGTGGGTAAGATTTGTTTAGGAATGAAGTCTCAACTAATCCACATAATTGGTGTTACTTGTCGAATGGTGAATGCATTGGGGCCACTTCGCGGTAGTGTGCAGAACTTGCTTTCCTCGATTTCCTCATCCTCGATGTCGTCTTCGGCACCGTGCCCATTCTGCCGTCCATCATCTTGAACCTTGATGAAGGTGACCGACGTGGGCTTCGAAAGTCCACTGGTTGAAACGGACGATTTGTGTGTGCTGTCGGAAATCTGAAACAAAAGAGTCGAATTGATGATCATTAGATTAAGGTGTATTCTTTTGACTTGCTGTATCAAATATAAACATTGAACTCAATTTTTGCCAATTTACACATTCCGGTTAGCCTAATTGGCATTCCTAAATTGTTCCTCTGCATATTATTCATCCATTGTTGAGTCTCTAGACGAGCTACCACCAAGCCAAATAGAGCCAAAGGTGCTACCGAACTAAGTGGGAAGTAAGAGTAGGGCACCAACGCTAGGGACAGGTGGTGCTAAACCGTTAAATCATTATGATTATTATATTCTAATTGTTTTTCCATTTCTATTGTGTTGGCACACTACTGACTTAGTGACTAACTAACTGGTTGGTGTAGTTCGTGCAAATTCCTTCCATAGACGGTCACAATCCTCTACAACTAATCGTATGGAGATTACGAGAATGGCTGACTTCTAAATTAATGGTGGTTGGTGTGTAAGTGCGAAAGCAATAAGCTTGACACGCTAAGAAAGAAGAAGATGGTGTGTAACATAAGTAGCACTTCGACTGGTACGCGACTTGGTGTGGGAGATGTTGTATTGAGGAAAAAAAAATGCAAATAACCCTTTATACATGATGGCAGAGCAGCGTTATTTGCACTGCATGCAAATTGCTGGAGACACGTGCCTTCAGAATTATGAGTTTAAGTTTCGAATAGATATGAAAAGAATTTAAGTGACATCTATTTCAGATTAAGAACGTATTTTCAAAACTGAGCAGAACTTATTTTCTACATTTTCCAGTTATCTGCCGATAGTCTTCTTCTTCTTCTTTAGCATTTCAAGATTATAGCTTTCACAATTAGCTTATTGCTTGCTCTCAACTTAGTGTTCTAAATGCACTTCCACAGTTATTAATCGAGAGCTTTCGATGCCAAGTACCATTTTTGCATTTGTATGATTGTGTGGCAAGTACAATCATACGCTATGCCCAGGGACTCGAGAAATTTTCCTTTACGAAAAATTCCTAAACCAGACCGGGAATCGAACCCAGCCACCTCCAACATGGTGTTGCTTTTTAGCTGCGCCTTTAACGACTGAGCTAAGGAAGGACCGATGGTACTTTCTGTTATGCGAAATAGAAGTCACATTAAACATATTTTTTCTTTAATTTGCTTACGCTCGTTTTGGGAATACAGTTTTTGTACATTGGATATATCTAGGGTTTTTTTTTTGGCATTAGGGCGAATTGAGAGACTCTCTCTGTTTACTTTCTCTTTCACCAATAGCTAAATCATTTTCACATTTTTCGTTTGGCTGTTTGCCCAATATGCTAGCCAGCACTTTTATCTTACGATCTGTGTAAAAAAATCAATCCATAGTCTTATAATGGCGCTGTAATTAACTCAAGAGAACGAGACAAGAGAGAGTCTCTCAATTGTAGATTCGCCCTAATAAATAAAAACCCTAGATATGTCTCATACATTGTAAGCAAAATTCGTACTGCTTGTCATCAACAAAATGCTCACATTACACCTTATCCGTACAATGCACGAAATGAATTTCGTGAGGACCAGCCAATCACTGCTCCTCTTCTATCGTACCCGAACATGTTGGTGTTGCTGCTGGGGCGATAAAAAGGTTTGCTTAGAGCGTCACACGCTTCGAGTCGAAAATTTTGCCTTAATTTTCATTTATCTCAGGTCACATAAAGGGTGTCCACAGTTAAATTGCATCACTTTCAATAAGCTGTAACATTTCGCCCTTTGGGTTGATTTCAATGAAATTTTGGGTGACCTCATGACCTCAGTGTGTATTGTTTACACTGCGTGAGTTTCATTGTGAAACGTGTCGTAGTTTTGAAAATGGAGTCGAAGGAACAGCAAGTGCGCGAGAACATTTTGCACACGCACCTTGACAACCCACTTCTTTCGCACCGAGCCATCGTAAAGATGTTAAAAATTCACCAGTTTACAGTGTCTCGTATCATAAAACGTTTCAGGGAACGTTTAACTATCGATCGGAAGAAGGTGAGTGGTAGAAAAAATGTTCCGTACTGTGTGAAGAATCACAAGCGAGTGGTTGCTGCCTTTAAACGCAAACCCAACTGTTCCGTTCGGGATGTCGCGAAAAAGCTGCACTTGGCCAAAAGTGTCGTGCAGAAAGCCAAGAAACGAGCCGTGCTCCGTTCATTCAAAGTTCAGAAAGCTCCAAATCGCAATGAAAAACAGAATAGGACAGCTAAAACACGTGCGCGTAAGATGTACACACAAATGTTGACGAAACCACACTGCTGCATCATGGACGATGAAACACACGTAAAAGCGGACTTTAAACAAATTCCCGGCAACCAGAATGTGACTGCGAAAGACAAGTTCGATGTTCCAGAATCTCTCAGGAAACGACAAGTGTCAAAGTTCCCCAAGAAATTCATGATTTGGCAGGGGATTTGTTCGTGTGGTAAACGGAGCAAGCCTTTCGTGACAACTTCAACTGCAAATAGTCAAGTATACATGAATGAATGCCTGAAAAAACGACTGCTTCTGTTTCTCAAAACACACAACGTTCCTACAATGTTTTGGCCGGACCTAGCCTTTTGTCACTACTCCAAGGATGTTCTGGAGTGGTACAAGACGAATGGTGTCAATTTCGCGCCGAAGGATCTTAATCCCCCAAACTCTCCAGAGTTGCGGCCAACTGAAAAATATTGGGCTATAATGAAGCACGAACTTCGTAAGCATCCTAAAGTTGTCACTACAGAACAGGAAATGTTGAAGTCATGGTTGAAAGCGGAAAAAAAATGTCGATTCAAGCGTTGTACAAAATCTTATGCGTGGTATTATGAAGAAAATTCGGGCTTTTGGGCTTTGGCAAAGAAATACAGTGAAATATAAAACCTAAACCAAGATTATACATTGAATTTTATTCCCTGATGTTTCACGACAATCGGTTGAGAGACTTGTTTTGAGGACGAGTTTAAAATGATGCAATTGAACTGTGGACACCCTTTACCCTAGAGAGATGAATCATGGATTCAGTAGCAGCAACAATCAATATGAAACTAACGATTTAAAATTTGTTCACTTTGGTAGAACATCTTGCTCCCAAGTACACCTTGCAATACATTCTTGCACCTTTCGGTACTAGAATCTTTGTTTTTGTTTTGATTCGCTGCCTTGTTTTGACAGAATATTTGAGGGGTTGTTTGTTGTGAGTTATGTTTTTAGGGGTGGTTAACTAAGCTTGGAACCGAGCTTGGGACCGAGATGCTGGTACTTCCTGAGCCAAAAACTATTTCCATTTTCTTCTCGGCTATTCAGCCCCTGGTGGAGCTCCTTGAAGGTTTCACTTTAGTGGCATGTCTGTCGAGTTTCACCGTATGTCTCCGTAGAATAGAACCGAG
This sequence comes from Aedes koreicus, assembly GCA_024533555.2. Lineage (NCBI taxonomy): Eukaryota > Metazoa > Arthropoda > Insecta > Diptera > Culicidae > Aedes > Aedes koreicus. The sequence continues at coordinate 281,034 of JAHHFK020004768.1, read as the reverse complement.
ATTATTTCGAAGCTTGAGAGTTATTAAAAGTTAGGTTTAAGCTCCAAGATGTTTTCTGATATTTTTTCTCGATAATGTATCAGAGTAACGTATCATATATCATAAACGTATCATTACTTGAACAGATAATATGGATGACCTGATAAACCAACTGTTTATTTGATCAACTTTACCCCAATGATCATTTTCCCCCCAGATGACGGTACTTTAGAATTAAAACTGCAGCAATCATAGACTAACTTCGTAGATTAACCATGCTTACGGATGTTTCAGGTCATTATATCACTAAATCATGAATTGATCACTTTCACGGTTTTTCCAGGTCTCCCAACGTTCCAGCTGGTAATTTTTGAAAGTGTGATTCAACCAAAAGATGGCCAATCATTTACTGAATTACTTTGCTAAAGACACCAGGGCGCAATCTCTTCAAATAACCTCAAATCAGCTTAAATTCCAGATATGTCTAATTAAGCACACTATAGGAATCTCAAATATATTTTAAATGCGAGAACCACTTAATACACACCAAATACATGGGTTAGTTTTCAGTACAAAAAAAATATGGTTTTGATTCGTAAAATTTCAATTTTGCTGAATAATTTGTAAAATGGCATTGGTTGTCAAGTCACTGCCAGCTCTACTGCTCAGTAAAAGAACTACCGATTTTCGGTAAAATAATAACAAATTCAGGAAGGAAACGTAAAGATCACTGAGTTTCTGAAATCTTTACTGCACCGTTCGGTTAAAATAGTGCCTGTCAAATGTTCGCCATTTTTGTATGCTAAAGCGATGGCAAATTGAAAGTTAAACTTTTAATCGTGAAAATTCGGATAATTTGGTGTTTTTAGAATAATGTGAAAATGGAGGACGTGTTGCACATGCTCGTGGATATAAAAATGAAGAAGTAAAGGAGCTTTTCAGTTAGTAAGATAGAAACGTTTTCTATATAATGTGATTTTTAAGCATTCAAACGACGCTGCTGAATGCATAATTTGCTTTTTATTTTGTTCCACATTAATTTTGTAACACTTGACCGAAAGATCTGTAATGTTGTATTTTATTTATCGTATTCGGTACTCAGATAAAAATAAACATTGAATTGTCTGCGTTATCTAATGCACATAAAGGGAATGCTAGATTTGGCAGAAAATAATGGGATATTTCATGTAAATTTAAGCCAGACAACGCCTGAATCTAGCCTGTTGTATGGAAGATGGCAAACATTGTTGTATGGCGCATGAAATATTGCAAACAATTTCGTTGTTTATGCTTACGTTGTTTAGGCTTAGAATTAAACGAGTAGGAATTTTACGCGCCTGTTAAAATTAATTGTTTTTTTTCTGTGTAGAAAATTATACGGTAAAAACAAACAATCAATGAATACTGTAAGAACTTTATCGAACAAAACGTAAAACGAACTCAGAATTACCAAGGATTCAGAACAAAGTTCTGAAAATGATTTTGAAGTTGCCACCCTGGTTCAGTACTACTGAATTACACATAATTTCAAACGTTGAGACTCTAGAAGAAATGTCCAACAAAATGATTCATAATTTTAGACAAAAATCATTGCAATCTTCAATTGCAATGATCAATTCTCTCTATATATAAGAACTAGTTTAACTCAGAATTACCGAAGCTCGGTAACGTATTTATAACTGTCAAACTATCGGCCATTTTCTATGAAGTCTCGTGCATTCCAGTGATCGGTAGCGTTCCAGAAAGTGGTTTGTGAATTGTTCAATTTTATTCATTTCATTTAAAAATTCACGTCACACTTAGTAAATCTGTTACTATTTACAAGCATATCACATTTATGAGTGTGTACACACACAAAATTGTGATGTAAATATCAGAGCATGTGAAATTTTCCACACGAATCAGCAACTTGCATGAAACAGTTCTAACAAAGAAGAGCTTTTGCATACAACATTATCGACAATGTATGGAATATGCCAGAACTTTACACGATTTATAATTTAAATGTGTGTGTTTTGTGACGCTCCATTTATGTGCATGATATTGAACAGAAATTCACACAAATTTTTCGAGCTGTGTTGAAAATAAACCAGCGTTAATAAGAGCTTTCATCAGGCTAGCTATAAATATTTTTAATGTGCTGATTACACGCCAAACAATTGATACCCAATTAACCACACTGTTACCGGCCAGTACCCATTAATGGGTAAAAAAGTACCTATTTTTCGATAGCATATGAAGCTGTCAAAAAATGGGTACTTTTAAAATCAAAATAATGCATACTAAAGACCCATTTTTTTATTTTCAATGAGAGACCAAAAGATGGGTATTTTTCTACCCATTAATGGGTAAAAAATATCTTAGCATTTTCCTGGCTCGCTTTGTATATTTGAAAGTGCGCGGTTCGAAAAATAAAAAAAACTTCGTGAAATCCAGTTCACGAAAACGCGAAGAATATGGAAGAACTGAAGGTTAAACTGGATAGCGAAAGCTTTCAAAAACTGAGAGGTACGTCAATAATTTAATATAATAATATAAAATGCTTCAATTTCATCAGTAGAATCGTACTTCCGGGAATGGCTCACTTCCGGGGCGTAAAATCCAAGCTTTCATTAAGTTGACGTCAAAATTATTTAAATCTTATCAGATATATTCCACGGAAGTCTTCAGGAAATGTTTGGGCGATGAAGGAATCTCTCTGGATGACAACGATGAGATGACCGCTTCAATGGACCACTTGAACGTCGCCGGAATATTTGCCGGTGTGATAACTCCCGAACGAAACTTAACATACCTGGTAGGTAAAAGGCCTGAAGCTAAAGGGTTGTCAAAATACAAATACACATTCAGTTATTGCCATCTATTATGTTTATTCTAATGCTCATTATTCATTATCACAACTAAAAACAAATCACTTAACACTCATTATTCAATATCACAACTAAAAACAAATCAATAACAAACATTTCGAAAAATGGGTATTTCATACTCATTTTCCAAATAACAAACGTTTTGAAAAATGGGTATTTCATACCCATTTCCCAAATAACAAACATTTTAAAAAATGGGTAAAAAATACCCGATAGCCTGACGTACAGGCTCTTTACCCATTAATGGGTAAAATCGTGTTACCCATTAAAGAAGTTAACCCACTTAAGTTCGAAATGGGTGTTTTTTTACCCATTAATGGGTACTGGCCGGTTTCAGTGCATGAGGCTATAATAAGGCCTGTACTCGAAAAAAATGCACCAGACAAAAGTGTACGCCAAAAATTCATTTTAAGTCGGATTTTCTAGAAACTTTCAGAGAATAAACTATTTAATACATATGGATTATGTTTTGGCATAATTACTTTATTCAATTTCCTTTCCATCGCTGAAAACCCGCACCTTTCCCTTAAGACCCCTCATTACATTTTGTGCAATGGTGGAGCCGACCTTTTTGGTCACTTTCATCTATTCTTTTTCAACTCCAGCTCGTTCTTAAACACCTTGGACGATTTTCGAACTTCATGATGGCCCAAAATCTTTCCACCGGATGAATCTCTGGTGAATTTGGGGGGTTGGCGGTTTTTGGTACACAGCTGTCATTTCTTGTACCATTCCAACGTCGATCTTCCACTTCCAGCCCGCCGCTCGGTCGTCTGGGACTCCTTAAACGATTTTACCACCCGAGACACAGTTGTATGGGTGATTCCCAGTTGTCTTCCGATCCATCTCATGGTCGCAGTAGGATTTTCCATGACGGCGCGCAAAATTCTCCGGCGATTTTCTTCTTGTTTCGATGACATCTCAATAACCACTGAACCGATTGTTATGAAATTTTGCACATGTAAACAATTTACTCCAAACTAGTTATACCCAGATTTTCATCAATTTTTACCCACGGACAAAAAATTTACACACGGATAAAAATGGTGCATTTTTTTCGAGTACAGGCCTTAGCATATATAGGTAAGACATATACCTTCCGGCGAATCATTAATGTAGGTTGAATGAAGACAAAAACCGCCCCACTAAGATCAAACTAATACAATATATTTTGTAATACCAGAAGACATTACAAAAGAATAATTGTACCACCGCCATACCACCACACATATTATCATAAAGCTAATCCAACCCTTCATTACTTCAACACTTGTAAATTTGTGATAACCCACATAAGAAATTTGGTTTTGGGTTTAAAAAAGTAAAATAATACAATGCTTGTGGTTACTTGGGCATTACGTAATTTGAATTTTTATTCATATTTCCGAACATGAATAAATAATAAAATAAACAAATAACAACAAATATAGTATTGTTTAATAAAATAATAACAACCGAATAACTTGGTGTTAAACGATAAAAACAAAAAAAAAACCGAAAAGGTTCGGTACCAGACTACACAAATTACCGAACTGTGCGGTTATTTTTGACAGATGATCAAATCTCCCGTTACCGGATTTAGGCAGCCAGCAAGCCGTGCTTGGAAACTGACGTGTTTTGTTTTTTCTGCGTTCTTTTCGCGAAAAATCAAATAAAAAATATACTCGTAATTCAACCTAAACGAACAGTGAAATCATAAAATCTCCACGTAAGATTTTGTGTAAGATGTAGTGAATGTAATCGATTCCCTCCCGAAGTTTTTGATGGTCGGTAGTTTTTCGCCGTTTTTTTTTTGGTGCAATGTAGAAAACGGCCATTTGCTGGTCAAAAGCAAAGAACGAAGCTAACGCGCATGCGCGCGTGGGTGGCTGGCATATAATTTCAGTACACTGAAAATAATCCACACGTTCAAATTATATTTTTTAACACGACGAATTCATTTGCTGATGTAATATAATAATTCAGGAACATTTACATGGCTTCCAAATGCTTTACTTGTATATCTTAATGTCATTCACATTAATTTTCTGAACATCCCAACGCATCAAATATCTAAAAGAATTCCACTAGACATTCCCGTGAAATTACAGCATATTTGAACTATGTGTAGCGTCACATCGTTCGAACGTGTTTGACATTTCAGTATTGTGTACTAATCTGCAAAATCCTAGCTTTCAAGATGGCACGCCAACAACACGATGCCGAGAATGTGAAATCTAGTGAAGAATTAGGTTTGTCTACCGATTTCATTAATCTATTCAATCGTAAGTGTTGTGTAGTGTTTTTTTTTGTTCCTTGTGGTTCTAATAATATGTTTTTGATTTCAGAATACGGAATACAGTTTGCGGACACGTCGCCGGTGTCTGCATTTCTTAGGCAGCTCGGAATCACATCGGATTTCGGTACGGATCCTCTATCCATGAAAACATCGTTAATCCGGGTGAGGGTTGCAGCAATTAATTACTACGTTGTAGTAACCAACAGGTAATTCAAAGATGGATGAATGCATGCTAAGAATATTTTCAAATAAACTTGTCAATTTCAGGAAAATCTCATTTATTCCGGTGATGCAGCAGTTGAAAACGCAGTGCCACCGATAGTTAACGACTTTTCAGCAGCATCCGAACCAGCACCTTGATTACCGCATCTAGACAGACCTCCGGATTCTTAAAATCGACACAATCCCATACATTTTCAGGCAACTATGGCAATGTGGCGAGTTTCATGAACATAAACTAGCATATGAAGCACAGGTTTGCACCCAATTGTTCAAAATTAACCAACTATCCGTATTTGATAGCCCTCCACTGATGATACATAATATTGAAAACAAGATGTACTTCAGAAAAAAATATGACTATACAAACGAAGACAGTGATATGTAAAACGGTTATGTATTCATGAAATAAAATTAGTTATTGTAAATATAAATAACACTATGTATGAAAAATCACTGGCACTGTAGTACTAGTGAGCAGCATTAAAGCATTTGAAATGAATATTAAGGAAAAAAAGAAAAAAATACCTACATATTTACCAGCGTTTATTTACATAAAATTTCAACACAAAAACATTTGAATATCTAGACGTAATAACATTGATGTCAGTGAGTCTCATTCAGCGATTTAGCATGACATACACGTTATATTTATATGGTAAGCTTTTCGAAATGTACCAGAAACATACATTATACATTAATGTGTAAAACATATGTATGACAAATGGATCACATATAGTGAAGAACAACATGTGTAACATGTGAATTTATGGTTATAAATTATTTCAGTGTAAACAACACACACACACACACACACACACACACACACACACACACACACACACACACACACACACACACACACCCCCCCCCCCCCCCCCCCCCCCCCCCCCCCCAACAACCTTTGGAAATTTACTCAATTCAACGTAGGAAAATTTCCACAACTAATTTCGGGAACAATCAGACACATTGAACTATCAATTCGCCAGGCTTTAAATACAGATTGCTTCAATAGAAGTCACTATTTATAGCCAATTTTTGCGAAAGTGCGCATCGGAGATCTTTGGATACCCAACCACTTTATTCCAACTAATCATCTGAGTATACCTACCAACTAGGTAGTGCCACTTGCTTCACGAGGAGGCGCTCCGATAACCACGCACCTATCGCGCCAATTTAATTGAATAAAATACACACGCCCCATCATCCACCGCCATTCGGGCGCTAATCAGGCCATAAAGATGGGAGATTTCGAACGTAAATCCTTCAATGCTACCGGTGGCGGTGGGCGGCATCATGCGGCAGTAGCAGCTCAGAGTTGAGAGATCGGTTAATCACTTTGCGCTGATCATATGATCGCGATCGGGTAAGAAGCGCACACATCTTTTAAACCCCTCAACAATATCGGTTGAAGGTGAATGAAAGAAAATAAAAACAGCGATTTTCTTTTACTCATAAATCTTACCTTAGATGCGCGTGGTTATGGGAGCAAATAGTTGTAGAAGACGATGACGATGGCGAAGAAAAAGCTTTTCAACAACCAGGTCAACCGGAGAATGGCGATTTTCTATCCTATGGATCCTACGGCGCCCAGAGCGTTTTCCTTCACTTTGTTGATTACAAATCTTTGATTATATCATCATTATACCTACCTGGTAGGCCATCGATGCCGAAAAGTTTGAAATAAATAATTATCTTACAGGGGGGGTTTCAGACGGAGAAGAGAAACCTTTCGCCTAATCGATTATGGATTGAGTTTAGAGACTTGGATCGTACATACGATTTCGATTCCCGGTTAGCACAGTTATGTGATATTTATACTCAACGTGTTCATATTCATTCATAACTCCAACAGGTTCAAGTGATACACGTGTAATGATTTGTTTTGAATATTTCACGTGCTTCTATCTATGTCTTAAACAAAAATAAAAACCCTAAACAAATTGAGTCATTATTCAACGACAATGAACAACATAAAACTAAGGAACCCTTGCGTCAAATTTGCATCAACAAGTTGATGGAACTTGTCAGAGAAGTGAAACGAAAAGCACAATTTTCGACGCGAGTCGCATTCTTCCACTTAGTTGCAGCTTTCTTGGACCACCACCCGAAGAGAGCCAACCAGGAGGAAGTGAAAAGCAGTTATACTACTTAATTAATTTCTTACTCCATTTCTCCGCTCAACGCAATCATTTGTTTTGATAGTTTTGTAGTGGTAATTTCCATTTAAATTGAGAAGCTGGAAATCCATCTGTTGTTGCTTTTTATACATATACCGCAATGATTTGAGTCGGATAGGAGCAGCTTCTCACGCTTAATCGGTAAAATCTGGAACGATTAGTCCCATTTTTTACGACTGGTCTGTTTCGCACCCAGACCAACAGCAACGGTGCAGGCAGAGGATTGTGGTCAGATGAAAGTTAAAAGATTTTACGACTGCCCTTTTGTGCTGTCACCTGTGTTGGCTGGCAAGTAATTTGTTGTTTGCATGGTAAAATGGTCTTACCTAATGGAATTGTCCGGGAGGTCGAGCGCCATCCAGAACAAATGGAAAGAAGTAGCTTTAGTTCCATGTTAAGAAAGCATGGCATCATCAACTTTTTATTTTTTGCCCTGCTTTTTAATTTCAATTACGTCAACAGTAACAAATGTAAACAAATAGAATCAAACATCTTGTTTGTAACGGTCTGTCAGCAAATGACGCCCTTCCAGTGGTAGTATATGGGTAATTTTCTATATGGGGTAAATTTACAAAATCATGGCTGTGTTCACGATAGTAACTTTTCCGGGAAAAAGAACGAGAAAAGGTCGGTTAACAGTGATTCCTAGGGAATCAACTTCCTCATTCTACAATAAATATATTTTTGTTATTTTGCACACTATTTGAAATTCCTTTTTCCAAAATTTCATGAAGATTGGATGAAAATGCGCTCTTCATAGTTTTTAAAGGATACACGGTTATTCTGAGGTAGTCATTTTTTGACTAAATTCTATGTATTTCAATGCCCAATTCCAAGTAACAATTTTAGTTTTGTTTCAGCCGTATAGCACTCCTCTCGGCTTTGTGGGAAAAAAAAAACTACATTCAAAACTGTTTTGTCTACCAGCACCTCTTATATGCTTCTTTAAAGCCGAAATTTGTACAAAGTGGCCACTCTATAGACGGTTGTGAAAACAAGTTGATAAAACCTTTATAAAACCATAAATATTTTGAAAATGTTCTAGTGAAAGATGTTATGACCACTTGAGAACCGTCATAAAACCTATTGGCTGCCAAGAAAACCAGCAAACGGCCAAATGGCCACAGCTGTCAAACTTCACTGTGTTATCGTCGTTGGTTTTTGTTGTTCTGCTTTGTTCGATTCTCTGCTCTTTTAATTCATTTAGCAGTGAATAATATCAGCAAAATGTCCTAAACAAATTGAGTTTTTTTTCAGCGTATTATGCTCCAAATCATATACGCAATCAATTTTATGGTAAATATTGACAAGAAAAGAGCCGAAAATTATTTCGTCTCGGAAATTATGCGAGTTTACAACAACAAAACCAAAATTAAAACAAATATATTCCAAAAAATAATCATGAATTTCCTAGAAATTGATGGAATTCAATAAGGTTGTCTAAAAAAATGCTGAAATTGGTCTCCGATCTACTGTTCATTTGCATTACAGTTAAAATTTGGTGGATTTATTTATCCACATTTCAATTCATTTCATTTCTTATATTTCAATATGGCGATTGGAAAAAATCACCGTTTTAACAAAAAACCAGTTCATCTTCGCAATGACTACTATAAAACCAATTTGCCGTTTAATGCATTTACTGGAGGCAAAATGGTTCTAAAATGTTTTTTCAACTGACCATAATAAGATAATATGAATGAGTCCTAAAAGGGAATTTCAAAACAGCATTATACGAGTTCATAAAGAGTCAAAATAAAACCAGCGATAGGAGTTAAAGGAATTTGAGAAAACAAGGTTTTAAGATCGTTGTAAACAAGGTTTGTAGGTTCTTATAAACTTGAATAAAATATGAAACCTATTGGCTCCTCTTGGTGCCATAATAAAACCAAATTGATTTCAAGTGGATTTCATAAATCTTTAATAAAACTTAATAAAGCTGGATGGTCTTGGCAATGTTACTAGGGGTGCCTACCTTATGGTGTATTTTATTTGCATGTGCGGGTTTTTGAGATTAATCAATACGGAATGTTGTTGATTACAAAAAAAAGCAGATCCGTACATTTGAGATATTGGCGCTGAGTTTCTTATTTCATCTTCATTTCATAAAGTAACTAGTTCCTACACACAATCACTTTAAAATAATGCATAGTTTCTAATCTCTTTCACATGCTGCAATATGCCTAAAATTTATTAACTTTTTGACGTATAGCCCCTTTCGGCATTTTTGCATAAACCCTTTTCAGGCATTTTATGCATAATTCCAGTCTTCAAGCAAAGTGCCTACTTTGAAGTCATAATTGCATACTTCAGATTACCGTGTAGGTGGTCGTGATTTTTTACTTCCAAATAAAATGTATGGAGAATCGTAAAAAAAGTTTAATGTATGGAGAATCGTAAAAGTTTTCAAATATGAGCACACTTGCGCACATACTCCACAATAGGCTAATTCTGCAGATTTTTTTGCTAGCTTTCCGAAAATTTCTTCGGGTTTCATCTTGCGCAAATTTGCGCGAATACAGTTCCAGTAGGCCAGAGTCCTGGAATGTATGGGAAATCCGTAAGATATGTAAATTCATAAATCTCGTACTAGATCACCACGGTTTTACCCTTCTTACAATGAAGTGTATATATAAAGTGTGTTCCGATCAAAATTTGGTCAAACAGTAATGTGTGTGAGTTGATCAAAGTTTTTATTAATAAGTCAAATTCTTTTTCTTTTTCAAGTTCAGTTAATAGAGAATACAGGGGAAATATTCAACTAAGCTTCTTTTTTACCGAATGCGAATTGCCGGGTCTTTCGTTTAACACCTGCCATAAGCTTTGTACAGTCTCCTTGTCCACTTTATTCGCCGCAGAACGCCAGTTTGCCTTGAACTGTTTCTCGCTTACTACAGCTTTTTGATCCTTCTTAAGGTTCCGCTTGACAATGGCCCAATATTGTTCGATTGGGCGGAGCTCTGGCGTGTTGGGAGGGTTCTTGTCCTTGGGCACCACTTGAACGATGTTGGCAGCATACCACTCCATGGCCTTTTTTTCCGTAATGGCAAGATGCCAAATCCGGCCAAAATAGAACGGAACAATTGTGTCACTTCAGGAAAGGCAGTAGACGTTTTTGTAGGCACTCGCTCAGATAAATTTCCTGGTTGACGGTTCCGGTCGCAATGTAAACGTTGCTCTTCAAGCCACAGGTACAGATGGCCTGCCACACCAGATATTTCTTCGCGAACTTTGACAGTTTAATGTGCCTGAAAATATCTGCCACCTTTCCCCGTCCGGTTGCCGTATAAAATTCCTGTCCAGGAATCTGTTTAAAGTCTGCCTTGACGTGAGTTTCATCGTCCTGTACCACGCACTCAAACTTCGTCAGCATCGTCGTGTACAACTTTCGCGATCGTGGTTTGGCCGACGTGTTTTGTTTATCGTCGCGATTTGGATTCACCACTTTCTTGTAAGTCGACAGTCCAGCTCGTTTTTTAGCTCTATCCACGGTTGAAGGCGCCACTCCCAGCTTCTTTGCGACATCTCGGACGGAGAGGTTCGGGTTCCGCTCGAAACAGCGGGCAAGTCTTTTTGTCGTCTCTGTGGCCGAAGAACAGTTGGTAACAGTTGATTTAGCCACATTCAACAATTTCGGCAACTTGGCATGAGATAAGTTTGGATTTTCACCATGCACGTGCAAAATTTTGATGCGTTGCTTCTCTTCCTTCGACGACATTTTGATAACTGAAGTGCTAATCTCAAAATCAAAATGGAGGCATGATGCTACACGCACACATCTTCAAAATGAGGGGTGTGCGATTTTTTTAATCCACGATGAAAGGAAATGCGTCAAGTTTAAGTCGACCAAATTTTGATCGAAACACCCTTTATATCTTAGAAAACCGACTTTTGATCCAAGGCCTGGAAGGCCGAGTGTTATAAAAACGAACTCAGCTCAATGAACTGAACACATTGCTGTGTGTGAATCTGTGTGTGTAGTGTATGTGTGTAACGAAATTTCTAACTCAGTTTCCCAAGCAACTACTGAACCGATTCGAATGAAACAACCACCAAATAAAAGGTATTGCAGCCCTATTCGTCGTATTTTGAATTGATTGGAATCGGTGCACTGGTTTCGGAGATACCCCGGGGAAGTGGCCAATTTCTGGCATAGATCAAAACCCATTATGTGACATCTCAAATTACATGAGAATTTAAAAATAAGTCCAATGGCGATGATATTAAAACTACATAACCACATTGGCGAAATCGGGGTTGATGTTCCGGCTACTCCCGAGAAAGTGGCCAGATTCGGATTTGGATCAAAACCCATCATGCGAATCATCAAATAACATGAGAACTCAAAAATAAGTACAATGGTGATGATATAATGTTTCCAGGACCAAATGACTACATCCGGGTTCGTATTCCTAGTACTCCCAGGAAAGTTTTTAATGCGTTAGATCTCACGATACGTGCACAAATTTAGGTTTTCATTTTCAATTAAATTTAGATGTTATGTGAGGACGAATTCACTGTCGTAACCCATTTGTGATTTCGACTGGTCACTGCATGGTCCTCCGTGTTAGCCGGGACATCTGAAATATCAGAAGAGTTGTGCATCACTTTCGTTCTCGAGTAACGAAACTCAGTGCTCTAAATTACGTCTCATCGCGGTGTGAAAGGGAAGGCTTGAACATAAATCCTTGTAAAACTACTATTGTGCCATTTACACGAAGGAGAAAATATTTGTTTCAAAACTTAAGATTGAAAGGTACGCACTTGGAACTTTCAAATACAGTCAAATACCTTGGAGTATTTATTCCTTGACAGTAAACTAAACTGGAATTTTCATTTAGAGCAGACAATCAACAGAGTTACAAATGCTCTATGGAAAGTTAAAAAAACATTTGGTGAGCAATGGGGACTAAAGCTAAACATGATCCATTGGATTTATTCGGAAATTTTGAAACCCAAGATTACCTATGCTGCATTGGTCTGGTGGCCAAAAACTACAGAAACAGTTGTTCAGAGAAGGTTAGAAAAACTTCAAAGGCTAGCAACTAGTTCAATTACTGGTGCAATGAGAAGTACACCAACAAAGGCACTCGATGCATTGCTTTTCATGCTACTATTGCATCAATACATACGATTAGAAGCTGAAAAGAGTGCTCTAATTGCTTGGAAGGTTTGTGAACGTTTTTGAAGGTGATCTAATAGGACATCTTAGCATTCTAAAAATTGTTAGATTTCATCCTTTAGTTATGAACAACGAAGATTGGATGGAGAAAAAATACAACTTTGACTGTTCGTATCAAGTTATTGACCCTGGACGTGACTCGTGGGAAAGAGGTGGTCCAAACCTCCGTCAAGGATCGATTGTATTCTATATAGACGGTTCAAAAATGAACAATGAAGTGGGAGCAGGTCTAACTGGCCCAGGGATTAACATATCAATTTCAATGGGTAAGTGGGGTACTGTATTCCAAGCCGAAATTCAAGCAATTCTGGAATGTTCTCTTGTATGCTTACGCAGAAACTATTGGTAAGGAGTGTATCGAATATAAGCTATCCACATACATTTGCGTTGTACGCATGTATTTGTGATGGTTTTTTATGCTTTGAACACTGCATGCTGTGCGTTTGCCTGTCAGCTTTCTTTTGTTTACTTGTTTGTACGGTTCAAATTCTGCGTTTTCAAAATGTCGCATATTGAAAAGGAAGTGAAAATTAAGGTTCTGGACACATGGCTAAGTGAGAAGGGTATTACTATGCGAAAATTGGCGAAGCGGTTTGGAATTCATCATGCGAGTGTTAAAACCATCATTAATAAGTTTGGGGAACATTATTCTTTGGATGAGCTACCAGGAAGAAGCAGAAAACCCGGTTCTTCCAACTCGAAACTGGAGCAGAAAGTGGTATCTCTAATCATGAAGAACAAATCAATGTCAATACGTGATTTGACCAAAAAAGCTGGAACGAGTGTCGGAATGATCCAGCGTATCAAGAGGCGAAACCACCTGAAGACCTACAAGAAGCAGAAAATCTCGAAACAAAGTGCAGAACAGAAGAAGCGAGCAGCAACAAGGGCCCGGAAATTGTGTTCGCGTCTTTTGCAGCGTCCGGATGCATGCGTTTTGATGGACGATGAGACCTATGTAAAGGAGGACTCAAAAACCCTTCCAGGTCCACAATACTTTACTGCCGTCGTTGGGGAGGATGTGAGCGATGCGGACAGGTCGATTCAAGTGGAGAAATTCGGTCGAAAGGTACTGGTATGGCAAGCAATATGTTCCTGTGGTTTGAAGTCAACCATTTTTTACACTACCGGAACTATAAATGCAGAAATCTATCGATCTGAGTGTCTCCAGAAGAGATTGTTGCCTTTATATAAGAAGCATAGTACACCTCCACTGTTTTGGCCGGATTTAGCGTCGGCTCACTATGCCAAAACCACTCTCAATTGGCTTGCGGAAAAGGGTATAGATTTCGTTGAGAAAAAGATCAATCCACCAAATTGCCCTCAGCTTCGACCCATCGAACGTTACTGGGCAATCGTGAAGAGGATCTTCAAGACGACTGGTAAGGCAGCTGGGAACATGCAGGAGTTCAAAAAAATTTGGGCTCATGCGTCCAAAAAATGCGATGCAACACTTGTCCGGAACTTGATGAAGAGCATTCGATCCATAGTTCGAAAATTCGTGAAGGAATAACTTAAATTTCATCCGGTCTTCATTATGTTCAAGTTTAACCTTATTGTACGAGGATCAATTTTTTTCATAACCCCTTGAATTTTCAATCACTCCAAAAGTTGTCTTGTAGTAATCAAGTCAATTTGTACTGGGTTCCTGGCCATTGTGGAATTGATGGAAACGAGAGAGCTGACGAAATAGCAGGACTCGGGTCGTCTCATCAGTTCGTAGGACCTGAACCCTTTTGTGGTTTATCTGCTTCTTCACTTAGAATGGAGGTGAATGTCTGGGAATGCTTGAAAGTGGAGGCAAACTGGAACAACACTTTCATAGCTAGGCAATCAAAGCGGTTCATCACTCCAAACATTTCAATGACTCGCAAATTACTTGAACTTACCAAAAAAGATTTAAACTTATATACAGGCCTTATAACTGGTCACTGTCCGAGCCGATATCACTTGAAGCTGATAGGAAAACCTCAAGATGATTCATGTCGATTTTGTGACATGGATAAAGAAGACTCGGAACACTTGTTATGCCACCACCCGGCAATCTCCAACAAAAGATTTAAGTTCTTCAGAAAAGGGCTACTAGAACCCTCTGAAATTTGGAGAAAAAACCCCAGTACGGTAGTACACTTTATTCGGTGTGTTATACCGCCCTGGAACAACGCTTTAAGTCAAAAATTGGCGATCACGTCTACCAATAGTGATGCGTCATGCTGACAATATCTAAAGCAAAAAAAGGGGTATATATCACAATAGATCTCAAATCTCAAAATTGGTCGCAGTGATGAAGATACTCTAATCAAAAAAAAAAAAAAAAAAAAACAAAAAAACGCCCCCCCCCTTTGTATCTCGTTTTTCCTGTACTATGGTTGTTACAAAAATTTAAACTCCATCCTTTAGAGCGTAAATTGTACATGACCGCTCATAGTCCAGTGACAAGCTTTTTGTTATGCTGAAACGAAACATTTCCAGCAGAAGCAGGGATCAAACTTCCACTCCGTACTTCGTTTTTATTAGTATGTGTGGTCACATTGCAATAAGATGTGTAATATGGAATGATTCAAACCTTCCTCACAATGCAGCCTAACAGGATTAGGTGATTTCCTGTCGCAAGAATGTACAGTCAATGTAAAATTTAAACTAATTAGCCGGATTTGAGTTTTAAAATTGATAATAGAATAATTTATAGTAGTATTTGCCACCAAAATAATGAAAACTCCACATTTCTAAAATTGATTTCAATAATAAGATTCTATCCTTTTGTATTCCTAATTTTTCTTAAAATAATAACTCATTACTTTTGATTTTTTTTCATCATAAAAATTGAAAACCGGTTGAGTGGTTTCAAAGTTACAATTTTTTTTCTCGTTTTTTGGACCACCCTATCTCGAAATATTAACTAATGCCAAAATGAAAAATTCAAGTCATAAATTTTCCAAAAAGGAACAAACCTACCAAATATTGCGAAATTCTAAGATCCACTTCATGTTTTTGGTATGGAATTGCTCAATTATCATATGTTACGGATGTTCCGGAACTTCCGAAAGACCATGCAATGACCACCCAGAGCCATGAATTGTTCTTCACATCGCTTTACTTTTTAAATTTTATGTACAAATGGTTTTAAAAAAAATCGTATTGCTTTAGGAATGAATTTACCATATTATCTGCTGTTCCGGATATTCCAGGGGATTATAAAGTGGCCATATCTCGGTAATGTGACCCAATACGATAAATTCGATTAAGCTCGATTCATAGTAAATCTGGACGCACGGTTTAATACATCACCGTGTCCCTGGTGGTTGGAACAAAAAACATTTGACAGGCATTTGTTGATGTTTCATTGACAAACAAATTGGTGAAAAGTTTTTCTCGATTGATCTACGCATCTCGAAATTACGGATCATGTAACTTGAGAAAAGAAAATTAATTGTGCACAAACATCTAGAGAATCCTTCCTGGTCTGCCTCAAAAATAGCAAAAGTGTTAAAATTCTCATAATCAACGGTGTGTCTTGTAATCAAACGTTACAACGATACTCTGAGTGTGGATAGAGCACAGCGCATCTATCATAAAAGGGACAAAGAGCTGAGGAGAAAGGTGTTGAGGTACGTTGAGGCAACCCATGCGTCTCCATACGTGATTTGGCAAAGAAATACGATTCCAACTTTTCCAAATCCTTTCACGAGAAGGTTATAAGTCTTTTTGTGCCAGTAAACATCCGAATCGCTCCCTGAAACAAAATTAAATGGCCAAAAAGCAAGCACGATTACTATGCGAACGAGTTTTGACGAAATTTGATGGCTGTATTTTAATGGATGACGAAACATATGTCAAAGTGGATTATAAACAAATCCCCGGACGAAAATTTTACCTGCCAACTGGTCGTGGGGATGTCCCTCCTAGGTATAAATTTGTTTTTGCTGATAAGTTTGCTCGGAAACTAATGATTTGGCAAGGAATCTGCAGTTGTGGCCTTAAAACCAAGGTTTTCATCACATCTCACACAATGACGCCGAAGGTTTACATTAAAAACTGTTTGAAAAAGCGGATATTACCCTTCATTCGACATTCGACACAAGACCAACGTTATGTTTTGGCCGGATCTAGCCAGCTGCCACTACTCTAAGGAGGTACTAGAATGGTATACTGCAAAAAATGTTAATTTCGTCGCCAAAGAGATTAATCCTCCGAATTGCCCTGAGTTCAGACCGATCGAAAAATATTGGGCAATTGTAGAGCGAAAACTTCGTGGATGCGGTAAAGAAGTGACAAATGCACAACAAATGCGTTTAAAGTGGAATAAGTTCGTCGGTACAGTGTCAACAGCGACTGGGCAAATCATGATGGCATCGATCACAAATAAAGTGCGGCAGTTTGTTCGAAGCGGTAAAATGTAACTTGTTATATATCGTTTGAAAGCTGAATAAATACCCTTTTGTTTGACGTTTTGATCAATCGCCTGTGTTGTTTAATTCTTGAGTTATGATCACTTGAATGCGTCCAAATTTACTTTGAATCGGGATTTAGCATATTTGAAATCAGCGGCCCAAAATTACATGGAAACACATAACTTAGCTATATAAAATACATTTTTAGACTTTTTTCCGGCTTTTGGATGGAATGGAATCATTGTGCATCGGTACATATACTGCGAGAAAAAATCATTCCTGTGGTGAAAATAATGCAGCATTCCGTTTGAAAAAATGGAACCATATAATACTCCAACAAACCGCTTCAAAAAAGGCATTTAAACTCAGGTTCCAATTCCGACAGAACAGCCATGTGTACTTCATTCTCCTACTCCTCTAGCCATGCAACTATGAGCACAGAAAAACAACGAGAACTGAAACATGACAAGCACAAAAGTAACACAGAGCAAATTTGCTCCGATAATGCCCAAATTCCACTCCCTGCTTCACGCTAACGACGGCTTCGGTTGGCGGTTTTGTTCAGGGATTTTTCCCCCTCCAACTAGATTTTAATAATAATAATAAGAAGTGCCGGGGGCGCCATGCGGAGAGAAATATCTAATTTTTTTTTTTTCATTTATATTAAACCATCGTAATTCGTTATTCGTTAACTAGGTGGTTGAAGACGTTTAATTGCTTCCTTGTAGAAGAATGATTTGCAAAACCGAATCAACGAGCCACATGAATACAAATTGAACAAACGGGCGAAGAGCCAAAATCCCCCCGAAAAAAAGTTTCTTAGTATTTGACAGGTGGGTGAACTTCCGTCGAACTCTGACTCTCTATTGAGAAATCCAAGTAAAGCTAAAGTGAGGTTAAACACCATAATATCTAAAACTGAAATTGATAATAACTTTCTAGCTATGTTTCAAACTGTATGGAATTGGTCGTTATCGTCCTTATCGTCGGTTTTCTTATCTTTTTATCACTAATTACTTTGCTTAGACAGCTCGAAAAACCAGTTTGAAAGAGCGCCATCTACGACGTTTAACCTCACTTTTGCGTTACCTGGATTCTTCCATACCCCCCCCCCCCCTCCCCCCCCCCAACCCCCCCCAACCCCCCCCCCCCTTTCTCCCCCCCCCTTCCCCCCCCCCCCTTTTTCCAAAACCCAATTCTCCATTTTTTTCTACCTTTCATGCCTTTCGTCTATTCGATACTTTTCATTATGGGGCGAATCCTGTCATTGAGTCCAACTTGATAATTTGTGAATCCATCTCGAAAACGATTCATTGATGCTTGTTCAAAGGCACTTCAAGTGGACACTTGTTTGTTATTGGTTTAGAGTAGAAATTTTATGAAAAACTATGAATTTTCATTCGTTTATTAATTAATTTTAATGATTAATTCTGCACAAATCGTTTTCCGGAAAACTATCGTTTCGAGAATTGGCGAAAATAGCGAAGTGTTCGAAATCTGCTGTTTACAAAATCGTGAAGAAGTATGGTAAAACTTGTTCTCTTGTAGACCCACCGAAATACGAACGCAGAAAGGAGCTGGCAGCGGAGCATTTTTTGAAGTCAAAGAAATCTTATTCTGTTCGCGAAATTGCCAAAGAACATATTCTAGGGTTTTTATTCATTAGGGCGAATCTACAATTGAGAGACTCTCTCCGGGCTCGCTCTCTTTAATTCAGAAACCAATCACCTTTACGTTTTTCATTCTACTATTTGTAGAGTATGCTAGCCAGCACTGTTGTGTTTCGATCTGTACTAAAGAATCCCTCGAAAGTTTTATAATGGCGCTGTAATGAATGAAAGAGAGCGAGCCCAGAGAGAATCTCTCAATTTAAGATTCGCCCTAATGAAGAGCCAAACCGAAGCATTTTGATGGACGTCAAAACGTACGTTAAATTGCACACCAGTACACTTCCAGGCCCCCAATTTTATAATACCGTACACTGTACAGAACAAGAATGTACCCCATGACGTACAGTAAATTAGAACCAAAAAGTTGGAAAAGAAGGTCTTGTATGGCAGGCAATTTGCTCTTGTGGAATAAAGAGTTCTTTGTATTTTACAACGGGCTATGGTTATGGACTATATGGTTGAAAAGATATTTTTTAATTCCTTGATTATCGAGATTTGCAGACCTGGGCTGGTTCATCTTCCGTCGTAGTCACTCAAATACCTTTTGGGAATTTTCGTAACTTGTCCGGAGAAAATGAGAAAGGCGAGAGAGAGAGAGACCCCCCCGCTGGTTGAAAATATTAGAACGGACAAAAAATAAAGATATATCAACAAAAATGTAACGAAAAAAAAAGACTGAACAATAAATAAAAAGGACACCTATTTATCAAACAGAACTGTTAATTTTCTAACAAAACCATTAGTTTCGATTACACTGTCAGTAATAAGTACGGACTCGCTTGGAAAAATACTGCAATACTCAATTGAATAAGGTCTGTATCCGCAATAATCCGGACACCTCAAAACATGAATAAAACATAAATTTCGCATTATATTTCCGCCGTAGTTGTTTATTTCAGATTCATGGGATGTGTGTTAACAATTTGTGAAGACAAAACATAGTTATTCAGTATTTGCATAAAATTTTCGAACTTTGCGCTTAGCTCCGTCCATTAGAATTTCTACAGACTCTTCAGAAATCGTAGAAGCCGTCTTTGGCCAAATTTGCTGGAAGTTTTTGATGTCTTTGATTCCTTGCTTCTTTCCAGAAAGCTTCCGCTTCATCAGAGCCCAATATCTCTCGATTGGTCGTAGCTCTGGGCAATTTGGCGGGTTTGAGGTTTTTGGTACAATGTTTACTTGATTTGGTTGGTACCACTCCATCACAGTTTTAGCATAGTTGCATGATGCCAAATCGGGCCAGAACAAAGGTTTTTTTTTGTGACTTTTGATGAAGGGTAGCAATCGCTTCTGTAGACTCTCTTTCTGATAGATCTCCTTGTTGATTGTGCCTGTAGTGACGAAAGATTTACTCTTTTTGCCACACGTGCAAATTGCTTGCCACACAAGGTATTTTTTGGGAAATTTCGATGCCTTCTTCGTTTTGAAATGCTCAGCTGTAGCTTTTCTGGCCATAGCAGAATAAAGAGCCAGCCCTAGAAGCTGCTTGAAATCCTCCAGGACATAAGTTTCATCGTCCATAACAACGCATGAAAACTTTGTCAAATATTCGCAGTACAAACGTCGAGCCCGTGATTTTGCTGCCAATTTCTGTTTGTCGTTGCGATTTGGAACTGTTTTTACTTTATACGACTTAAGTCCCAAACGTTGTTTTGATTTTTGGACAAAACCAGGCGACATCCCTATTTTACGAGCCACCGTTCGAATGGAGAGATTTCGGTTTTTCGTTAACATCTTTTTCACCTTTCGGTCCATGACAGGATCAGCGCGTCCAATGGTTTTGTCACTTCTCGGTTTCCTCTCCATCGTCAAACGTGTCGAAAATGATTTGAGCACATCGTGAACAGTGGATTTAGGCAAATCCAATGTTTTTGCAAGGTCCCGTACAAAATTCGTTTTGTTTTTCTTTCGTCGCCATCTTGAATACTAAACATGAAATGTAAACATCAATCATAGTTTATTTCATCATAAACTCTCAGCTATACCACAGCGAAATTTTTCATTCCTACGTGCAATATTTCAAAAGTTACAATGATTTGAAGGTGTCCGGATTAATGTGGATACAGACCTTACTTATTGCATCACCACGAAAAGTTTAGCATCACCTAAATACAGGTACATTCATGATGCTATATCTCGAGACTCTTAATTTCGGCAAAGGTGGGGTCTTCAGCAAAGCTGTTCAATTTCGGTGATTTCCACCGCTACGTGGCGCTAGTGAGCATGCAAAATTGAGCATTTGCAACTTGTTCTATCTCGTGATTCTGATAAGATAGAAAGATCTAGTCTACGGCAAAGCTGCTCAGAAAGTCAATGGCATTTGAAAGGTGGATCGTTTTGTTTGGAATTCCACCGTTCGTTGGTGCTATTGTGCATGCAAAACTGAGCATTTTCAACAAGTTCAATCTCGTGATTCTGATAAGATAGAAACTTCTAGTCTTCGCCAAAGTGGTTCATAAGGTCAAGGGCATTCGAAAGGTGAACCGACTTGTACAGAATTCGAATTGTGAGCATACCAAATTTAACTCTGCGTAAAATTGACTTTTGCAATTTAACTTCAAGATTGAGTTAAAACTACCAACCGGTGAGAACAAAATTATATCCAAAATAGTAGTCCTATCCAAGTACTTAGTTTTGAGTACAATCATACTTGATTTTGGGTAGTTTGGTTTCTCCGTGTAAAGCAAGAGGTCGACAAACAATTATGGTTTCTTGGCAACACTTCTTAAAAAGAGCTTTATGACAGCTCATCTCACGTAAACATTGATTTTATGTGTCCAGTACTTTTAAGACAGCTAAATTTTTGTCGAAGTTTCTTAGATTTCTGGTAGATAAAAACGTTTTTTGGAAGCTATGCCCAAATTAAAGTATCTTTCACAGGAGGAAAAAGGTAAAATTCTGCATGGAGGGAAATTGACATGAGCATTAAACAGATTGCACAGCGGCTTGGTAGATCCCGATGCACGGTGCAAAATTTCCCTGCTGTTCCGGAACATTACGGCAAAAAGTTTCCGAAAACGATCAAAGGGAAGCTAACAGCTCGTGACAAGAGAAAAATTGTCAATATGCAATCAACTTCCATCAAATCTGTCAGTCAATTCAAGGCCGAGCTCTATTTAAACGTGTCTCGAAATACGATTTGCCAGGTTTTGGTGAAAAATCTAAACATATGCCGGGCAAAAATGATGCGGGCGCCTTGCCTGAAGGAAGAATATAAGGCGAAAAGATTGGAATTTGCAAGATCCAACATGAATCGCGACTGGAACTTGGTACGTTTGAAGAAATGATGACTCATATGATTCATGGTTGTCACTGTGAAAAATAATAATAGGTGTTCTTCAATGATGAGGAAAAGTTTAATCTCGATGGTCCTGATGCATTTAACTCTTATTGGCGTGATATGTATAAGAGTGAGATCAACTTTTCTACACGGAACTTCGAAGGCGGAAGCTGTAAGATGTGGGGCGCATTTTGCAGTCGTGGAAAGCTGGAATTGGCGTTCACTTCTAGCAAAATGAATAATAAAGTTTACATAAACTTTCTCCAGGTGCGGCTTCTCCCATTCAAACGGCGTTACTCCTGAGTTAAGTTGTATTTCCAACAGACATTGCATACATCCACAAAAGTGCTGTGACTATGAAGTGGCTCAAGGACATGACAATCGATGTTCTCCCATGGCCTGCTCAATTTACCGACTGCAATCCGACAGAAAATCTATGGGGAATTATTGTGCGTCGAATCTATGCCAAGAGTAAGCGTAACGCCACTGTGGATGAGCCAAGGGGCAAGACAGCTCCTTATCGCGAGCAATTTCAGAGTTGCTTTTAAGGTACCTCGAGTAACTTACGATGCTCATCAAGCGAGCACTGTCATTTGTTTTCTCTCTGTCTTTGCACAACAGCTCTCTGTCAAACAAATCGCTCGTTAGTATATGAGCTCTCGTCTGTGCACAATAGGATACCAGTAATTTTCAAGGTTTTTAATTTTCTTCATTTATCTCTGATTTTGAAACTAACCAACATTCGCTCAAATTACACATCTGTATATGTAATTTGATATCATATATGCTACTACAAGTGTTCGCCTTTGTCTTTTTCGAGAGTAAGTTAGGTTCATGTCTCCAATTAAGTCAAACTGTAATAAACCCACCAGTTTCGGATTGACCTGCTATTTGTTATTGCAGCATCATTCCGCCAGACGGTCAGACTATGAACTGGTGCTGCGAATTCAGCCCGCTGCACTCTGACTCAAGCTTCAAGCTTCTTAGAATCGATGTTTAGCCAATTACCAATCTATACATACTTTTATCAAACCTGAACGTTGGACTTCAGTAGAGCCATCCGTATCACGTATTACATATTTAATATTCCAAGAACCCATATTCATGGAATGGGTGACCCATTCGTGGAATAAGGCTCGCCGTTGTTCCATTGCCATTAGCGGAATATTCACTATTTTTTCAAACAAATTAGTAGACTATTTGAAACCTTGGCAACCGAGAAGAACCGATGAAGATTGATTTAATTTTAAGCTATGTTGAGTTACTCGCGAGTTACTCGGTGCATCAAAGTAACTCAGAGTAGAGCTGTCTTACCCCTAGGGATGAGATTAAAACTACCACGATGGCAGCTTGGAATGCTGTTGAACCAAATATCATCAAAAATTTGGTCAACAGTATGCAAAACCTAGTCCACGCAGTGATCGACAGGAATGGAGAACCAATCATGTATTGAAGACTCACTGTGTAATTTTCATTGATTTGAATTTCAAGTGCTACCAGATCATTTCTAATACCTGTCTTATATCTTTTTGACACGTCAAAAAACAATTTCCGTTTCTTTTGATATGTTTGTTAGTCGAATATGAGTTTTTTTTTATTGAAATGTTGTTTCAAGTTACGAGGGAGAGGTAGCTCATCAAATCTTCCGGTCCGCCTCAAGGCATCTTGATATGAGGTACCAGGTGGGTCTCCACCGATTGCCTGTCGATCTGCCAAATTTGGAAGACGTCTGCATTGAGTTATCTCCAATTATAATAATCCGTCCACTATGTCATAAAACATTCCGATTGGTTCAGCAGATTGGAGATAATGAAATCATTGGGTATAGGAACAAGTCTCCTCCGGGTGGTGCTAAATCGATGAGCTTGGACATCAAAAGAAGCAAAGTTGCCAGAAGGCACGAAATGCATCTACGGGCTCTTATTTTTAGCAGGTCCCTCATTCGTAGTTCTGGATGGATTGGCGTGGATTGTTCATTAAGTATATTGTATTATCAGACTTTTATATAACATACAACTAAATGTATTCTTCTGTAAATTTTAAATTTCAATTTCAATTTCAGTCAGCGAGATAAGGCGCTATAACCTTGGAAAATTATTGCCAGACTTTTGGTGCAAACGACAAAAGTCCGCCCACAGGCAAAAGGAACATAAACTAATCTTTCTAGCATCTATGGTTCCAACGATAAAACAGATATTATCACATAATTTAACTCTACATGGAAGCGTTCGGTACGGGAGGTCAACGCTTTCTTCCTTCCCTTGATTCGAAGTAGTATAGCTATTTCAGACACCCTTCTGGAATCGCTCTATTTCTTGGAATCCTCTCTGCGGCACATGCTACGCAGTTGGCCTGGCCGGTGACAAGAAAAATGATACATTCAAGAAGTCGTCATTTTCCAGTGTGAGTGTGAGATTAGATTAGATTAGATTAGATTGAAATGTTGTTTCAAGTTACGAAATAAAATGATTTTAGTTGAATTTGAATGAGTGTCTATCAGAAACTACGAAAACCTTAAATCTTAAATCTCCTTGACGCAGTGTACTATAAAAGTGTGCTGGAATGGTATGAGAATAATTCGGTGCATTATGTCTCCAAGGAATATGACCATGTCTGGGTTACATCTGTGATCGAAAATCAAGTTCATATTTTTGGAGCAGCCTATTTCCCCCCAGAAAGTGCAAAAATTGATTCATACAAAATGTTTCTTAATATTGCTGAAAGTATTTTGACAAAATTTGAATCTGACGTCAATATTCACATTTATGGTGACTTTAACCAAAATGCTACTGATTTTATTATAGATGATCAAAATGAATCTCTTTTAATACCAATAATTGGAAAAAATTTAACGCTTCTTACTCTATTTGAAAAAAGTGCGCAGATTGGACTCAATCAAATAAATCATGTACGAAATCGGAATAATTGCTACCTTGATTTATTGTTCACTAATATGACCGATGATTTTGGAAACTCTTTGGAAAAATGAAGCATTTCATACTGCTATTGAATATTCCATTTTCAGTCATGACAACGCCACAATGTTGGATAACGATTTATCCGAAATTTATTTTGATTTTAAACAAGCAGACTACAATCTCATTAAAAACAAACTATACTCGATTGATTGGCAAACCATATTTCGCAATTTGTCAACAGAGCAGGCCGTAATTGTATTCTATCGAAACATCTACGATATAGTAGAGACTGCAGTACCCCAAAGACATAGGAGAAGACCAAATAAGAATCCGGTGTGGTATACTAAGAAAATTATAAATCTCAAAAATAGGAAGCAAAAAGCTTATAGAAAAGATAAAAATGATATGAACCTCACAATATATTTAACTATTTGTGATCAACTGAATTTAGAAATGAAGATCGCACATGAGGAGTATAATCTAATCTAATCTAATCTCACACTAACGCAGCCAATTCTTGAAAGCATCCTGGAAAATGACGTCTTCTGGAATGCATCATTTTTCTTGTCATCGGCCAGGCCAACTGCGTAGTGTGTGCCGCAGAGAGGATTCCAAGGAATAGAGCGATTCCAGAAAGAGTGTCTGAAATCGCTCTACTACTTCGAATCAAGGGAAGGAAGAAAGCGTGGACCTCCCGTACCAAACGCCTCCATATAGAGTTAAATAATGTGATAATTTGTATTTTATCGTTGGGAGCATAGATGCTAGAAAGATTAGTTTATGTTCCTTTTGCCTGTGGGTGGACTTTTGGCATTTGAACCAAAAGTCTGGCAACAATTTGCCAAGGTTATAGCACCTTATCTCGCTCACTGAAATTTAAAATTTACAGAATACAAGCTCATCGATTTAGCTCAACCCGGGGAAGATCGCACATGAGGAGTATAATAGAAAAACTGAAACTTATATCAAATCAGACCCCAAATCGTTTTTCAGCCTTGTTAAAGATAAGAAGAAATAAAGAAATGTTTACACACCTCGTGGCGACAAGGATTGAGATTATCAATTTTTCTCATATCTTCCTGAGCCTTCATTAAATGTGACTGTTGATAATTTATCCGTCAACGAAATTTTGCTTTCTTTAAGCACATTAGACGCTTCTAAACGAGCTGGTCCTGACGGATTACCGCCAGTATTTTTGAAAACATTATCAAAGGAATTAGTGAAACCCTTGTTTTGGTTGTTTAATTCATCTCTAAAAACTGGCGTATTTCCCCTCATTTGGAAGGAATCGTACTTGGTTCCGATCTTCAAAAGCGGTAAAAAATCAGATGTTAAAAACTATCGTGGGATTGCAATATTATCTTGTATTCCCAAACTATTCGAGTCCATTATCAATCAACATATTTTTTCACAGGTTAAAAATGTTATCTCTACCAAGCAACATGGCTTTATGAAAGGACGCTCTGCTACTACAAACTTGCAAAATTTTGTCAATTTTTCAATAAATGCAATGGATGAAGGTAATTATGTTGAAACCTTATACACTGACTTTAGCAAAGCTTTTGATAGAGTCGATATTCCTTTGTTGCTTTACAAATTGTTTAAGATAGGTTTCAATCTTAATTTATTAAAGTGGGTTCAGTCATACTTGCTTGGAATAACACAACGAGTAAGATTTGAAGGAAAGCTATCATCGGTTGTGAATGTTACATCGGGAGTACCACAGGGATCCCATCTGGGTCCTTTACTATTTATTTTGTTTGTCAATGATGATGAATATATTTTACGCCATTTAAATGTTTTAATATATGCAGACGACATGAAACTTTTCATGGAAATATGTAAATCATCTGACATTGAAGTCTTTCAAAGAGAAGTTCATAATTTTCATATTTGATGTACAAAAAGCTTGCTAGAGATTAACGTAAAAAAGTGCATCTCAGTCTCATTCACTAAAAAGCGCAATGTAAGGCAAGACACCATCACTATAGGTCAACAACCTGTTGAAAGATGCAAACAAGTTAGAGATTTGGGAGTCATACTTGATTCGGAGCTCACTTTTGTAGAACACTACAACAATATAATTTACAAGTAATATGCTCGGGTTCATCAAGAGGTTTAGTTTTCATTTTAAAGATCCCTATACAATAAAAACATTGTATGTAACATATGTTAGGCCCCTTCTTGAGTACTGCAGCGTGGTTTGGGATCCATATCAGAATACACATAAAGACCGTATTGAGTCAGTACAGAAACAGTTTTTATTGTATGCTTTGCGTAAGTTAGGATGGAACTCTTTTCGGTTACCTTCTTATGAATCTCGATGTATGTTAATTAAAATAGATGGTCTTGAAAAACGACGTGAGTTTGCAATTCTATCATTTATAAACGATGTTATTGGGCAAAGAATAAATGACGCAGACATTTTAGAGAAGCTCAACTTCTACGCTCCCACCCGTTACTTAAGAAACAGGAATTTATCTACATAAATAATCAAAGAACTAACTATGCCCAAACGGACCCATTAATAAGATGATGTCTTGCTATAATAAATAATGCACCACAATTGATATAACAATGAATAAAAATCAACTAAAAAAAGTATTTTTCTCAGAATATTTCTAAGAGTAGAATTAAGGCAAGAATGTAAAACCGGTCTACATATATGATTGACGACAAATAAAACAAAACATGAATCCACCGAACTGCCCTGAACTACGTCCAATCGAAACTTATTGGGCCATGATGAAGTGGGAACTGGGGGACATCCGTAGAAGTGGGTAAAAAATAAGAAAAAGGTACCTGATACGATTGTACAAGCTCTTATTTATGGCGTAACGTGAAAGTGTCGAGAGTTTTACTAAAAACCTCCGATATTTAATCCAATGTAAATTGAGCTTAATACATGTATAAAACTGCCTTGCAAATTGAGGTCTTATCCGATAAATACATGTGATTTTATAGAAAATTAACTGTGTTGCAATAATTTCGTGTTCGCCCTTTATGATAGTAAATATCAAAATTCCAGGCCAAATAAAGCATTGTGATCAAATATTTATGCTCAGAAATTAATCTTTTTAACACTTCACATTATTAGACTTTCTGTGGAGAAAAATGATGCATTTTGAACTACGTAGGTCAATACTACGAATGCGCCATCGCGTAGTGCTGAATATTACAAACACGGTGCTTCTCAACATGGACTGTGTTTTAACCTACTAGCACCTCCTTCAGCTAATTAATTTTAGTAAGCGAAGGAGATATCCTTTCATGATATTTCAATTCGCAAACCGAAAACTTACTTCGACTGAACCAAGAATCGAAGAAACCAGACCATCCGAAATGAATCACCCTAGTACATATATTACTAAAGCATTGTCATAAATTATCTGCGGCTGCAACTTCACCCACGGTGATCTATTTGAAGTGCTTTGATCTTTCTTGCTCAATCAATAGTCATAAAAAAACACAACAGTTCAGTGACTTCGGCTACATCAAGTGCCTGTAAACACTTCCGACAGACGGTGCAAGACTCTCGAAAAGAAATGCACTCATCGCCCCCAAGGGAAACCAACTATGCACATGATGCACACGCAAAGAATCATTCATGAGAAACCATAACAACAGAAAAGGTACTAATGCCACTTGCCACACTATACTGAAACAGAGCCGTGGACGTGCTCGGCACTTGTAATTAATAGAATTGAAACGAGATTTATTACTTTTCTCACCCGAGAAGAAAGAACCCATCTAACAGTAATGCTCTGGACGATGCGTCACTTTGATTGCTAGGTATAGCATTTCTCCCCATTCTTCGAGGGGTTCTCCGTTAATTTACAACTTATTCCGATATGTTGAGTGGTACGGATTCTGGCGAACCCCTCACTTATATGGTTTTGCACTGCAAATGAGTGAATCGGCAATGAAGAATTTCCCTCGCTCTAAGCGTGATGGGTGTAATTATTCAATTCTAAAATCTACACACGTCCATTACGCGCCCTTTTTTGCTGTGGATTTGCCGAACCGTGCAAGACCGCTACCGTACCGTTGGGCGTCGGCTTCCTAGTGAACGCCAGTACGATGGAGTTGAAGAATTTGAACTTTCAATTCATCGAGTGCTATATTTATATAGCGTATTCTCGGCAATGTTTGACTTTCTTATTGGGTGCACTTGAAGAATGTTTTTTTTTTGCTGTTGTTGACTTTCATTTCCATGGAATGAACCTTGGCCAGCTGTGATCAGTCACCCGACCGCGTGTTAATTATTTCAATTATTTAGAAATGTGAAATGCTGCTTTCATAATTATTAAGTAAATATTGAGCACATCACTTGTCATGGCATCTCGCAGAAAGCTGAAATCCGGATAGCAAACTAAAGAAAAGGGAAGTTGACATTAAGGAAACATTAACCCTCATTGCGCCCCCAAATTAAATTGGGCAAATTAACTGGATTAAACTTCGGCTTCGCTACACAGTTTACGTTTACTATTAAAGACTGAAACGCTCCCGGTTACTCTCCTACCCCGCTGTGGTGAGTACGATTTATGACTAACCTAATTTTGCACCATTAAATCATCACGGGAAGCCTCTTTTGCTGGAAGCCGAGCGGAGTGCTACTCGCTGACCGCTTGTGGCGCAAACGACAACAACGACGACGCAAAGTGTTATAATTACAACGTGCGCTTGCCGTGCGCGCTCGAGTTTATCACTATTGCCGGCCTGTTTGTCTGTTTGTTGGTAAATTGCTGGGATGCCTGCCCAAACCGGCGATCATTCAATTAGCTCTGCTGATTTGTTTATTGCATCACACATCATCCATCCATCCATCCGTCCATCTATTTGTCTGCCGTTCAATCTGACTGATCAAGAACCATAATACGTCGGTATCGCGTGACTGAATGGTTTATTTTGATCCAATTTGAACTATGGATAATTGTAACGGACGGAGGAATGTAGGCGGTTAGGTTGGCATGGTCACGAGATGTCGCCCGTAATGAACTGATCTAATGGAGGGCACGATCTCTGGCACGATCACCGGTCCAAGTTGACGTCTCAACTGTAAACGTTTTGACCGAGTTGCATAGTGAATCACGCCTCCTCCGAAGGATGGATTGGTGTGGGAAGTTTCTCGCTCTTCTAATGTGGGTGGTGGTACGAAGTGTAGGTTGCCTATGGGAAAGGGCGATGTTTCTACAAGGTGAACCGAGTTGAATGTCTTTTCGTTTGGCTTGATAAGATAAAGAGTATCTCGTTTAGGATGTTGAGCTTCAGTGCCAAAATGCGAAGTTAAATTCGATTCAGTTATAATTGATGACGATCTTCAGCTCTTGATTCGTCTGAAAAATGTACGTAGGCGTCAATATCAAAGAACACGTGATCCCGCTATGAAAGTCATGTGGCGAGATTTTCAAAAACAAATTAAAAAACGCTCTGAGGAACAAACATTATGAAAATAATGTGTCAAAATTAGATCCGAGTTCCAATCCTTTCTGGAAACTCTATAAAATATTGAAAAAACCTCAAAAGCCTATACCAGCGCTCAAGAAAGGTGATAAAATTTTGCTCACAAATGCGGGAAAAGCTCAAAAACTTGCTAAGCAGTTTGAGAGCTCCCATAATTTCAGTTTGAATCTTACCAGTCCTATTGAGGGTCAGGTTTCCAGGGAGTATCTAAATATTTTCTCACAAGAAAATATTTTTGATGATTCTTGGGGAACTGATTTGGATGAAGTAAAAACAATAACTTAAACATTTCAAAATATGAAAGCACCAGGTGATGATGGAATTTTCTATATCCTCATCAAAAAACTCCCTGAGAGTATTTTGTGTATGTTGGTAAAACTATTTAACAGATGTTTTCATCTGGCATACTTTCCAGATAAATGGAAAAATGCAAAAGTCGTACCTATCTTGAAGCCAGACAAAAATCCGGCTGAAGCTTCTAGCTACCGACCAATCAGTTTGCTTTCTTCAATCAGTAAGCTTTTTGAAAAAATAATTTTGAATGATGCTTCACATCAATACAAACTCAATTTTTGCTGATGAACAGTTTGGATTCCGCCATGGGCATTCAACTACGCATCAACTTTTGAGAGTTACAAATTTAATTCGTTCAAACAAAGCTGAAGGCCACTCCACTGGAGTTGCTCTTCTAGACATAGAAAAAGCATTCGACTGTGTTTGGCATGAAGGTTTGATTTCAAAACTGAAAAAGTTAAATTTTCCGCTTTATATCATGAAATTAGTTCAAAACTACTTAACTGATAGAACTTTGCAAGTAAATTATCAGAATTCTAAATCTGATCAATTGCCTGTTAGAGCTGGTGTTCCTCAAGGTAGCATTCTTGGGCTAATACTTTATAACATTTTCACTTCAGATCTCCCTGATTTACCTCAGGGCTGTCAAAAATCTTGCTTTGCTGATGACACAGGCATTTCCGCTAAAGGAAAAAGTCTTCGTGTTATATCCAGGAGGCTACAAAAAAGCTTGGACATTTTTACAGATTATTTTCAAAAATGGAAGATTTCTCCTAATGCTTCCAAAACTCAACTTATGATATTCCCACACAAGCCTAGAGCTGCATTTTTGAGGCCAAGTAATAGTCATATGGTCACTTTGAACGGAGTTCCAATTTCTTGGGCAAATCAAGTAAAATATCTTGGACTGATACTAGATCAAAAATTAACTTTTAAAGATTACATTGAGGGCATTCAAGCTAAATGTAATGTCCTCTTATAAACAGAAAATCCAAACTTTGTTTGAAGAACAAACTTGTAATATCCCATCAAATATTTAGACCGACCGTGCTTTATGCTGTGCCAATATGGTCTAGTTGTTGTGCTACTAGGAAAAAAGCACTTCAAAGGATTCAGAACAAAGTTCTGAAAATGATTTTGAAGCTGCCACCCTGGTACAGTACTATTGCAGTCTTCAATTGCAATGATCAATTCTCTCTATAGATAAGAACTAGTCTTAAGAAATCAATAATTATTCTTACACGCAGGCAAAAAAATCCCTGTTAAAAATACTGAATAGAAAAGGGAGAAATAATATTAACACAATTAGATATAAACGATAGCATATAAGGTTGAAATGTTAATTACTTAGCAGGAGCACCTCGGTTAATAAGGCTTGCTTCATTTAGAATTGAAACAAACTTTTGCTCATATTGTGGCGCTCCTGGTGGACGGATTTGGAAGTTCTTGGCGCCCACGTGTCGGAAATTTTGTCAGCTTCACGTATATATTTTTGACATTCCGCAAATCGACTGTACTTTGTAAACAATCAACATGGAAGCCGAAAGAAGGGAAAAAATTGTGCACAGTTATTTGGAAAATCCATTGTGGTCTGCATCTAGGCTAGCTAAACAGCTGAAATTGCCCAGAAATACCGTATGGCGCGTTATCAAACGGTATAAGGAAACATTGACGACGATTCGGAAGCCTCAAGACAATCGTCGGAGTGGAACTATCGACCGGAAACTGCGTGGTGAGATTTTGAAGACGATTAAGAGGAATCCCAATCTGTCGGACCGTGATTTGGCCAGAAAATTCGGTGCTGCCCATAGTACCGTGAGGAGAACTCGACTCCGGGAAGGAATCAAGTCGTATCGAGCTAGCAAACAGCCAAATCGGACCATAAAACAGAATAGTGTGGCCAAAATCCGTGCTCGGAAGCTGTACGACCAGGTGTTGACCAAGTTCGACGGGTGTCTTCTGATGGACGATGAAACCCATGTCAAGGCTGACTTCGGGCAAATCCCAGGTCAAAAATTTTACTTGGCAACGGCTCGGGGGGATTTTCCAGCCAAATTTAAATTTGCTTTTGCTGACAAATTTGCACGAAAATTCATGATTTGGCAGGGCATTTGCAGCTGTTGCAAAAAAACGAAAGTTTTCGTTACAAATAAGACAATGACGTCGGAACTATACCAAAAAGAGTGTCTCCAAAAACGAATTTTGCCGTTCATTCGATCCCACGACCATCCCGTAATGTTTTGGCCAGATTTGGCAAGCTGTCATTACAGCAAAGTCGTTCAAGAATGGTATGCAGAGAAAGGGGTCCAGGTTGTTCCGAAAAACCTTAACCCACCCAACTGCCCCCAGTTCCGCCCTATTGAGAAATACTGGGCAATCATGAAGAGGAGACTCAAGGCAAAGGGAAAGGTTGTCAAAGACATCAATCAAATGAAGACCTGGTGGAATAAGATAGCTAAAACGATGGACGAAGAAGGTGTGCGCCGCCTAATGAGCCGTGTTACAGGAAAAATTCGAGAATTCCTTCGAAACCGTGACGAATAATTTTTTCCGTATTTTTTCTTAAAAGTATGAAGAAAACGCTACATTTGTATAAAAAAAGATCTTGAATTCAATAATAAATAACTGAAATACAGGCAATTGTTTTTGTTCCAATTCTATGTGAAGCAAGCTTTATATGAATGTAAAATAATGTAAAATTTGGATTGAATAAAGAGTTAAAAAAAATCTCGTTTAGGATGTTGAGAAGTGTGGTTTTAGATCAAGCTAGTATAATCTTAAGCAGTAGAGTAGACATACAGAAGTAAATCTAAAGCTCTTCAATCTGAGTGGTTGCGATGGCAGAGATTTGATACGCGATGCGATGCACGATGCAATGATGCGACAAAAAGAGGAACTTACAATTAACCCACCACCTAACGCAAATCCCCTTGAGCAGGTTCTCAAGTTATATATGGGCTTTGACCTTTTTGGTTTCATCATCGAATATCTCGTGATTCATCGCATATAGAAAGTGACTTTCTGCTGCAAAGTTGTTCAGTAGATTGAGGCCTTTAGGACTTAAAAGTTCAGAATCAACTCACTACGTGGCACTAATGTGTATGTAAAATAACTGAATAGCCC
Organism: Aedes koreicus; assembly: GCA_024533555.2. Lineage (NCBI taxonomy): Eukaryota > Metazoa > Arthropoda > Insecta > Diptera > Culicidae > Aedes > Aedes koreicus. The sequence goes on along the minus strand of JAHHFK020004768.1, from coordinate 247,187 downwards.
GAATCTAGGCATCCTTTACATATAGGAAGTTGGCGTCTTCGACAAATATGTTTGAGTGACTAAGGCCTTTTGGATAGTGTAAACATTAGTTCAGAATTCGTCCGCTACGTGGTGCAAGCGTACATGTGAACTTTTTGTATTACCTGATCCTGAGATCCTATCCTGAACTATTTTGCAATTAAAATTACTGAATACCATGGATCTCGATATCCTTGACATATTGCAAGATGGCGTCTTGCGCAAATATGTTCGAGTAGTCAAGGCCTTTCGGATGGTGTAAACATTCATTCAAAACTCGTTCGCTATGAAAAAATAAATAAATAAGTTAGGGATATTTAATTAAAAACTATCTGTTCCGATTTCAGGTTTGTATAATGGAGAAAAATGCTGGCTGCAATTTTCATCACTAAGAACTTGGTCGAAACCACGCTATCAGGAGTTTGATTGTTTCTTTTGTACAGTGCAAGTAGGAAATGGTAAAACGATAACAGAATACCCAGACTTGCCATCAGCAGTGTGCCATCAGCAGCACCGAAACATCGTGAAGCTGACACAGAAAAGCCCATTCGAAAGTTTCTGGAAGAAACTCCGAGCAGTTCCACATTACAAACTGAAAGTGTGCCAAGTGTGACTGTTTCGTATTACCGTACCGAGGGAGTAAGGTCTCCGTATTATCCAAATCAAAAGGAAATTGACGATCTTGTCCGGGATTTGAGCTTCACAAAAGCTATATGCAGAGCTTCTAATTTCACGTCTCAAAGAATGAGAGCTTCTCGATGGTGACGTTGAAATTACTACACAACGAAACCGGAATGACCACTAGTCCTCATATTTTACATATATGGATAGATTTTGCTTTCGTCATGATGTCGGTGCCTCGTTTGACTAAATGGGCCTTAAATACGAACCGAAAGAGTGGCGACTATTCATTGATAGGAATATTTGGCAAACGACAATATTTTGTCGAATCTATGAAGAGAAAATATAAAGAAAGTGCCGCCTTGACCTACTTACTGCAAGAATTTCCAAAATTATCAGATGCCAAAATAACGGCAGGAGTTTTCAATGGCCTTGAGGCCATGGGGAAATGGTGGAAGATGTAAAATTAAAAAAAAAGTCTTTCACCGGTCCAGAAAGCGGCATGGAAAAGCTTCAAGGAAATATGTGAACACTTTTTGGGAAACCATAAAGCTGACAATTATCAGGAAATCGTCAAGAAATTGGTAAATTTTTTTTTTGGAGGAATGGGATGCCGTATGTCCTTTCTTGATAAATTCAAAGAAAACATAGGAGCATACTCGGAGGAGCATGGGAAAAGATTTCACTAGGATATCAAACTATTTGAAGATCGTTACGACAAGCAATACCATGCAGCCATGATGAGTGATTACATCTGAAATTTAATTACCAGCATCCTCATCTAGAAGGCAATCAACTAGAAAAGAAATCAATTAATATTTCGTAAATGACGTAAAATCTGTATATAAAAACACCCAAGAAAAAATCTGTCTCCTTCAACCTGTGTTACAATATCAGAAACACTATGATTTTTAACGTACAAACGGATAGACATTTTTTGATCGTAAGGTCTGTTGAAGTACTTTTTTCGAAACATATATACGGCATATTAAAAGCATTTGAATGGAAAATAAATTTGAGGATAAGGCGTATTATATATATTCTTAACATTTATTCAAAACAAATAATAAAAAATATTTCTGGTGGGGGTTTCTACCAGCGGTGCGAAAACCGTTTTAAATAAAAACCTTAATTTATCCACCTTCCCTGCAGTTTTCTGTAGAACTTCCCTGAAGTTTTCTAAAGAGCTTCCCTAAAGTTCTCTGCAGAATTTCCCTGAATTTCTCTGCAGAATTTCCCTGAAGTTCCCTGCAGAACTTTCCTGAAGTTCTCTGCTGATCTTCCCTGAAGTTTCCTGAAGTACTTCCTTGAAGTTCTTTGGAGAATTTTCCTGAAGTTCTCTGCAGAGCTCCCCCGAAGTCCTCTGCAGAACATCCCTGAAGTCCTCTGCGGAACTTCCCTGAAGTTCTCTGCAGTATTTCCCTGAAGTTCTCAGCTTTTGTTTTTGTTCTTTCCCTGAAGTTCTCTGCAGAAATTCCTTGAAATTCTCTGCAGGACTTCCCTGAAGTTCTCTGTAGAACTTCCTTGAAGTTCTCTGCAGAACTTCCCTGAAGTTCTCTGCAGAACTTTCTTGAAGTTCTCTGCAGAACTTCCACGAACTTCTCTGAAGAACTTCCATGAAGTGCTATGAAAAACTTCCATGAAGGTCTCTGAAGAACTTCCACGAAGTTCTCTGAAGAACTTCAATGGAGTTCTCCGAAGAACTTCCATGAAGATCTCTGAAGAGGTTCTCGGAAGTTCTCTGAAGAACTTTCATGAAGTTCTCAGAAGAACTTCCATGAAGTTCTCTGAAGAACAGTTCTCTGAAGAACTTCTAATTACCGGAAGAATGCTTCACCACCGATATGCGAGTGTTGTGGGACAGTCGTTGTTGTTCGGCACATAATCCTGCACTGCAGCAAAATTTGAAGTGGCCAATACAAAATAGGGGATCGATTCTTCAAGCCTTTATAGGGCGTTGTGCAATGACGATGACAACGAAAAAAAGTATCTACATGATTGCAAAATTTATCAAAAACTTCGAAAAACAAACACAGAAGTGAATTGGAAGAATCACAAGGACACGAAAAACAACAGAAGTATATGGAGAAGGAAAATAAAAAGGAACGAAAAAGGATGATGATATCGAGGAAGAAAAAAAAAATGGTGAAAAGGAAGATGGATAGGAAAATTACGGAGAGGAAGATGACGGATAGAAATATTACGGAGAGGAAAATGATGGAGAGGAAGACGACGAAAAAGCACAGGACGGCTAGGAAGATGACAGAGAAGAAGATGATGGAGAGGAAAAAAACATGATGCAGCGAAAAATGACGGAAAAGAAACAGAACATGTTGAAGAAACATAGAAGGAAACGAAGGAAACGAAGTTGTCGCAAAAGAAGCTACTGATAAAATAAAGTGATGGAGAGGAAGAAGACGCAAGCATTACGGAGAAGAAGACGATGGAGAAGAAGATGATGCAGATGAAGATAATGAAAAGAAAGAAAATGAAAAAGAGCATGACGGAACGGAAGATAATGGAGAGGAAGAAGACAAAAAAAAGCATGACGGAGAAGAAGATGATGGAGAGGAAGATGACAGAAAAGAAACAGAACATGTTGAAGAAAACAGAAAGAAACTGGTCGCAAATGAAGATAGTGATAAAACAAAAGATCGCGATGAAAGTTATAAGGAGGAAGATTATGAAAATGTTTGAAGAATGTATGAAAGATGCAGGAAACAGATAGGAAAAGAGAAAGTGCCAACGAAGGTGAACTATAAGGAGGTGCCACGACTCTAGGAAAAAAATAGAGGTGGAATATATCAAGGATCGCGAGGTTCACGTACGTCCGCGTTGGTGTATAATAATAATAGAATCATCTAGTGGGGGCGATTCTGGCGTAGTGGTTTGCATCCATGCCTCTCACGCCAAAGTCATGAGTTCAAATCTCACCCCCGGACAAGTTACGAAAAACACCCAATGAGGTGTTTCGCTGTTTTTATAACAGAGGTTATTAGAATTTAGATCGGGGATGTGGTTAAAATAACAGAAATTGTAACAAAAATTCCTCTAGAGGTAAAAAAATTATAGCAAATTATGATATAGATATCACATAAACAAAACAAGCAAAATTACATCGGCTAGTGTTAGAATTAATTTATTTCTGTACACAGATTGTGCCTCGCGCGGCATTATATCTTAATTTGTTATAATTATGTTATACAATAATGATGAAAACGTCTTTGACAAATTTGTATCAAAATCAGTTACTCGTAACAAGGTTTGTTATAATTTTGTTATTTTTATGTTATACCCTTCTGGTCGGGATGCGTTAGAAATTATTTTTTCCGGTTTACTAGGCCCCCCCCCCCCACCCCCCCCCCCCCCCCCCCTTTTTTTTTTCCCCACGCCCGCGCTTTTAATTAATTCATTTCTTCTTCCTCCCCCCCCCCCCCCCCCCCCCCCCGCGGTAAAAAAACCACCCCCCCCGCCGCTTTTGTTTTCCCCACAGATAATGAAATATTTGGCCACAAACCCCCCCCCGGTGTTTCTATTTTTTTCTGTTGTTTTCCGATTGCGGAATACACGTGTGGTGTTTATTTTTTTTTTTTCCCTATGCCGCGCTTTTGAAATACAAAAAAAATTTGCGCCCCCCCCCCACCGCCCAAAAAAAAAAACCCATAAAACAAAATATAATTTTTTTAGAATCATCCGACGAGCAATGCTCTATCCGTGGTAGCCAGTGTCATACACTCAAAAAAATCGACACGTTACTTCCACGTGAAACGCACGTAATTTTCGTCCACTGCCAAAACCAGTAATAAATACATGGAATTCACGTAAGAGCTACGTGATTTCCGCGTAAATTCACATTCTACGTGAAAATCACATAAATTTTACGGGATTTTCACGTACAATTTACTGGACACGTAATGTTCACCTGATTTTACTGAAGAAGATTTGGTTACGTGTTCAGGTGGAAGTTACGTGAAATTTCACGTGAAAATAACGTGTCGATTTTTTTGAGTGTACTGTCTTTTTTTTTTTTTTTTTATTTTTTTTTTCTACAACAAAAAATTTTTTTCTATCTGTCTCCTAAAAATAAAAAAAAAAAAAAAAATATAATTTAAAATCAATAAATATTTCCTGCCTAAAAAAAAAAAAAAAAAAAAAAAAATGTGCACCACACCCACACAAAACACTTTACGCTACCAAATTATTTCCCACACCTATTAAACCAAACAATATACCTACCCACCATTTGCTCCAAAAAAATAAACTCACAAAAAGTGTTTCATTAAAAAAAAAAGCAGAAACAACACTTTGATGGACAGGTCCACTCCCTACTGGAGGAGCGCGGGATGCGGAAATCAAGTGTCGGTTGATCAACGACCACTAGCAGTGGTAGTAGAACGGAACTATGAAATGGTTGATAGATACTCCAGTTTTACCAAACTGCTAAGAGTCATGGCATATGGCTTACGATTCAAACGAAACTGTTTAACTAACGAATCGGATCGAACTGTTGGACATCTCACCTTGGAGGAGCGGAAACAAGCACACAATAAAGTATGAAAGCATGATTCAGCGGCAGCAAACGTGAGCTGGTTAACAAGGTTTGTTGTACGCGATTGAAATATTGGTCGATTCACGATAGATTTTTGGTAAAAAATTACTGAAAAACTCAGTAAGCGACATGGAAAATCAGTAAAATATACACACTCCGAAAAAATCGACACGTTTTTTCACGTGGAACGCACATAATTTTAGTCCACTGCCGAAATCAGTAATAAACACGTGTAATTCACGTAAGAGCTACGTGATTTCCGTGTAAATTCACATTCTACGTGAAAATCACATAAACGTGATTTTTCACGTACAATTCGCTGGACACGTCATGTTCACCTGATTTTACTGAAGAAGATTTGGTTACGTGTTCAGGTGGAAGTAAAGTGAAATTTCACGTGAAAACAACGTGTCGATATTTTTGAGTGCAGTAAAATACTGTGAAATTGGAAGCACGATAGCTAACAAAAATTACTGAACATCAATCAATACCGAATTTCGGTTAAATTTACAAAAACATCAATTTAAATATATTTTTTTCCTGCTCTTTTAAACGCATAAAGTGGGTGATTTTTTTTAATAATCATTTTTGTGATTTTCACGTAGAATGTGAATTTACGCGGAAATCACGTAGTTGCCTACGTTTGAACGCTAGCAAATAAGTCTGGTGCCTTTTACTCGTTCAGAAAATCAATGGAAAGAATAAAAAGAAAAATATTTTGATCAGCTGCCACCGCTTTAGCACGCAAAAATGGCAGAGGTTTGATAGGTGTGATTTAAACACTCGCGTTCAGTAAAGATTACTGAATTCCAGTGATTTTCACATTTTGCGTCAGTATTTATTATGGTTTTACTGAAAATCGGTAAAGCCTTTACTAAATTGCGGATTTTCAATGAAAGTTCATTTCTTTACAAAGTACATCTGTAAAATAAATACAAATGTTTAGTAATATTTTAAAACGATTTGCTGAAAACTTGCAGTTCTTTGACGGATATCTATAAATTGAAGAAATGTTACAGATCATTCAGAAACATTCTAATTTACTGATCAAAGTCGTAACTTTTTTTACTTAATAACAATATTAGGATTTGGTGCGTAGAGATCACAGAATTCGGTGAAAAAAACACGGAAGTTGATCTGCAAACGAAAACTTTACATATTCTCCTGTGAAATTGATACATTTTACGAAAAGATCAATGAAAAAAAAAACAACATTACAGATAGATGGTGAAAGGACAATTTTCCACCGAATTACTGTAATTTTCTCAGAACTTCTGTAAATATAATTAACAGTTCCAAAAATCTCATAATACACACTGAAAACAACACCCGGTGGTAAGTCAACGAAATATTTTCTTATGGTAGATAATGACATTTTCAATAGAATCAATTCTAAAAAATATTTCGAATAACGCAGTGCTCCGCTTGAAGCAAAATATATCTTTATTCAAATCAGTTTGTTGGTTTAATTTTTATTGTTTCAACTAAATAAAAAAATTACCATAAATCTGTGAAATAAGATTAAAAGTACCATTTGTGCATTGATCACTACCAATGCAATAACATTGTTAAACATCAAACCATAGAATCAAAGTATTCGAATCAGACATGAAAAGAAATAGTTCACCGAGGTTACTTGGATTGACTACTGCAAATTGTCCATCCCCCTGTTATCATTGAGGACCTGTGGTTGCATAATTTCTAGTGGGTTTATCAAGTTATTCAGCAGTATGGACATACAAGAACACACCTGTTGATTGTAAAGATTGATGCTATCCACCAAAGGGGACTTAACCGATGCTTATGAAGTTCTACTATAGAGATTAATTTGATTAATGCCTTCGAAGCGGCCATTCTTCCGGTTGATAAACATCTGACAAACTCTTTAGGCGGGTCAATGAGATCTCCAAATATGGATGTTTACACATTGAAAAAAATGCAACGCAAGGGAGGATTTTTCAAAAATCTGTAAAATCTGTATTTTTTTCTAAAAATCTGTAATCTGTATGTACAGAATTCTGTATCCGAAAACTGCAAAAAATCTGTATGATTACAGATAAATCTGTATATGTGGCATCCCTGGGTGTATGTTGAGAGCTTTCTTGTGATCGTAACCACTCGGCTCGGGTGTTATCTCAAAAATCAAGACACGGACACGGTGTCTAAAGCAAAACACGAGCGTGTACACTCGTGTCGCGTCGATTGCGTTGCGGGTTCATCTATAAGCACGAAACTGAAGTGGTAAATTATGGCCACATGGTGGTGTGTTTGCAGTCAAGTTCGGTTCTCGTGCAGCACGGTTTGGTGTTTTCACCATGGCTGACTAGGACACCATCATGTCCTATATTTGCTCCGGATAATAGTTTATCAATGTCCTCTTCGCTGCGAATGACCGACGGAAAAATATTTGAGATGAGACTGAAAATCTACTTAGTTGTCCCAAGCGTCGTTTGCTTCATTGCAGTGCGAAGACAGGGGTACCAGCACCTTGCTGTCTTGCTTTGTCCTCCATGCCACAACCGGGTGGAGCTGAGTGCTAGTGTCGAACACTGAATTTATTATGGTTCGTCTCACGTGCTCTAGCGTGAATAGCATAGCCAAGAAACTATTCTGTCACGGAAATGCAACACGAAGCAAAATTCACAAGAGGGGACGGGCCACAATTCAATAAAGATTTGTCATTAGGGCCTAACTGATAAACGTAAACAATTATTTTTTCCGCGAATTTCTTGTCATTGAAAACTCGCCTAATCTATCCACCACCGTCATTTCGAAAAGGAAGAGTTCACCTATCCGATAGAATTAAAGGCTTAGATGGATAGCCTTTGTGCCACAGAAATTTACGGAGGAAACCGTTGTTTACATGTGTCAGATAGGCCCTAATGAAAAATCTTAGTGGAATTGTAAAATCAGACACCGGCAAAAAAGTAAAAATAATCTGCAGCTGAGGGGTGTGGCTATTGCAGTATCAACCATGGAATGGAACTTACTGGAATAAAAAGAAGAAGACAATTTGCACCATTTGGTACTCGATTTTGAGGACCCGGAAAGGGAAATCCATATTTTCAGCCTTATCATCTGTAGATTTGTATGAGAGCAAAAGTAGGTCATTTTTAAGTAAATAAATGTTCACTTAGTAACGAGAGTTAGAAGCGTTCAAAACCCTTACACTTTAGCTTGAGGGTCTGTTCATAAACCACGTAAACTCATTTTTGAAAATTTCAGACCTGCCCTCCCCCTCGTAGACTTTTCTCCATACATTTTTTTTGAAATTTTGTATGGAGCGTAGACTTTGGTCAAAACCCCCCTCCCCCCAGAAAAGTCCACGTGGTTTATGAATAGCCCCAACGCTCTTATATCTCAAAATTTTGAAATGAACCGGGTGAGAAAAGAGAAAAGAGAAAAGTACGTTAAAAGCTAAGTAAAGTTGATCTCTACTTAGCGTTTCAAGCTTATTGCTTTCACAATTAGCTTATTGCTTGCTCTCAACTTAGTTTTCTAAGTGCACTTATGTTATTAATTGAGAGCTTTCGATGCCAGGTACCATTTTTGCATTAGTATGATTGTGTGGCAAGTACAATCATACCCTATGCCCAGGGAGTCGATAAATTTTCCTTAACGAAAAATTCCTAGACCAAACCGGGAATCGAACCCAGCCACCTCCAGCATGGTGTAGCTTTGTAGCCGCGCCTTTACCGACTAAGCTCAGAGAGGATCCAGTGAAATTGGAACACACTCATTATAAACAGCAACACTCACATCATATTATAAACTCTGTTACATTTTAAACAACTGAACTGACACGATCGCATGCGATGGATGTAAAGCGTCATCAATGAAAAACAGCTCCCACACATCTTTTTGTTAAAAAAAAAATCAAAGGCATGGATAGAGCAATTACAAACAAGAGTGGAGGTCCTCCACTAGACATCTCATAAACAAAAAGAGAAACCAGCCAATTCTGACCTCCAGTAAACATAGAAGCTTTTCTCGTTATTGCAAAATGAAGACATTGCTTACTTCAATCAACAATCAACGCTCCACCAAAAATTAGGTTGTATCGGCTCTCCAAATCCAGGATACATCATTTATCGTCACAACCCATCACCTTCTAATGTCATCATAAATCGCATTCCAAATACGTCACATTAAAATTCCCTTAACCTAGCCATACATACCTGCTTGGATTTCCGGTCACGTTCCGTGGCGTTTGCTTCCGCCTTTACGGTCACCGAATCCCGTCGATTCCCACTGCTTAGCTGCGTCAGTTTCTGAATGGTGGATTGTTTACTAACATTGCCGCTATAGCTAACGGACGCCGTAGCAGAACCGTTAGCGCTGTCCGTTTTCTGCCGCACAGGAGTAGCTCCATTCATGGAACTGCCACCTTCTTTGGTCACCACTGCTGCCGAACGGTGGGACTTGTCCGGCGAGGGACTGCCACCGTGCATCATGCGGTTTAGCCGGCCAAATAGGCCAAATGACTCACGCTTTGGTTTCGGTGTTGCTTCGCTGGTACTTGCACTGATCCCGATGCTGGATAGATTGATCTTGATGTTCTTTAGCGGAGAATGACTACGAGGACGGACCTTGCGCTGTTCGGTAGATTTTTTCGGCAGCGGACTAGCGGACGAGGCATTGACGCTGGAGGTTTTCGACCGAAGTCGGTTGAGGTTCATGTTTTCGACGCGTTCGCGTAGCGAGACGCGTCCTCCGATGACGAAGTTTGGTTTCTCTTTGGCGGTGTCCAGGGCATCCTCTTCGGTGACGGAAATGGATGATTTTGCATTCTTATTGGCTGTTTGGCTTGGTTTCGGTGTATCCTCATCGAGCTTTCGTATGGGAGCGCTGAGATCGATGTTACGGTACCAGGTTTTGATTCGTTCTTTACGGGGACTGAGTGATCGATCCCGGAGATGGACTTGCGGTTGATCAACCTTTAGGAGGTTTTCGTTGATGTAAGGTAGGCTGATAGGTCCGTCGTCATCTTCGTTGGGTTCCTCTTCGAATCGGGAGGGATTGTGAGGGCTCCGTTCGCCGACCAGCGGTGACGGAACGTAGAAGGTAGGTTTCGATGGAGTGGTCTGCACCGGCGTTTGGAACACTTCTTGGACGGAAAGTGCTCGTCTCTTGCGCAGGCCTGCGTGAATTCGGTTGAATTTACTTCTAAGCAGCTGCTGCACTTCATTGATGGAAGACTTTTGTCCTGGAAGGCGCATGGATGCTGATTTGAAATTTTTCAGACTAGGTAGTTTGATTTCTTTGGCTATTTTGATTCCACTCTCACTTTCACTAGCACCGAGGGAGTTCTTCTTTTTGACACTGGACACTTCATCGTAATACTGGAGCTTTTCGTGGCGGAAAAGTCGAGCAGCGGACACTTGGGCCGGATCGACCATGTTTTCATATTTATGGACGTTATACTCCCAGTCAATACTGTGCGCACTACGGCGCTGGTTCGGAGTCACTCGGATCCTATGGGCGTAGGTTTGGTGGGCGCCGAGACGCCACAGTTTTACATCTTGTTCGTGGATTTGCCAATATTCTTCCGCGGCGTAAATTGGTGGAGGACCAATCGTTGAGGAAGACGTGGACGTTGAACTGGAGCTAGAGTGTCGTAGCTCCCAATTTGGGTCGTGAAGATGCCCGAAATGTGTTTGATCGGCTAACTGACGCTCAGGATCGTGGTGAAGATGGTGGTGATGGTGATGATGATGTCGATGGTGGCCGTGATGATGATGGTGACGATGTCCCGGATGATGTTGCACCTGCTGTTGAACTTGAACCGGAACCGGACCGGCTGCAATTATCTGATAGTGAGCCGGATGCTCGGCTAGAATGAAATTGGTGTCCGAATCGAGTGACGCTGGGCCGGAGACTGCTTTGAACGATGCACATCGACGGCGGAGTTTGTTCCACTTTTGCGAGATGCCCGTTACATCTGTAAATGGATTCGGAGACAGAGAAGAAAGAGAATTATTATTAAAATTAATTGAAATCATTGCTCTGGCTAAAGCCACGAGCGATCAAGTAAGACTTGAACCATCAGTGAATGCAATATGGAAGGCAAAATAAAAGGGGCAATGTAGAAGAAAGAGTGAATGACTGACTTTATTTGTTTCAAGTGCCCCGTGGCGAATGCGGTGACTCGGTGGGAACGTGGGAGAGATCTTTCCCATTTGAATCCGAAAACGGTGTATGAATGTGAAGCGTTCCTGATTGTCAACCTGACCTGCCGTCCAGTCAAAATCCATCAACTGACGCGCCGAGAAGACTTTGATTCGCGCACAATGCCGCAACTTGTGTGCGGTGATGTATGTGCCGTTCTGCATGCACCCAATGTGGTGCTGACTTGAACAGTGAACGTCAGCTAGCCCACTCGAGTACGGTAAATTCAATTTGATGCACTTCATTAGACAAATGTGATGAATAGCTGTGTGCCCTGCAGGGAGAGATTAGCGCACGAGTTTCAATATGCCTATAATGCAATCAACGACGAGCGTAGCAAGTGGCTGATGTTGGTGATGGGTTGTGTGGGTGAGCTTAAGTCAACGAGTATTTAGTATCATAGGTATATAGAATTTGACGTCTCCGGTAGGTGTGGCATTCTGGGCCCTTCGAGGCATTCACGTGGTGCTAGTGGTTAAGTTCGAAGTGGAGGTGACTTAATCGTTGTTTAACTAGTGGTGTAATAAGCAATGATTGATCAAGAGGAAGGCTCTCTGAGCTTGGTCAGTAAAAGCTGGAAAGGAAGATTGCACAGGAGATGGTAGGGTTCGTTTTTTTTATTCGGGAAGTGCATTAAGAAGTGATAAGCAATAAGCATAACATGTCAAGAAATAAGAAGATGATACCTTGTTGCGAGAGATTGGGCCAACTACACTGGTGTTGGTGTTTTTGGCAGCGTATCAGAACTTAAGCTGTCTTAACCAAGATTTCATATATATTTGTTAGAATTATTCTGGAAAAACTATATAAAACATACAAGTATGAATATCAGTGTCACAGTGGTAATCCCTTTCCTGCGTAAAATCACGCCCCTTGTATTTCCTAGAAATTTAAAATTGCAGTCTTTTATTCAATATCACAACCTATCGTCATCATTTTTTTTATATTAAACAAACCACACACAAAACAACGGCCAGATCCCTACAATGCCTTCATCGATGGCATCATCAATTCAGTGTTTAATTTCCGTTCATTCGCATTCTGTTCAAGACGACGACGGCCGGCAACGGCCCGCCGCACCCGTTCGGTTGGGTTCGATGGTGCGTGGCATCGATGCACCTTTCATCTCCGTCCATTCCCTTTATTGTCTCTCTAAATTACAACCGAGCCGTCCATTTGCGGTTACGAAGTTGATTGCATTGCGTTACTGTTACTGGGTCAGTGGCGCTTTGGTCGGAGACCTCATTTCCGATCGTTATGACCAACTGTTGTAGCGGTAATGGCAAACATCCGCGCTTCTATCGCGGAAACTGTCATCTTTAACCGTCCAGTCTCCGGCAAGATAATGTGGACCAAGCGAAATATGAAATAAAAACAAGATAGTTTAACAACGACGTTAACCTCGGTTCCGTGACACCTGCTGCCACCCTAGTAGCTCATTCACAGACAACTGAATTTGGACCAGCTGTCCAAAATTTTCATTGCCATTGCCGTGAGAGCCGGCCCGGCAGGTCACGCGAGTGGATTAAATCGTGTCAGCTGGTTTATTGAGTTATACCGAGTCACATCGCGATACAAATCGGGAAGTGTGCGCACGAATGCAAACAATAGGAATTAACGTTTATAGGTGAATCTGGGATTTATTTTGGCGCACAGCAAAACCATATTGGCTAGCTGGGGGTAGGCATTTACAGTTAGTGCACAGGTGAAACTGATTGTTATCGGTTTGGGAACTTGAAGTCGAAGTTGCGCGGGAAGAACCAAGCCCCTCTATCCGTCCGGGTGATGTCAAGTTCATTGTTAAACTTGCGGAGGTTTTTCGAATCTGGTACCGCTCACTAGTAGTAAAGCGCATGTATATGTAGAACCACGATGGTGGGTGCGGATCGTGACTTTGGATGAAGAACTGTTTTACATAAACCGAATGCCTTTTTCGGTTCGGTTTGCCATTTGTTTTGTAAATCCACGAACGTCATTACTTTGGTGAAGCACAGGTTGGTGATTAGTCACTTCATTAACGCTGCACTAAGATGCGGCCTACGTACGGTGAGCACAATTCGATTAAACGTTTATGAATGTTTTACAAATGGTTCAAAGTGGTTCATTCATCATAGATTTGTTTATCCGCACTGCGATTTTATTTTGTAATTCAATCACTTTACCAATAAATCAACAATAAACAACAACGGTTAATATTTGCGTTGCTTTCCATTTTTCTGAATAATTTTAAACATTCTGTTTTGCATGTATTCTTCAAGGTTGTTTAAAGTTTAAAACGGAATTGACTTCCAGGCTTCTCTAACGACAGCTTGTAGCTTGCGAACTGTTCCGAACTGTTTTCACCTTTGTTAAAAGCCGTGCCATGATGACCCACAAGTTTTCGATGGGATTTTGATCCGGAATACGGGCTGAACAGTTCAAAGTCTTGATGCCTCGATTCGCAAACCATTGCAAAGATCTTGCTAACATGAGTTGTCGCATTTAACTGCTGAAGCACGAAGTTTTCATTGAAGTAGGCGATGGTTAAAACTAGTATCTAGTAACCAATAATTCAAGCCAAACATTGCATTAGGTCCTATGTAACATTTGGGTCAAATCGAGAAAAATAGGATTGAAAATTTTAATTTGATTTTTAAATCGTTATTGCAACTTGAATTTTTGCATGGTTTTCTACGTAAAACGTCATCAAGATTTCAAAAAAAAAGGTTGGTTTTGAAGTTTAAGAAGATTCTAGTTGTGTAATTGATACATTTGTTACTTAAGTCCTATTGCATTTACATTTGTAGATTGAACCTGTTAGATTAGTCTTTTGTCAAGTTAGAATGTACATTGGATCTTTTTTTTATTGGGACTAATAAACTAGGTCCCTTCTAGCTTTATTTTAGTACTCTTTTACCGCCTCATCTTTGCAATTAGCAAACATTCAATTAAAAAGTAGTCCATTATGTTTGAGAACCCCAACAACTGGCTACATATTTATCCAATCGGATTATTGTAACAGGTGCACTATTAACGAGAAATACGTGTTCTTTAGCGTAAACGTCAAGACCATATAGGGTTAGTGTCAAACTGTACGACCTTGGATCGCAGCAAGCTGTGCTTGGAAACTGACGTGTTTTGTTTTTGCTGCGTCCTTTTCGTAAAAAATAAAATCAAAAATATATTCGTAATTCAACCTAAACGAACAGTGAAATCATAAAATTTCCACGTTTTTTGTGTAAGATATAGTGAATATAATCGATTCCCTCCCAAAATTTGTGATCTTCGGTAGTTTTTCCACGTTTTACTGTTTTTTGTGCTTCGCCCCCGCACCCGGAGAAAGAGTTAATATCAACTTAGTTGTGTTGTGCCGTTAGTATTGTGCCACGTTGTGTGCCGTTAGTATTGTGCCACGCGGACATAAATGATTGAATTAGAGTATATTTTCGCTTTGTCGCGAGTGAATTGATGATTATAACGTAACGTGTTAGAAGTTTAGAAGTCGATATAGAGTCGCCTCATATCGGGGGATTTTGATTATTGACAGAGTGTGGAGAGAGAAAAAAGAAAACCAATGCAATATAGAAAACGGCCATTTGCTAGTCAGAAGCAAAGATGAAGCTAACGCGCATGTGCGCGTGCCTGGCTGGCATATAATTTTTGATGAACCCGAAGGAAACAACAAAATTATTTCAAGTTTTGTTATTCAGTTACGCTGTTATTATAACAGAGGTTGTAAGAATTTAGATCGCGGATGTTGTTAAAATAACAGAAATTAAAAGGTGTTTCGATCAAAATTTGGTCAACTTAAACTTGACGCATTTCCTTTCATCGTGCATTACAATTTTTTGCACATGTGTAAGTGAAGCATAATGCTTCTATTTTGATTTTGAGATTAGCACTTCAGTTATCAAAATGTCGTCGAAGGGAGAGAAGCAATGCATCAACATTTTGCACGTCCATGGCGAAATTCCAAACTACTCTCACGCCAAATTGGCGAAATTGTTGAATGTGGTTAAATCAACTGTTACCAACATATTAAAAGTGTTTGGAGAACGTTTGTCGACAGCCAGGAAAGCTGGATCGGGGGGAAATCGAAAGCCGGAGGCCACAGCGACGACAAAAAGAGTTGCCCGCTGTTTCGAGCGGAACCCCAACCTCTCCGTCCGAGATGTCGCAAAAAAGCTGGGAGTGGCGCCTTCAACCGTGGATAGAGCTAAAAAACGAGATGGACAGTCGACGTACAAGAAAGTGGTGACTGCAAATCGCGACGATAAACAAAACACGTCGATTGCGAAAGTTGTACACGACGATGCTGACGAAGTTTGATTGCGTGGTACAGGACGATAAAACTTACGTCAAGGCAGACTTTAAACAGCTTCCTAAGCAGGGTTTTATACGGCAACCGGACGGGGAAAGAAGGCAAATATTTTCAAGCACATTAAACTGTCAAAGTTCGCGAAGAAATATCTGGTGTGGCAGGCCATCTGTACCTCTGGCTTGAAGAGCAACGTTTACATTGCGACCGGAACCGTCAACCCGGAAATTTATCAGAGCGAGTGTCTACAAAAACGTCTACTGCCTTTCCTGAAGCGACACAATTGTTCCGTTCTATTTTGGCCGTATTTGGCATCTTGCCATTACGGGAAAAAAGGCCACAGAGTGGTATGCTGCCAACAACGTTCAAGTGGTGCCCAAGGACACGAACCCTCCCAACACGCCAGAGCTCCGCCCAATCGAACAATATTGGGCCATCGTCAAGCGAAACCTTAAGAAGACTCAAACAGCTGTTGTGAGTGAGAAACAGTTCAATGCAAACTGGCGTTCTGCGGCGAATAAAGTGGACAAGGAGACTGTACAAAATCTTATGGCAGGTGTTAAACGAAAGATCCGGCAATTCGCATTCGGTAAACAGGAAGCTTAGCTGAATATTTCTCCTGTATTCTGTATTAACTGAACATGAAAAAGAAAAAGAATTTGACTTATTAATAAAAACTTTGATCGACTCACACACATTACTGTTTAACTAAATTTTGATAGGAACACACTTTATAACAAAAAATCCCCAAGAGGTAACAAAATAATAGCAAACTATGATATAGATGTAACGTAAACAAAACAAACTCTGTAACATTTTTGTTACAACGTAGAAAAATCATATGAGCTAGGGTTAGAATTAATTTATTTCTTTACGCAGATTGTGCTCCCCAAAGCGTTATATCTTATTTTCTTATAAGTATGTTATAAAATTATCCAGATGAAAACATCTTTAACAAATTTGTATCATAATCAGTTAGTCGTAATAAGGTTTGTTATAATTTTGTTATTTTTATGTTATACCTTTCTGGTCGGGTCACCACGTGGTGTACAGATGGAGAGCTGTGAAGTTCTTTTTCTTTCGTTGCACAATGATTGTGATTTTTCAAGTGTTTTTTTTACCTGTAATTTTCATTGCATTGCTTTGGGCGCGAAGTACTAATTGTATTCGGGCTGTTCCATTCGAAAAGGATGATGTGAAAATAATTGCCGAATAGCACGCATATTCTGCAGAGACATAGATGCATCCTTTAGCATCACAGGGAAGCCGTCCAAATGAAGACTGTACATCAGCAACAGATACCGGTGAGATCAATCTGATTATAACTAAATTTAAACGATACTGCTAAATACGTACCATCCTCAAAACAATAAGATTTGATGATGGAAGTGTATGCACAGTACCTATATCCAATTGATGTTTGTATTGTGTTTATGCCGGGCTTGTTGTAAGTGAAAGTGACCTAGGAATGGACGTGAGTAACCAGGCGTTATGAAATGGGTCTCTGGAACCCTCTGGAACAGAACTTTCACCTTCCAACTCCCGGGCTTAACATGTTTGTCGAGTCGACAACAGTTCGTTTAACTGCAAACATTTTTCTTCCATAAAAACACTGCCGGACGGTGGGCGTTGGATAGCACACACACACACACACACACACACACACACACACACACACACACACACACACACACACACACACACACACACACACACACACACACACACACACACACACACACACACACACACACACACACACACACACACACACACACACACACACACACACACACACACACATAGAGTCGTAACAGTACACAGGAAAAAAAGAATTTTCATTGCGATGTAAATATCAGAGCATGTGAAATTGTATTTAATTCCGCACGAAACAGCAACCGGCATGAAACAGTTCTAACAATGAAGAGCTTTTGTATACAACATTATTGACAATGTATGGAATATCTCAGAACATTACACGATTTATAATTTAAATTTGTGTGTTTTGTGACGCTCCATTTATGAGCATGATATTGAACCGAAATTCACTCTAATTTTTCGAGCTGTGTAGTGTTATAACCTGGATCCTCCCTTAGCTCAGTCGGTAAAGGCGCGGCTACAAAGCAACACCATGCTGGAGGTGGCTGGGTTCGATTCCCGGTCTGGTCTAGGAATTTTTCGTTAAGGAAAATTTCTCGACTCCCTGGGCATAGGGTATGATTGTACTTGCCACACAAGCATACTAATGCAAAAATGGTACTTGGCATCGAAAGCTCTCAATTAATAAATGTGGAAGTGCACTTAGAACACTAAGTTGAGAGCAAGCAATAAGCTAATTATGAAAGCAATAAGCTTGAAACGTAGTAGTAGTAGCAATAAGCGTGAGAAGTAGTGTTATAACCTATGAAAGGTGACGAAATGCACTCAAACACATTCAGAGAACCTTATGTAAGGTCACCAGTAATTATTAGATTATCTTGGGATGTTCAAGTTCATAAAAACTAACCTTGAGTTCAGAGCTTAAAATATACAGTAGTTACCGTAGCCATTTGGGCTATAGCTACGATAAATATTCAAACATATTCAATAAATAAGTGAAAATGAGTATTCAGAAACGTCCAGAGACATCATAGGATAACCTTGTTAATTTCAGGTCCTTCAAAACTTAAGGTCTACAATTGTAACAATAGCTTTATGGGCTACACAAAGTTAAAATGCATATTTAAATATTTTCAATTAACTTTCCGTGACGCTGTTCCGTCTGTTGGTCTGCCAGGACATTCATTTAATACGATTGAAAACATATCGCAGCTTTGTATAGCGAATAAAGCTACTATTACAACTGTAGATCTCAAGTTATGAACTCCAAGACAGTTTGGACAACCTAGCACATCTCAAAAAAAAAAAAATATTTCCTTCTTTTTTCAATCATTTGTTATTATGTTATTAAGCACAAATCAATCAGAGTACACCAGATTGCTAGTATAGTAACACTGGAAAAATTTAAGCCTGAAATTGCTAAAGTGCAATCCAAGTAGCACTCCACGATCAAAATTAGTTGTAGTAACTTGATTATGACTTAGCAAGTCATATTTACGTTATCTCAACCGACTAAGAACAAGTGTGCTACTAGGGAAACAGCCTTCATCGTCATCATCTTTGAATTTTGATGATAATATTGGCGCCTCATTGTAAAATTAGTGGTTTTCACTTTAAATATTTATTTCAAGGTAGATGCACATTTTGAGAACAAAATGCCGTCTCATCAGTTTCTTTCTTACAATTTATCGAAACTTTCATCATTCCAATTTAAATTAACGCATTAGTCACATTGTGTCTTTGTTCATTCTCGTGAGTAATTAAATTGCCCTCCTAATTTACGCGTATGCGCTCTTCACACTTCCAACCTCAATACACAAAGAGTGATCTCACCATAACAGCAACCCGCAGACACAATGTCTGTAGTACCATATTCTACTCAAAGCCGCATCTCTCAGTGTTCGCATCCCACATGATAACTATGTACACTCCCTACCGTTTCACGATCGACGGATGCTGCGCAATAAGCTCGACATTGGCAATGCATCCTCCTCCTTCAAATATGGTACAGCCGTTTGCCAATGCCAATGTGCTTTTCAAGCCGACCCGAACTTGAATCTTCCTCTGACGAGATCACATTACAATGGACAGCCTACAAATATCAATTCACGGCAATTTACTATCAATCAACTCTGCATAAAGCATCGATTTGCATAAATAGGAGCTCGGCTGTTAACTGCTATTTGCACTGCATCTGTTAAGTGCTATAGAGTGGCCGGTGGATGGAGACGGTTGAAGTTTTATTGTTATTGATCAGTGCCTATTTATAGCAGCCGCTCGTTCGATTCCGAGAGCACAATTGAGTCATTATTGTTGAATGAATCTTTGAACTTGCCCGCAATGAACAGGTTCATAGCTATACCAGCATTGAAGTTCCCAATTTCTACCTTCCGCTGAGAGTCCTTCAGAGGTGATTCCTACGTGACAGATAGGTAGGCCTTGGAATTTGGGAAAAAAGGTATGGATCATCTCCGAAAGTGCGAGACAATTGTAGGCAATTTGAAATGAAATCAAGTGCACCGCATAACCGCATTAATCAATGTTACTTAAAGCGTAAGTGAGAGAATATTGTACACGAACAGATTGTAGGAATACCTAAAATTGAAAGTGCTTTTTGGGTGGTTGTTTTGTTTCGAGATTTGCATTTTTAGCATTATAGAAACGAGCTGCGGTTGAGGGTGAAACATGTAACAGTGCCAATGTTGAGCTCACAGTACATCCAGCCAGGCGGGTGATGCAGCAGCAGGCAGTAATGTGCTTAATATTCACCTTGCGTAAGGTTCGGTATTTTTCTTTGCCGGTAATGCATGCAAAATGCTTGGAATTTTGTTGCGAAATGCGATACAGCCTGTTTGTGTGTAATGGTGGTTGAAATGGAATTTTGTACTGCTAAGTGAGGAAGGTAGTCTTATAATTACTATTTATTGGTTTGAAGCGAAAAGCGCCTTCACAGAAGGTTTGTAGAGCAGGTTAGTTAGAATCCGTATAAATCAGTTCAGTTTATTTTGTCGGATTTCGTAAGAGATCTTGTTTGGCTTGTTTACCTAACAGAGCATATAACACTTTCTATTTTTGATACGGACTACATTTAAAGGAAATCGTCATCCTTATTACACTAATCAACCACATGAAAGTGAAGCCGAAAAAACCGTAATGATCAACCTCATAAAACTGCATTCACGATGTCATAGGACGACAAGAAAAGCGACATTTATGTGCCCCATTATGCACCCCATTCATTATGCTTCAGCGTTTGTGCACATTATGAGCGCTGTCGTCAAGTACGATACCGAGCAGCATGCATGCAAATAATAGTAAAAAAACGAAAAACAACACGTTTTTAATGTGCCCTAACAAACAGCAAACACGATATGCACATTAAGGCTACGGGCCGGGCGTAATTATAAGCGGAGTGACACCGAAATGCGGGCCTTATATTAGAGTTTCGCTGTTTATGCACACACACACTCACCTAGATGTATCCGTTTTGACACCCGGTATCGGTCGCTTGTCTAAATTTATGAAAGAGAAAGATGATGGTTTAATACTGTCGGCGTTTTTCTTTTACCACCGGCATTTTACAATTTTTATAGGATAGGAGAACCTGAACAACCCTCATCGCTCTCGGTGGAACGTGAGAAAATTGAATTTGATGCACCCCACGGCAGGCACCTGTTTTGTGGTACCAATTTCTACCTTAGGTGAAACCGTTTTCGAAATCGGACGAAAGCATCGAACTGAAGATGAAATTGGTTGCTTGAATTAAAATTTATGTTGCTCCTTTAAAATGCATTTGTGAAACGTTAAATCGGCATCGGGTTGTATTTGAAGTGTTGAATTGAATTATTTATCTCAAGAGGTCATATTCCTTTAAATAGAGTCCCTACTGAATTGTTCGCTTGCGTCGTTAAAAACTACCGGTAGCTAGAATGTCTTTCATTCATGTAGCGTATCGAGGGGAAAAAAGAACGAAAGGAGAAAAGTAATCACGTAAAAGCGATTAAATCGCAGCAGGCGGTCTCCTTCTCGCCTTAGATTGCGGCTGAATTTCGACCAACAATTGAAAAGGGTCTGTCGATTTTTTTTTAATCTAAAACATTTCAAGATAGTTCCTCTCGAAGATCATTCATCGATCGACACAAGCAGTATTAGATGGGCATCCTTAAATTTGCACCTTTGAAATTTAATAAACGATCGATAAAAAATGAAAGTCGTTTCATAAAAAATGCAGTAATGTCCGTTAGACTCCGATGAAAGTTCATTATAAAATGGAAATGATCAATTGCTTCATTGAAGCACATAAAATTATAGCTATGAACCATATATTATGCCTGCATTTTTACAATTTTGGGCATAGAGATTGGTGACATCGATACTTAACTGTGCTATTACTCAGATTCAGATATGTGTCCATTCCCTTAGCTATGGGGTTAATATATTGCTGTAAAAGAAGAATTGCGTTGGTCTATGGAGATTTTGATTTTATTAAAGAAAATTTACTTACTTTATATACTTATTCTCACGTGCCATTAGTACCGCAACTGCAAAACATGTTTGGTAGAGAGCTGTCGTGTACTTAAAGAGAGAACTACAGGTTCTTTCAAGAACTTAAAAAAAAATAGAAGAAGCCATATACACTGCTAACAAATTTCTGAAATTTATTTTAAATTTAAGTATCGGATGCAAACATATTTCTGACGCCAAAAATCTGAATTTTGTAAATGATTTTTATTACGAAAGGCATATTTGACTGTTGATCGGAAGCGAAGATCCGAAAAAAACAAATATTCCAGGTAAAATTAAGTATCCCAAGACAGAAACTGACACATCCCGACAAAAGGTGTGTTTGACATTAACATTTCTTCATAGTAGTGTGTACAGTAAGTATCATTTGATTGTTGTGATTGTTTGTGATCTCTTTGATTTCTCAAGATTTCCTACAACGAAAATTGTTGTCATAGTGTCTGGTTGAATATCAAAACTACTAGTAGTTGATATAATTATATTCCATAAGTATATTCAAGAGCGCCAAAATAATACAATATAATAGCAAACTTTGGTTGAACTAAATATGAGGCACCGGAAAACTTGTCTTAGTGTCAAAAGAATCTCTGTTTTACCACGACGCATAATTGCACTTAACTCTTCGAGTGACTTTTGCGTTTTAAAACAACCCGAGACACTGATAAAGGTCGCAACAGCCAGATTTATTTATTTATTTATTTCGTCAACCGACGTGGACCAGTACATTTCCATATATTCACCCTAGAGTTCCTAGAGCCAGCCTCACTCTAGAGATAAAGCCTTCAATCTCCACACGTGGTACTCAATACTCAACACTTCGTACACACTCAATCTACCTCGGTCAAATATCCAACAGTCGATGTTTTGTTTCTTTTGTTGGTATAGGATTTGTGTGAAAAAATACATTTACACCGCCTTCAACTCGAGGTTGTACAGACTGAACATTGAACATAGAGCGAATTACAACGGACAACTTAACTTAACACCCAGTGGACCTGATGGACATTTTCGTTTTGGAGAAAAGTTCCACCGGCTGGAGCGGGAATCGAACCCTCACTTCATGGCAATCGCTTGAACGACGGGTGACGCCGCTAACCGTTTGACCACTTAGACCACGATTCATTGTGCCTTACAAAGTAATTGTGCTACAAACGACATTCAACTACACACTACCAAAATGTCTTATAAATTTCTGTTCTCTGAGACCGACACATGCAAGCGTCAGGAGACATAAATTTACAGGAAATCTTTCTCTACGCTCCTGAATTTTTACAAATATAATTTACGTCTCGTGTAAAATTCATAATTTCTAAGTGCTTGTATAGATAAGCTCAATAAGACGCTTGTTGTTCTGAACTACGAAAATTTAAACAGTTAGCTCATTTTGACAGAAATTTTCATGAAATGGATGTACTGTGGGTCTATAAGGGTACCAATCAAAATTAACATTTCGAATTTCAAAAAGAGTAGTGCTCAAAAGTTTTGTCTCCTCGAAAAAAGTCCCCATGCTGAATTGAGGTCAATCGGACTTCGTTAAGTGGACCCCCAAAGCGGTCAAAGATTGACGTTTTCAACCCACGAAAAATGAAGCATATGATATGCGTGGGGTTCTTGGAAATTTCCGAAATCGAATTTTTCTGATGCCAAATGCCAGGGTGGTTCACTTTTTTTTTCCTTTTGGATGGTCCTTTTTGCCTAAAAAAAAATTCCGAGAAAATAAGAATTTGAATGGGACATTGAAAACAATCCTATTTTAACACCTCTTTTACAATGTGTCTCACAATCACCTTTTTTCAGTCTTGGTTTATTTCAGCTGGGTAATTTTAACAGCGGAATTGACTATACCCGTTTTGAGTGTATTCTTTTGACAGCTTAACGCTGAAGATAAATAAGCGATTCCGTTTGTTTATATTTATCAGCTACCATGGAAACCATACGGGAGCATGTTTTAAAATTACATTTGCAAAAGCTTAGACCGTATCAGATATTCAATAACCTTAAGCAGATCGGAGTGAGTAAGCGTTATGTTTTTTGTACCCTGAAACGGTTCAAGGAAACTGGAAATGTCCATATGCAACACAAAGGAGGTGCCAGAACGAAGAAAAAGAGCAAATGTCTGAGGGAGCGAATAAGACGTAATCCGAACGTATCTGGCCGTAAATTGAGCAAACAATTTCAAATGTCCCCTGCTTCAATGAACAAGCTCCTTAGACATGATCTGGAATGCAAATCGTACAACAAACAACGGGTTCACGGGTTGACGGAGCGTCAAAAGCCAGCCAGGGTCCAAAGAAGCAGACATTTTTTGGTTCGGCACGGTGACTGCGAGATTTTATTTTTGGATGAACAGCTCTTCCTCCTTCAGGAAAGTCATAATCAACAAAATGATCGTGTGTATGGCAAAAGTCTTGCCAATTTTCCAAGAGATAAACTAGCTGTAGAACGCTATCAGAATGTATCGAAAATCATGGTATGGGGCGCCGTTTCATGAAAAGGAAAATTTGCTTTTCTTTTCATAGAACCTAACGTAAAAATCAACACTGAATATTACATTGAGCAGGTTTTGAAGAACTATCTGCTTCCTGATGCTTCAACGCTGTATGGGAATACACCATATCGTTTCCAACAGGACTCAGCTCCAGCTCACAAGGCAAAAAAGACACAAGCGTGGTGCGCGGAAAATTTACCCGATTTCATCACGAGCGAAGGCTTGCATCTTCACCGGATCTCAACCCACTTGACTACTTTGTTTGGGGTTATATGCTTCAACATATAGGTCCTACGAAAGAGTTTACTTTAGATCTAGTCAAGAAACATTTGGTTAATATTTGTGACCAAATTCCTCAGGAAATCGTGCGTGCTAGCTGCGATGGGTTTACAAAGCGTTTGCGCAAAGTTATCAAGGAAAAGGGCGAGAGATTCGAATTGAATTAATATGGTTTATTTCAATAACATGTATCTTTCAAATGAAAAATAAATGCTATGATTTGGTTGATTTGTTTTGCCGTAATCCCATTTTTTAGTGACACCTATTGTAAGACACCCTGTATCATCGTAGACAATTGTCAACATTTGATTCATAATGTTTCATTAGGGTGGCTCAATTACTTTCCATTAGAAATATTTGATATATTAGAAAATATTTGAAAAATTCTTAAGATTGAGAATTTCTATGTTATTTTGAAGGCAAATGTGTTTTAATGTCTCCTATATGATCGTTGACCATTCACAAATAAAAATTCTGAATTTCACATGTCATATGAAAAATATCGACGTTTAATTTTGGAACTCTACTGATACAGTGATATTTTTATAATATTATTACTATATTATTATATTATAATATTATATTTTTATAATTTTGTCAACATATAATATATGATATTTAATTTGAGTGGTTAACTTGTTTTCAATAAAGATGGTTCTTTTGGTTGAACAATAAATTATAAAAAAAATCCAAAACCGTTGACATTAGATTTGTGATATTTCATCAGGGTTTCTCACGCCAATATCATCGTAGAACTCTGTTGACATATTGTATATGTTATTTCATTTGGGCGATTCCCTCATTTTCCATTGGGGTTCTCCTTCAAGTTGAATATTAAAAACATTGTTAACATATTAAAAATATTGTGAGCAAATTTAATCATCAACATTTTTCGTATAATTTGGAACCAATTGGATTTCTCGCTAAACTCTCGCTCTGTTTCAATAATTACGGTGTAATTATAATAATTTCAACCGATTTATATCTTTAGATCGAAATACTATGGTACGTATAACCACATTATCCTTGCATAATGTTCGACGAAAAATGTAGAGATAGCTTAGTTATTAACGAGAGAGAATTGTTTACTAGTGAACCTCTTATTGTTAGATAGGTCCTTTTGAAAGAATTTGCGAGATTTTCATTCAGAATGCGACACTTTGCTAAGGTGAAACAGTTCGGTGGCTTCGTTTAATACAAAATCCACTTATCGAGCATCACCCATTTCTGTTTTGCACCAACTGTGCAAGCTCAAATTGAATATTTCAGAGTTATCGGTCTGATATTTAACGAGTATTGTGCTCCAAAAAGTGAAGTGAAAAGCCGACGAACTGTAACTTCGGGGTTCCTTGCGATGGGGACTGTTAAATTTGGCAATGGTCGTAGTGGAAATATGGCTAGTAACGAAAGCGAGAGGAAAGGATTCGATATTAATAAAATTTATGTTGCCTTTTTCTGGTACATACAGTACATCGCATATATTTCCTAAATTACAACTGATTTTTTTGGACTTCTATACATTGTTCGATGTTCTTCAATTAATTGCAAAATGTACTGTTTCTCATTTTCATCCGTTCTAATTATATGTTTTTATATTTGCAATACCTTGCTTATCATTGTCATTTCCGATTTCACGTGGTGCTAGTGGTTAAGTTGGAAGTGGAGGTTACATAATCATTATTTTACTAGTGGTGTAATATGCAATGATTGATCAAGGGGAAGGCTCCCTTAGCTCGGTCAGTAAAAGCTGGAAAGGAAGATTGCACAGGATATGGCAGGTTTCGTTTTTTTCTTATTTGGGCTAGTAAATTTCGCTGGAAATAGAATCATTAACATCAATTAACTGTGGAAGTGCATTAAGAAGTGCTAAGCAATAAGCATAAAATGCCAAGAAATAAGAAGATGATACCTGGCGATCGCAGCAAGCCGTGCTTTGAAACTGGCGTGTTTTGTTTTTGCTGCGTCTTTTTCGCGAAAAAAATCAAACAATAATTCGTAATTCAACTTGAACTTACAGTGAAATCATAAAATCTCCGCGTGCATTGTGTAAGCCGTAGTGAAAACAATCGATTCCCTCTCGAAATTTATGATTGTCGGTAGTATTTCCCCGTTTTGTGTTGTTTTTGTGCTTCGCCCCCGCACCCGGAAGAAGCTGATGTAACAGCTTAGTTTTGGTTATTAGTGGTAATATTGTGACACTCGGGCATAATTGCTTAGTTTAGAGTGTTTTTCTGCTTTGTCGCGAGTGAATCGATGATTATTAGCAGTTTTGAAGCTCGATATAGAGTCGCCTCATAGCGGGGATTTGCATTATTGGCAGAGTGTGGAGTGACAAAAAAGAAGACTAGTGCAATGTAGAAAACGGACATTTGCTGGTCAGAAGCAGCAAACGAAAACAACGCGCATGGGCGGGTGAAAAGCTTGCACATAATTTTAGGTGCATTCACCACGGGGTGTACAGAGTTTTGTTATGCAGGTTGCATATCTAGCGGTCGGTTTAGCAACATTAATGAATAAGATAGTGTGATTGAGAAGGCGGACATGGGTGAGATCTATCTGATTATATAACAATAATCTTTTTTTCAAATAATACTAAATACGTGCCTGGTTTGGAAATTTAAAATTTCCAAATCTGGAAGTGTGTTGCAGTGCCCTTATCCAAATTATATCGGTAATGTTTACATGCGGGGCTTATTGTATGTGAAAATAACCTCGGAATGGGCGTGACTCTCCAGACATTCTGAAATTGGTTCCTGGATCTGCAGTAGAGCTATCACTTTCTAGCTCCAGGATAAAAGCTGCTTCCATGGTCACTTGAATGATTGTTGTAAAAAGATTTTTTCCATAATACCATTGCCGGCCGATGGGTGTTATATTGGACACACACACACACACACACACACACACACACACACACACACACACACACACACACACACACACACACACACACACACACACACACACACACACACACACACACACACACACACACACACACACACTGCCTTTTGACTGCCTTGTAGAAACGAGGGTAACTCAAGTGTTGAAACGTTGTCATTGTCAGAAATATAATATTCGCCGTACAAAAAATTAAACGAAGTATTTACCTGATGTTTGTAAGGTTTCAATACCTCGTTTTTTTTTATCTACGATATCCAACTGTTGACAAACTTAATCCGATTAGATTGCTATCCAAATACTGCAGATGATTCAAGAAACCATTATGAACTGATTTTGCATCTTCTTCGTCATCAGCCTCGTAGATTTTAGGCGATGTTATCAAATTAAGGTCATTGTTTGCAGACATTGCAGCACACGAAGAAGGAAACCAGTTTCCTTAATATACTTTCAGAATGAGTACATTAAATCGTGCTAATTGATGTTTAGTTGCATTAGCTAACGCAAAAGTGTGCCAGTAAATGAACATTTTTAAGAATAAATAAGTTTTGCCATCCATCTTGCATTATTATGGTTTTTATTACCTTAAGATCTAAAAATTTCTACTCCATCGGTAGGTAGTCAATCGTTGTTGTGTCGTGTAGTGTGATGTATGATGTAATGTAGGTAAAAACTTAAACAGCCACGAATACCCGTTTCCTTGATCTTTGTTCAGTATTTTTTAATTTTTTATAAAATGTTTTTCATTGAACATATGTTCAGCTACTTTTGATATGAAATTTTGTATGAGTCCTTTGTCAGTGTCTTTGTTTGCTTTCGTGACTTCTGCGATATGCTATTTGAAATGAATTTCAAGAGTACGTTTGGTTTGTTATATGTAAACAATTGTAGCACTTCGTTGTCGCCTATCACGCTATAAAGCTATTTTCATAATTTGGATGTGTTAAAAATTATTTTATGTTTATCCGTATCTTGATCACGGCAGCTAGTGTCGTATTCCATTCAAATTCTCAATTGTTTTAATAAAGAACCACCCTAATGGAAAATAGGTTAGCCACCCTATGGCCAATGGCCAGATAGAATGATAAAAGAGGTGTTGAAGTACAATTGTGTTCAATTTCCCATTCGAATTTTGATTTCTTTAAAATTTTAATAAAAAGGACAACCCTTACGGAAAAATGTTAACCACCCTAATGAAATATCACATATAATATGCTAGCCGTTTCCCAATGATGGTATGGGATATGTTTCAAAACTATTTCCATTAATATCTCGGCAGTTGAATTCAAATCCTTCAAGTCAAATTCAATTCACTCCCTCCAACTCAAAAATTGAAGTCCCAGAAAGTCGATTTTTTTTTTGAGATAACACCAGATGCCAAGCAGTTCTAAGACATTTGGTATCATAAAAAAATCAATTATGAAAATTTTCAATGTACCCTCCCCCCCCCCCCCCCCCTTTGGGAGATTTTTCATGGGTCAGAAAAGTGAATCTCTGAACGCTTTGGGGGTCCACTTTTTTCGAGGAGACAAAACTACACTTTTTTGAAGTTCGATGGCCAAGTTTTATACATTGGATTGGCACCATACAACGCGTTATATCGTTAGGTCGATCCCAACGCTGTTCTATTTTGTATGGGCTGTTCTAATTTTCAACTAGAACTGAAACAAGCCATTCCCAATGCTGTATTGCAGTTATACTTTTCGAGCAAATTTTTTCAACAGATTTACAACTGCTCGACTTTGTTCTATTTTCACCGCGATTCGAAACACAGATGCAACATTGTTTTAAATTGGTTTTCTGTGTAGTCATGCCAGCTTTTATGACCGATGACTGTCAAATTAGCGTTTTTGTTTTGTTTTGCAAGTGATTTTCTATACGCGAAATTATGAGCGACCAATATTTTCAAAAAATCGCATTGCGATTAATGTGTTTTAGTTTTATTTTTGACAGTTCCAAATTTTATAACTGGCAAGCAGTTTGCAACAAACATGATACTCAGGCCGATCCCAACGCTGAGTTTCATGTTTGTTGCAAACTGTTTTAAAGTTTGCCAGTTTTAAAGTTTGGAACTGTCAAAAATAAAACTAGAACACGTTAACCGCAATGCGATATTTTAATAATATTGATTGCTCATTAATTCGCATTTACACAAATCACTTGCAAAACAAATAAAAAAACGCTAAAAACAATTATCAGTCATAACAGCTGGCACAACTACAAAGAAAACCAATTTAAAACAATGTTGCATCCGTGTTTCAAATCGCGGTGAAAATAGAACAGAGCTGTCGAGCAGTTACAAATCTGTTGCAAAAATTTGCTCGGAAAGTAGCACTGCAACACAGCATTGGAAAAAACTTATTTCAGTTTTAATTGTAAACTTTAACAGCCCATACAAAGTAAAACAGCATTGGGATCAGCCTCAGCGTTGCGATCGGCCTTATATCGCGTTATATCACTGAAGCCTTACACGGTAGTTATGATTTATGCAAAATTATCTAAAATTAGATATGAGTATAACTAAGAGCGTCGGATGTATATCGAAGTCTGACACATTATGTTAATGTCTGGTTTTGAGTAGATTCCGTTAGAAATGATTTTTTCAACTTTACCTGATAATGAGTTCAACGAATAATGATATTCAAACGAAAATATTTTCCTCTGGCCATTTCAGCCCGGGTTTATGGCGCTCAAATAGCTTCCTTTTCCAAAAATGACAGTTACGCTAGATAACAACAATAAAGGTTTACCCATTGTGGTGGTATGGTGTTTTAAAGGATTCGCCCCAAGCCCCCCCCCCCCTCTTCTTACGCAATTATGTTTGTATTTTTTCATTGGCGTGAATGGTTCAAATTCAAATTCAAATCATGTTATAAAAACCGAAATATTTGATAAGTTTTCAAAACTAATATTGATAAATTGTTTTCGATCTACTGATTTATTATTTTATACAAAAATGGCGTTTAAACAAATTTCCTGCGCTGTATATTGGGGAGGGTAAAATTTTAAAAAAGTTACCATGTATCAAATAACATTTAAATTGTTTTCGTTAAATGTGCTGCATCCGAGAAAAGACACGTGTTTTTTAAATACAATCGTGACCGACAGAATCCTGTAGGATCATATAGGAGGATACGACAAGATTTTTTTTTTTTATTTTCCGTCGGCCTATTTCCTCACATGGGATACGACTAGATGGTAAAGATAGAGAAGGAAACGATTCAATCCAGATTGCTTTTTGTACGCATTGCTCTTGCTACCTACCTAATTTTGTTTACGACATGGCAATGATGGAAAGGACACGAGACGGAGAAAAACTTAATTCGATGTCTGGTTTCCAAGATGGAAAAAGAGCAATCAACAGGAACTGTTTTTTTTTTGTAAAGAGGGAACGGAGAAGAAATGTTCGATTCATGGACGTAATCCAGATCCCACGGTCGTAGATGCGTGCGGCGACAGCAGAGCGATAATAGAATTAATTGTCGGCGGGAAGATTTTGTCAGGTGTTTCTACCCGGGTATTATGATGAAGCAAAATGGAAAATAAAAGTGGAAGATTCTGTTGAAGGATTTTATTAGGTTATTTTATATGGTTGCTTCAGCGGGTTGTGTTAAACTTCAATCTGGAAAGTTCAAACTATCTTTTCAAGCGCAACCTTAAATTTAAAGGTACATCAAACCATAACACGCGTTTAGCCCAGGGACTTGCTTAACAGCTAGGATGGCATAATGTTTGTTTTCCAAAAGTATACAAAATCTTCCAAATAAAACTCCACATTCCGCATACGCATATGCGTAAATGCAAATCACTCGATCGTTAATCTATCAAATTTAGTTCACAGCCCTGTTTCGGAGCTTTTGTCAGCTAATTTTACGATCTCGGTTTACTGAGACAACCGAGCCGCACACAGTGCGGCAAAGCAGCTAAACCAACAGGTGTCAGCAATGCAGCAACCACGGCCATTCGAGAGTCAGGTTCCACATCAATCTAAAATGCCATAAAATTCAAAATTAACGTTAAAACAATCAACACCAAACGCCATACGTAGCTGTGATTTACCCATGCAGCAAGCGTCCCAGTATGGATCCGAACTTTGGGTCGGCTGGAAGGACGAATGGAATTCGTATTCATGGCGTGGTAGATCTTCACAGCCGGCAGAGAGACGTAATCTCAATAATGGAGCATTCCTTCGCGAACGACATTGGTCACTTCTTAGCCAAAGTCAATCGTCAAACAACAAACAGCAATTCGCATTCGCTTCGGATTACGCGCAGATTGTCCAATCGTCGTATGAATTTCAACAACTGGGTCAATCTACACGCTAAGACTCAATTACCCATAAAAAGGTAATTGTTTCACCCATATATGGGTAACTGATGCAATACTCATAATATGGTTAAATTGTACTCACAAAAGTCGGTCAACTTCACTTACAATTTGAGTTAAGTGATATTACCTAAATATGAGTAAATGCATATTACCCATATTTGGATGAAAAAATAAACATTGGCAGTTCGTAAGCTTCATTGGATCGAGTAGGTTTGTTATCATTCCATCTTGCGATTCAACAGATTGAGGTCCATCACGAAAGTTGGAATTGCGGAGTAGAAGATGGAAGAACTGACAAAAACATTTGGATCCGGATTCGTTCCGAAAATTGAGCAGTGAGAAGGTTGTGGCAGAGTTGTGACCTTGGAATTGTACAGAGAATACACTACGATGAGAGGGAGTGGGAGGAATCACAACATCTGAAAAGAAATGCCGTTCTTGTTTTTTAACCTGATGGGTTCAACCATTCGATCAATAATTGTTTTGATCAACTGTTAGTCATTTCTTTTTAATCACTTCTCAGCAATATTTGCATTACTTGTTATGGAACAAATAATCAGCAGTTAGTCCAATTGCTATAGTAGTAGTAGTAGTATAATTGAAGCACAGAGAAATCCATATCCATATCCATATTTGCTTCTAATTTAAATATAATGGTTTAGATTTACCTATATTTGCGTGAAATTTACTTTAAATTGGTTACCCATAAATAAGTAAACATTACCTATATTGTTAGTTAACCATGTGTACTCAAATATGGGTAAAGCGACTTTACCCATAAAATGAGTATGTGCACTTTTCCGCGATTATGGGTAAAGTTCACTCATATTTGGGTAAACTGATCTTAGCGTGTAGAGACGTAGCTCTACTTTTAAGACAAAGATTTATGGCCACAATTGCATTGCCAGGGAATGGAGTTTTTTGTTTTTGTCGCAGACTAATTTGATTTTAGCAATTTTTCGTGCTGCCAAGGTCAAGACTTGACAAATCACCCGTTTAGGCATTTGGGACTTTTCGGCGATTGCATAACTTGACGTAGATTTAACTAATAAAAATTCAAAATAGCCTGAAGCACCGGACAGCTCGTTCCAAATTTCTCCTCCCACAGATTTGTATTTAATTTCCTCTAACCTAAAAGCTCATGACCCGTCCTATTCGCGGTCGTTGGCACCCAGATCCGAACAAAGCCATCGACACATTAGCACAGTTTGCCACCTAAACTTTCGCGCCCGTTTAATAACTAAACCCTCGTAAAATACGAACCTACTAAATTGCCATCACCACATATAGCGACGGCGAAGCAATAAACTATTACACGTTTTTCGATTCGTGGTGTCCAATATGACAGATTTACCTTAACCGTCATTCGTACACAAATCAAGTTCATAGCGGCGAAATTGTGTGGAGGCGTTGCGCTGTGATGCCACCTACGCACACCGAAATCACACATGTATGGCACGACGCGACGCGACGTTGCGGTTGTTAGGCTCATTAGTATGGAAATTATGCTCAAACTCGATGCTGGAACGGGCTATGCATTACATATATGATAATTTCTAGTGGCAATGGTTCGAGTGAAGGACCTCTTGACGAAAGCCACTTCTACTCGAGAAGATCTTCATAGTAGCTTAAATGTGAGTGAGCGGTGATTTGTGGTTTGATAAATGTGGTGTGAAAATTACTTGACGCTAGGCTGATCAAATTGTAGCTACTGTATACTGTATACTTAGAGAAGAGAAGATTTATTACAACTGATTTAATCAATATAAAGGATGTTTCGATCAAAATTTGGTCGACTTAAACTTGACGCATTTCCTTTCATCGTGCATTAAAAAATTTTGCACACCCCTAATTTTGAAGGTGTGTGCGTGTAGCATCATGCCTCTATTTTGATTTTGAGATTAGCACTTCAGTTATCAAAATGTCGTCGAAGGAAGAGAAGCAACGCATCAAAATTGTGCACGTGCATGGCGAAAATCCAAACTACTCTCACGCCAAGTTGGCGAAATTGTTGAATGTGGCTAAATCAACTGTTACCAACGTATTAAAAGTGTTCGGTGAACGTTTGTCGACAGCCAGGAAAGCTGAACAGCGACGACAAAAAGAGTTGCCCGCTGTTTTGAGTGGAACTCCAACCTCTAAGTCCGAGATGTTGCAAAAAAGCTGGGAGTGTCGCCTTCAACCGTGGATAGAGCTTAAAAACGAGCTGGACTGTCGACTTGCAAGAAAGTGGTGACTCCAAATCGCGACGATAAACAAAACAAGTCGGCCAAAGCACGATCGCGAAAGTTGTACACGACGATGCTGACGAAGTTTGATTGCGTGGTACAGGACGATGAAACTTACGTCAAGGCATACTTTAAACAGCTTCCTTGGCAGGAGTTTTATACGGCAACCGGACGGGGAAAGGTGGCAGATATTTTCAAGCACATCAAACTGTCAAAGTTCGCGAAGAAATATCTGGTGTGGCCGGCCATCTGTACCTGTGGCTTGAAGAGCAACGTTTACATTGCGACCGGAACCGTCAACCAGGAAATTTATCTGAGCGAGTGCCTACAAAAACGTCTACTGCCTTTCCTGAAGCGACACAATTGTTCCGTTCTATTTTGGCCGGAATTGGCATCTTGCCATTACGAAAAAAACGGTCATGGAGTGGTACGCTGCCAACAACGTTCAAGTGGTGCCCAAGGACAAGAACCCTCCCAACACGGCAGAGCTCCGCCCAATCGAACAATATTGGGCCATCGTCAAGCGGAACCTTAAGAAGACTCAAAAAGCTGTTGTGAGCGAGCAATAGTTCAAGCCAAATTGGCGTTTTGCGGCGAATAAAGTGGACAAGGAGACTGTACAACATCTTATGGCAGGTGTTAAACGAAAGACCCGGCAATTCGCATTCGGTAAAAAGGAAGCTTAGCTGAATATTTCTCCTGTATTTTGTATTAACTGAACTTGTAAAAGAAAAAGAATTTGACTTATTTATAAAAACTTTGATCGACAAATATTACTGTTTGACCAAATTTTGATCGGAACACCCTTTATCATAGGTATAGGAAATCAATATTGAAATAAATCGTGTGGAAATGAGGATTGCATTGCAGCGGCACAGTTTTTTTTTTTGTTGCAGACTTTTTGTATGATTTATTAATGCTATGTAGAATTAATTGTATTGAAGTCCGTACTTCTTGAGAGCCGCAAAAAAGGAATAGAGCTTGAAGGGTTTTAACGATTTTTTTTAAACGTGTGATGAGAATGATAAGGAATTAACGAAATCAATGAAACTCATATAACCTCACTCGCATTGCCTCACTTGCTTCACTTCCACTTCTCTCTTGAACCGTGTGAGTAAAAAACCTGAAAATTTGAGCAAATCTTATTCATTGTGTATTGTTAACATCTGACAAGTTTCAAAGTTATTTATTAAGTACGCTTCAGTCAGGTTATTGAAACAAGAAATTGTCCGTGAACAAATTTTGTGCTCTAAGAACCAAATACAGAGGCGTCCCACCAATGGATCGCTAAAAAGCGTGTAATAAGAACCTTCAAGGAGCGTCTGAGTGCCCAAAAGAAGGAAGGAAGGAAGGAAGGAAGGAAGGAAGTGGTCGTAAAAGTGGTCCAATGGACAGTAAAATGGCCAGGAAAGTGGTACAACAGTTCAAGAGCCGTCCAAACATGTCAATTGGAGATGTCGCTAAACAGTCCAAGGTGTCGGTCGGTGTTGTGCAGAAAACCATGAAGCGTGCTGGGTGACATGTTTAGAAGGTGCAAAAAATGAATGACAAGCAAAATATCACTGCGAAAACCCGCGCCCGGAAACTTTACACGAAATTGCTCACCAAATCGTGTTGCATCCAGAGGACTAAGCCCCAATAAAAAATTTAAACCATTCCCCCCCATAAATTTTTTTCCAATATTTATTTTCCCCACCAACCATAACAAAATAAATAAAAAAAAATAAAACACCACCCAATAAAAAAAAAAAAAAAAAACACTTTGATACCACATCTCCCCAAACAACAAAAAAAAAATTTTTTTCTCAAAAAAAAAAAACAACAAAACACAAAAACCCCCCCCCCAAATTTTTTTTTTTCC
Organism: Aedes koreicus; assembly: GCA_024533555.2. Classification (NCBI taxonomy): domain Eukaryota; kingdom Metazoa; phylum Arthropoda; class Insecta; order Diptera; family Culicidae; genus Aedes; species Aedes koreicus. The sequence goes on along the minus strand of JAHHFK020004768.1, from coordinate 211,325 downwards.
CCAAACCCCCCAAAAAAACCCCGCTCTCAAAAAACCCCCCCCCCCACCCCAAATTTTTTTTTCGTTTTCCCAGGCGGAACTGGGTTCGCCCTACACGCTAAGATGAGAATACCTAAAATTAGGTAATTATTTTACCTAAATTTAGGTATTGCTGACAATACCCAAAATATCGGTAAAATTTAACGGTAATAAACAGTAATTTTTACTGACATTTGGGTAGTGTTCATTTTCGAATATTGGACGTTATTATTTACCCAAAATTTAATAAATTTTTCGTCACTGAAGCAACTTGGCCGCCATATTTTTCCAAGCGAAAACGAACGTAATTATTTTTCTGATTAATCTTTCAATAAAAAGTTTAGTCATTTTCCTTTTAATGGAAGCAATAACTTTTGCATTCTTGTTTTGATTCAAACGTGAATCCCAAGGTGCAATTCGGCTTCACTCCGGAGCGAAAAAATATTTCTGTAATGGACGAATACAGGTAACGCAAAAGTTAGGTTAAACGACGTAGCTGGTGCTCATTAAAAATGATTTTTCGAGCTTTTCTAGCAAAGTAATTGATGATTGGAAGAGCAGAATATTGCCGATAATGACGATACTGACCAATACCATACTGTTTAAAAAATAGCCAGAAAGTTATTATCAATTTCAATTTTAGATACTGTGATGTGGAACCCTACTTTAGCTTTACATGTATTCCTGCATACTTTATTGATTTTTTTTTTTTGACAACAGAAAAAATATTTCTGTAATACATTTGAACATTTGTTTCTTCTTAAGTGCAGAATTTGAAATACTAATCCGAATTGATAAATTGATGAATTGCATGTCTTTTTTGAAGATCCGAATGGATAAATTGATGAACTGCATGATTATTTTTCTGTAAAATAAAACTGTAAAACAATACCCAATTTTCAGTAAAAAGTAAAGCCTAGAAATCTGTAATTTTTAACGTTTATCTTCCTTCAATACTATTACACAATATTAGGTAATCTGTGTTTACGCATAATTTGGGTATGTGCACTTTTGAGCGATTATCGGTACTTTTTAACGATCTTTAGGTATTCTCATCTTAGCGTGTAGCCCCCCCAACACCCCCCAAAATGTTTTTTTTTCAACCCGGTCGGCCCCGGTCCCCCCCCGGTCCCCCCCCAACCCCCATGAGGTTCCCCCCCAATTTTTTTCGGGGTCCAACCTGGGTTCACCAACACACACACAAACATAAACTGTCAAAATAAAATGTTTATGTTTGTTTATGTTTATGGTTTGCACTAATACTATCATACTGACTCGACTCTGGATCTGTTTTCGTTCGGTAATTGCGAGTCAGAGTCAGACCTGACCCAGGTTTAAAACCGAAAACGACATGAGTTTTCGGCTTCACGATTGTTGTTCGTGGATGACAGCAGCTTCAGTCCTGTGGTTGCTTCGTGATGGAGACGAAACATACCTCATGGCCGACTTCCGCCAACTTCCTGGGCAAGCATTTTTCGTTGCCAAATCTAAGTTCGATTTTCCGGAGGATGTTCGTAGGAAGAAAATATCGAAATTTGCAAAGAAGTTCCTGATTGTACTGGCGATATGCGGATGTGGTGAAATAAGCATTCCCTTCATCACTGCCGAAGCAATCAATGGTGCGATTTACACGGAAGAGTGCCGTAAGAAGCGCCTCTTGCCGTCCATAAGGAAGCATAGAGGATCAACTCTCACTACGCTCGAGACTTGTTGGTGTGGTCCGAGCCAACGGAGTCAATTTTTTTGCCAAAAGATTTGAACCCACCAAATTAACTGGAACCTCGCCCAATTGAAAAATTCTGGGCAATTATGAAGACGGAACTTTGCTAACATCCGAAAACTATTCAAACAGAGCTGAAGTCGAAGAAAATTTGGGTAAAAACAACAAAAGCAGTGGGAAAATCGGTTGTACAACATTTGATAGGTTGAGGGAAAAGGAAGGTGCGGGCATGCGGAATGGGAGATTAAGTTGAATAAAACCAATATTTTAAATTCATTCCCTGAAAATTTGAAGGAAATCCAATAATCGATTTAATTTTACACCCTTTAAACCAAACTTGACCAAACTTCAATTCCTTTAAAGATAGGTACTAAAGGATGGAACGGTCAAAACTTGGTCGACTCAAATATTACGTAGCTTTTTAATCGAGCATATAAAAACTTGAACGCCACTCATTATGTAGATGTATGCGACCGAAAAAATAGTGGCCAGCATTTTCAAACGCAATCCCAACCCTCTCATCAGAGATATCGGAAACAAATTGGGAAAGTCCCACACAACAGTACAAAGAAACGAGCCGGACTGTCAACACATAACGTTACAGTGACACACAACCGAGATGATAAGCAAAACACAACAGCCAAAGGAAGAGCGCGTAAGTTGTACACGAGTCATAATGGACGATGAAACAAACGCCAAGGCTGATTTCAAGCAGCTCCCAGGCAAAGAATCTTATACGGCTACCGCAAAAGAAAAGGTTCAAGATAAGTAAAAAATGTGAAAGTTTCCGAAAAAATACTTGGTTTGTTGATTAGCACCTGTGGGCTAAAAAGCGAACGTTTCGTGACAACTGGCACTGTCAACCAAGATATTTATGTAAAGGAATGCTTGCAAAAACGCTCATTGCCTTTCATGAAGAAACAAAGTTGTTCCGTGCTGTTTTGGCCAGACCTCGTTTCTTGCCCAAAAATAGTTCAGGAATGGTATATCGCCAATAGTGTGCAAATCGAAGAGGAGAAAAACCAAGGAGAAAAATCCTCCAAACTCGCCGGAACTGCGCCCACTGGAAAAATATTGGGTAATCGTAAAGAGAAACCTCAAGACAACTCAAGAAACAGTTGGAAGTGAACAACAGTTCAAGTTAAATTGGCGTTCAGCATTTAAAATGGTGGACATAACAGCGGAACAAAACTTGATGGAAGGTGTGAAACGTAAAGCCCGACAGTTCGCATTTGGAAGATCGGAAGCCTAATCAAATAATTTTCCTGTGTTTTTTAGACGATGAACTTCAAACAGAAATAAAGACTGATCATTTATTTAATAAACTAATCAGTATGCACTTATTTTTTACCGTTCCACCCTTTAGTCTTCAGAAAAGCTGATAAATACACGAAGCGCTAACACTGTAAACAAGTGAACTGAAACAAACCTCATCGTTCGTCACTAGCCAAATTCACTATTATTTTTTTAAATACTACCGTGCAGGAAATTTATTTAAGACCAACGGCATTCCAACTTGAGAACAATGATGACGTTATAATCGGGTTAGTGTTGGATCAATGTTAAGTGTATGTTAGATATATGACCAACACCATATTGGCATCCGAAAGCATTCATGATGCCAGTTGATGTTGGGATGGCTAGGCTCCTCGGTGGACCTGTTGACTAATTGAATTATCGGAATCGTACACAAAAACAAAATGATGAATTTTAACAGATGCTTAACATTTCCCCTCGTTCAATTCAAGCCAAAGAAAGCGTAAACAACGAAATTGTTGGAATCTTTTATACAACAATTTACATGAAATAGGTAGGGTATGTGTCCCTTGACCCAGCCTAATATGAAACGACCAATTAATTTTTTTATTATAACTCATAAAGTATTTGAGCTGGAAGCTATACTTAACTAGTTATACACTTGCATAGAGAAGCTTTATAAGCCATTTGGTAGTATGTTTCACGAAAAGTTACGCAACTCATTTTATAAAGTCAGAAACTTCCGAGGTATATGAATGTAATGTCGATCTATAAACACTAAATTGGGTCTATTCGTGGATGCAACTTTGTCTCATTCGATAGATTTGTTATCAAATGTAGTTTTCGTACAATTTTTATTCTATCTTCTGATTTACGGCGTTGCCAGCTGTATTCACTCCACCCAACATACCATTTCACAAATCAAACTATAATAATATTACTTCACTTTAAAAAAAAAAAGTTTTTTTAAAAACATATTTTTTTAGAAACACTTTTTTTTAAAAACACTTTTGCGAGCGTATAAGTAGAACGTTTTAAATTGAAAAAATAGGACAATTTAAATTAAAACTTCACTTGATCACTTTTTCTAAAAAAAATTAAAAATTGAAACACTTTTTTAAACTATCACTAGTAAACGCGAGCAAACTCCGTCAAAATCCACTACAGATAGCTAATATTTTGACAGATAGGCCTATTTCGTCTGCGACTTACAGATTTCATCAGTGATAGTTTAAAAAAGTGTTTCAATTTTTTTTATTTTTTAGAAAAAGTGATTTAATTTTTCCTAGTTTTTTCAATTATAATAATATTGCTTAGAAACACTTAAGTGATTTTCACATTTGATTTCCCAAGTAACATTGCTTACACCATCCTGCTTTATAGAATTTTATTAAAGTTTTATGAAAGCCACTTGAAATCAATTTGATTTTATTATGGTTCCAAGAGGTGCCAATAGGTTTCATATTTTAGTCAACTTTATGAGAACCTACACAGCTTGTTTATAACGATCTTACAACCTTGTTTCTCAAATTCCTTTGACTCCTATCAAAGGTTTTATTTCGACTTTATGAACTCGTAAAATGCTGTATTGAAATTCCGTTTTAGGACTCATTGATATTATCTCATTATGATCAGTTGAAAAAGCATTTTAAAACCATTTTGCCTCCAGTAAATGCATTAAACGGCAAATTGGCATTGAAGGAAGTCATCATAAGAACAAATTGTTTTATAATAGTCATTGCGAAGAAAAATTGGCTTTATGCCAAAACTGTGATTTTTTTCCAATCGCCATATTGAAATATAAGAAATAATTGAAATGTGGAATAATAAATGCATCAAATTTTTAATAGTATGCAAACAAACTGTAGATTGGAGACTAATTTCAGCATTCTTTTAGATAATCTCATCCAATTGAAAAGCACTTTTCAGGAAATTCATAATTAATTTATCGAATATATTTGTTTTAATTTGGTTTATGTGGTTGTAAATTCGCATAATTTCCGAGGCGCGTTAATTTTCGGCTCTTATCGTGCCAATATTCGCCAAAAAATTAAAAAAAAAATGCGTATATAATTTCGAGCATAATACGCTATGGAAAACACAATGTGTTTTGGATATTTGGCTATCAAACAAAATTTCCCGCAACTCAAGACCTTTTTTTACTGCTAAATGAATCAAAAGAGCAGAGAATCGAACAAAGCAGAATAACAAAAAAAACAACCTCGATTTCACAATGAAATTTGGCAGCTGTGGCCGTTTGGCCACATTCTGGTTTTCATGGCAGCCAATAGGTTTTATGAAGGTTCTCAAGTGGTTAACATCTTTCATCCTCTACATATTTTTTTTTTTTTTTAAAATTTTTTTTTTATTTTTTTCCCCCCACCTCCAGAGTGGGCCATTTTGTACCAATTTCCGCTGTAAAGAAGCATAGAAGAGCTGTTTGTAGACACAACAGTTTTTAGTGTATTTTTTTCACCACAGCCCCGGGGCGGCTATACGGCTGGAATAAAACTAAAATTGTTACTTGGGTTAGCAGCCAATCGATAATCAAAACATTGTATGTAATTCACTCTACACAGATTTTGTTCCTTTGGTTTATGTTTAGATGGGCCATATGAAAAACATACAGCCCAAGCAACACACATGTTTTATAACGGTTGAAAAAACTGTTATACGACTAGATTTGGTTATAAAGAAGCTTTCTCAACATAAAAGCATGACGATGTGTAACTCGGGAACCGAACCTCAGTCATTTTTATTGAAAATTTTACCAACAACAACATTTTTACTACGCTTTTCATCCAACAGGCCATAGTTGAGAACATAGAAAAAAATATGTCTCTAACATTGGGTCTACGGTTTTCTTGTTAAATCATTATTATTTTACCTATGTGAACAATTAGTTTATAAATTGTGACTATTATATGTACATCTTGGCTGCATTACTTGGCTAAAAGGTTCAATTTAGACAAATTTCAATCATTTGAAGATCGTGTTGAAAATCTGTTCAGCATAACCAGTAAAGTCATGACGTCATAAAACGTTGAGGAAATCGAAAGTTACGCGAAATTGAACAACTATAAATTGAATATTAATGTCTCAATTGCTTTGGAATAATGATAGCTACATGATTTTGTTGATTATCGCCAAGTTAATGACTTATTTGGTAAATAAGTCGAATGAAGGAGCTAGGCTAACATTACATTCCGTTACCCTATTTCCTGATTTTTGTTTTGTTTCTTGATTATCGAGATTTTCAGTCTCGGGCTGGTTCATCTCCCGTCGTAGTCACTCAAACACCGCTTTCGGGAGTTTTTGTAACTTTTCCGGGGGTGAGATTCAAACTCGTGGCTTTGGCGTGAGAGGTATGGATGTTAACCACTACGCCGGGGTCGCCCCCACATTTCATGAATTTATACCAAATCTATTATTTCATATTTGTGCCTTAGATAACGCAAAAATATTATACATGATTCTTTCAAAAAGGAATTTAGAAACAAGAATTAGAGTAGATTTAAGACAATAAAGTTCTGTCCAGTTAGAATCCGGAATCACTTATTGTGTTGCAGCGGCATGGAAAGTGACCGCTGCAAGAATTCTTTTACAGCGGTTTATTAACCTAGGCGCTCACTTTCTGTGGTATAAATTTCACGGTGTTTCGTGAAGTCAGTAAATAGTTATTCCAGATGGAAGCCTAGAGGAGAGCAAAAATTCTGCACATCCACGTTGATAATCCAACGTGGTCCGCAATAAAATCGCAAAAACGTTGAAAATCGCCAAATCAACCGTGTATGAAATGTGCTCAAACGTTTCAGGGAGCGAAAGAGCGTGGATCGAGTGCCTCAAGGTAAGCGTCGTAGTGGAACATATGACCGCAAGCTGAACCAGAAGGTGTTGAGAACCGTCAGAGCAAACCCTGGACTATCAGATAATTAAATCGCACAAAAATACGCTGCTATTCGCAGTACCGTTCGAAGAATTCGTTAGCGAGCAGAATATCGTTCTTATCGAGCCAGCAAGCAACCAAACAGAACGTTGAAGAAAAGTTTCGTCACCAAAACTCGAGCTCGGAAATTATACCAGCAGGTTTTGACGAAGTACCAAGGATGCCTGCTCATCGACGATGAAACCTACGTCAAAATGGGTTTCGGACAGCTTCCTGGCCAAAAATTCTACATGGAAACGGCACGAGGAGATGTTCCTGCGAAGTTTAAGTTTGCTTTTATGGACAAATTTGCCAAAAAACTGATGATTTGGCAAGGGATATGCAGCTACGGATCAACCACCAAAGTGTTCGTGACAAATAAGACGATGAACTGGAAGCTGTACGAGTAAGAATGCCTCAAAAACCGCGTACTACCTTTCATTAAAGCCCATAAAGGTCCCGTGAAGTTTTGGCCAGATTTGGCGAGTTGCCACTACAGCCGCGAAGTCATGCAGTGGTACCGCAATAATAACGTAGATTTCATCGATAAAAACATAAATCCACCCAACTGCCCGCAGTTCCGGCCCATCGAGAGATGTTGGGCAATAATGAAACGGAAGCTTAAGAAAAGTGGAAAAACGGCTCGGGACGCAGCTCAGATGACTAAAATGTGGAACAAATGTGCCAAGGAAGTTGACTCCGGAGGTGTGCAGCGTTTGATGGGAGGAATAAAGAAGAAATTTCGAATTTTCATTAGAAACGAAGAGAAATGATTTGTATTGACATTTTTTTCTTAGAGAACAGTAAATTACCTTTGTTTTGATGTATTATTTGTACGTCAATCCGTTACCGAGATTCAGATGATTTTATTATTCCGGATTCTAAATGGACATAGCTTTATCTCATATATATTTGATCTTCCACTAATTCCAATAACTACACGACTCTTTTATTATGTTAGGTTTTATGCTCGTCCTATCATCCAACGGAAACCACATAAATGAGCTGGAAGACAATCGAGTTGATTAAATGTCACTACCCACCTCGCAGTAGAAGACCCTGCAATATATCTTCAAAGTCCCATCAATCACAGGTGCAATGTTCACCAATCACAGCTTAACAAATTGCTGCTAAAAACCGGCAATTTGCCGAACAAGGTGAACGTTTAATTTTGACATTTTGCACAACAAATACACACAGGATGTATCGCCAACTACGATGCGGTAATCTAAAACTGGAAAATTAAATTCGAAAGACGGTTCCGTTGCAACTTTGACGTGATCTTTTTTCATCAACTTCTCACGGCGACTAACCAGCAGCGTTGCAGTATTTGATTGCCAAAAACATATGATATTAATCCATATTCATAAACGGCTCAGTGTCGGTTTAAAACGCACACCATTCGAACAAGTTGTGATCGGTTTTGAATTTGCTTTGACCGTCTACATGGCATTTGAAATCAACACTAATCGTGTTACAAGGATTTTGCCAGTTCAAAAAAGAAAGAAAAACAAAATTCGATAAGTGTTGAGCAAGAGTATAAGTATTCGTAAATTGTCGAATGAATTATCACCTAATTGATCTGCAAGAGTAAAACAGCACAAATCGGTGCAGATTTGAGCACGAGCAAAACCAGCTCGTAAATCAAGTTTTAAATCACTCACGCGTTCTTACGATCGTTAGTTGGAGCCGCTCCGGTAATTGATGTTGCCCCACGGTGTATGGTTTTTGCAGATTTGCCGCGGCTCATGCAACTGGACACCATGGTGAGCGGCACGCGTGCATGTTTTGATAGGAACGTTTTAATTTTAATTAGATGTGACTCTTGAATAATCGTTATTTATGCTTGTTTAGGAAACTGTGATTTATTGCAATATTGCCAAAAGGGATAATGTTTTTGATAATTCGATGGGCGCACAACTCTACCGCTATCAACTCTCAAACAACATAATTCATCCATGAAAGCAATTATATGTTCTTCTAAAAGTATTTATGCCCTTGCTCATACAGTGCAATGCAATTCAAACCAGTCGCACGGCAGAAGTTACGCCAGACATTTATTGCATTAAATTTTCGCAACAAAAATAACATGTTTGCAAGCTGGAAAAGCAAAACAAAAACATTCCTTGTTGTGAATAGGGAGAAGTGATTCATCCTCACCCATCGCAGCCGGTTGCAGCTGTTGCCTGCTGTATAATAGAAGACCGAAACCGACCCCTTCGCTGCCGTGTCAATTGATAGTGGCTGTTCGTCAGCTCAGATGTATTTTAATTTTTATTTCCACGGAAAATTATCTGTCCACACAAGCGGATGATTCCGGTGAAATGAATTTAATTTCGGTCCCCTCTCGTATGGATGGCTGCACATACTATTAGAGGTCACGGGCATGGTTTTCGAAATGGGTGTCCCCTTCCTTTATTGGGTGCGTTCGATAAATCCTGTAATTTCGTGACAATGGTAAGAGGATGGGTTGGATTAAATTTGCACCCCTTGTTTGATTTTTTTTACGATGATAAATTTAGCAAGGACCTTTGAATTCAAATTCCATTTCTGCACCCTCTAATCAGCAGATGGAAAACATTTGCACTCGACGCCGACGGAAATTGGTCGTGAACACATTACTCGTACGAAATGTAATGTGGGGATTTGTGTTGGGACGTGCCTAGCATGGGAATCTTTATAATTGATCAACAGCAAGATTCACATCAAAGAAGATGATCCGTATTTTCAATTAGAGGGATGGCCGTGATTTGTGCTGCTGCGGTGAATGTAAGCGCATAATATTTCCATCAGAGATTAATCTTAACATTGCACGGTGGTTCTCCCATAGGTCTAAAAATACAAAAACAAATGACTTCGACGAATACGTGTTTCTACCTCGGCGTTTAAGATGTATATTTCAATGGTTCAACACTTGGTTTTGACGATTTTGAACGGAATTTTTCGAAATCGGGTCGTAAAGGGTGTCCACAGTTAAATTGCATCATTTTCAATAAGCTGTAACATTTCGCCCTTTGGGTTGATTTCAACGAAATTTTGGGTGAAATGACCTCAGCGTGTATTGTTTACACTGCGTGAGTTTCATTGTGAAATGTGTCGTAGTTTCGAAAATGGAGTCGAAGGAACAGCAGGTGCGCGAGAAAATTTTGCACACGCACCTCGACAACCCACTTCTTTCGCACCGAGCCATCGGAGAGATGTTGAAAATTTACCAGTCTACAGTGTCTCGTGTCATAAAACGTTTCGGGGAACGTTTAACTGTCGATCGGAAGAAGGTGAGCGGTAGAAAAAGTGTTCCGTACTGTGTGAAGGATCACAAGCGAGTGGTTGCTGCTTTTAAACGGAAACCCAACTGTTCTGTTCGGGATGTCGCGAAAAAGGTGTACTTGACCAAAAGTTTCGTGCAGAAAGCCAAGAAACCGGGCTCCGTTCATTCAAAGCTCAGAAAGCTCCAAATTGCAATGAAAAACAGAATAGGACAGCAAAAACACGTGCGCGTAAGCTGTGCACACAATGTTAACCACACTGCTGCATCATGGACGATGAAGCACACGTAAAAGCGGACTTTAAACAAATTCCCGGCAACCAGTATGTGACTGCAAAAGACAAGTTCGATGTTCCAGAGTCTCTCAGGAAACAGCAAGTGTTAAAGTTCCCCAAGAAATTCATGATTTGGCAGGGGATTTGTTCGTGCGGTAAACGGAGCAAGCCTTTCGTGACAACTTCAACTGTAAAGGGTGTCCACGATGAAATTGCCAGACTATGAAATTGCTCTAACTTTTTAACCGTTGGGTAGAATTTAATGAAAATTTGGGTGGATTTAGTTCATAGTGCATTATTTACATCCTGTCAGTTTTAAAGTCCTGTGATCAAAACTCGCGGAAATGGAGTCGAAAGAACAGCTCGTGCGTGATAAAATCTTGCGCATTCATCACGAGAACAAGGATCTCTCGCATCGTTCCATCGCTAAAACGTTGGGAATCGCGAATTCCACGGTGTCGCGAGTGATTAAGCGGTTCGAGGAACGGTTGACCACCGATCGGAAGCCAAGTATACATGAATGAACGCCTGAAAAAACGACTGCTTCCGTTTCTCAAAACACACAACGTTTCTACAATTTTTTGGCCGGACCTAGCCTCTTGTCACTACTCCAAGGATGTTCTGGAGTAAATAGTACAAGACGAATGGTGTCAATTTCGTGCCGAAGGATCTTAATCCCCCAAAATCTCCAGAGTTGCGGCCAATTGAAAAATATTGGGCTATAATGAAACACGAACTTCGAAAGCATCCTAAATTTGTCACAACAGAACAGGAAATGTTGAAGTCATGGTTGAAAGCGGAAAAAAATGTCGGTTCAAGCGTTGTACAAAATCTTATGCGTGGTATTAAGAAGAAAGTTCGGGCTGTTGGATTTGGTAAAGAAATACAGTGAAATAAAAATACCTAAACCAAGATTATACATTGAGAGACTTGTTTTTGAGGACGAGTTTAAAGTGATGCAATTTAACTGTGGACACCCTTTATATGTGATTGTAATTGGTGTTAATAACTCGACAGTTTATTAGTAATATCTAGCATTCATTTATTAGTCAGTTAAACTTTTTTTTAACTAACAATATGTATATTTTTATAGTCTTCAATAAAGTTTATTTTGAAATTTTATGTCAACTACAGTATTGATATTTACAATTTTGATCAGTAGAAATGCACTCAAGATAGTGTCTTTTGGCAATATAAAAACGAATATTTGGAATTTTCTGGCAAAAACAACTTTCCCCATCGATTGTACTAACCAAACCTTAACCAAAACTTGCCAAAAAGTATTGAATTATGGAGAGTGTGAGCTGTTTAGTGGAATACCTGTAACTAGAAAATAAGAAGAATGATTAGTAATTTCCATTTAATTCCAACTACCTTTATTGCTTATCTTGACAGATACGCGTATTTCGTCTACAATGTGCAGACTTCTTCAGTGTCGTGTACTAATACTCGACTGAAAGAAAACCTTCGCCACCTGCTGTATTTATCCTATTTTCTAAATACAAACACTTGTACCTACAGCTAACATTTCTTGTACCTAACCTATCCTGAGTCCAAAACAAATATTATGCTTGATATCTACCTCGCCTTTTCTTTATACCCAACCTGATTATTCCGTAGCAGCGGGTGTTCCACTGCGTCGGTTTTGATGTCGTTTGGGTATTAAGTTAAAGAGCCATGTGAATTAAATGGAAATTACTAATCATTCTTCTTATTTTCTAGTTAAAAAGTATTGACTTTCACATGTAGTGAGATCTAGAGCGCATATTTCATTTCTGTAGTGAGATCTAGCAGCGCATTTCCAGGTTCACTGTGGTTAGTATAAGTGGCTTATATCAATTGATTACTTTAATAATGAGAACGTATGTACATAAATCATTGACATACGTGAAAACAACTTTCCCCCTCGATTCCCTTCAGCGAATCTTCAACAAAACTTGTACTGAGTTCTAGCTGCACATTACTGCGCCATGGTGGGCTGTCGATCGTTTAAGTGTCTTATATTTGAAATCACAGTGTATGAAACTGAGTACGCTCAATTCTGTTTGAACGCGATTTCCATTTTTTTAGATACATTCAATAGCCTTCTATTGGACCACAAAATCATTTGATGGTTGTTTCGTCTGGTTCGGCCTAGTGGTTATTGAATCCGGTCTTTTTGACATCAAATTTCAACTCAACGTCCCGGAATTTATAAGAAATACATGATTTTAAAACGAAATTCTAAAAAAAAAAAAATATGGCCGCGTCTCTTGTATGTTGGAACCACTGTGCATTGAGCCTTTCAATGTTGTTATTATGTCGAGTTTCTTAGGAGTGTGTATTGATAGTAATCCGTTAGAGCTCATTTGTAGCAGGAAGTGTTTTTATTTGGTTATGTCACGTCGCTACTTAAGGTCAGTCCTCAACTAAATGTTTTTGATGCACTTCCACAGTTGTTTATGAAGAGGTTTGTATTTAACTTAGACAATTTTTGCATTGGTTTATTAAATGAGGCGAGTGATTTTGACAGTAGTTTTCAAAAGTTTTTGACAGTAGTTTACAAAAGTGAGAGTATTTGTGGCATTACATACAAATTTAAATTTTCTACATCTATTAGAAAGAAAGAGTTTCTCCCGTGCTAACACAACTATTTCGTCGACAGGAGCACGCCTGCTCATTTTTCTGTGGTCACCCCATGAAGGGACATTTTCAGATCGCAAATTGAATTTCATTCTACTTTCACAAACTAAGTGTTGATTGCAAAAAATCGTCTTTTTGGGACTAATTCCAAGAACTAGCCACTTTCACGGATGTTCCGAATATTCCGGGTGGCCACCATACGACCTCTGAAAGGACATCTTCAGACCTCAAATTGAAGTTCATACTACTTTCACAAACTAAATTTTGATTGCAAAAAAGTCGTCGTTTTGAGACTAATTCCAAGAACTGGCCACTTTAACGGATGTTCCGGATCTTCTGGGTGGCCACCACATGACCTCTGAAGGAAAATTTTCAGACCACGAATTGAAGTTCGTTCTATTATACTTTCATAAACTGAATGTTAATTGCACAAAGAAAATGTCATCCATGTGGGACTACTTCAAAGAACTGGCCACTTTTACGGACGTTCTGGATCTTTTTGAGAACCAGTTTATTCCCAGCATGGTTCTCAATGTTGATCAAACAAAAATTGATTTTTACTTTCAATGTTTGGATGCACCCCACGCTGACTTTGAAAGCAATTCAGAAAGTGAGCTAACATTATTTTTGCTATGATTTGGGGAGGAAGGAAAAACCAGAAGTCCGGTCACCAAATTTGATAAGACTTGAAATTTACAAAATATTTCAAAAAAAAATTAACATCAAATGAAAAGTATTAATAATGGCTAGAAACTGTCTTGCGTAAAATTTTGGTTTTCCCAGATTTTCCCCAACAAATAATTTAAAGACTTTTGATTTCGCCCCGCTGAAACGGTCACCTTAAAGTATATACAAATTGTCACACGGCTTGCAAGTCAAATTATAAAATTTGTTTGAAAATTTTGGTAATTATGGATGTGAAAACGGACTTCTTTCAGTATTATCGACATTGAGTTTTTGTTTTAAAGATGAAGGAAGAAAACCTGCATTTAACAATGATTCTTTTTTTATCTCTATTGAACGTTGCTATGAAATCGGTTCTTGGATAATCATTTCCAAATCTGAGCTGATTTTGTAAATTCAAATGTGACATCTTGATAAAACAGAGAATGCACTTAAAATTTAACCTGTAGTTTTAAGACCATTTAGCCATTGAGAGAAATTATCAAGCACCTTGATATTTTCGAAATTTGTTAAATCATTTCTACAACCCAACAATTGAGTTGTTTGACAGTAAGCTGGCACTTTAAAATGTGTTTTGACTGAAAAGAACCATAAGTTTTTAAATTTCAACCCAAACAAAATAAAATAATTACGGATCAAATCTGTAGATAAGTACCTTTACAAAAGTTTTCAAAGGATCATTTCATATGCTCATAGATGTCAAAATCAAACTCCAGAATCCTTTTGGAAAACTAAAAACATCCGTTCAGTTGAAAAATTGAATTTATTTTGGTCCATGAACATCTCGGAATATGGAACTGCAACCACAAACTGCCAAAAAATACTAGTTTCATTTGTAGATCCCAAGACCTTTTACCAACGAGTTTTTGGAAGACAAACATTATTGAATCAACCTATAATGTCATGTGACTTGAATCTTTGACCCTCCGAAAATATGAAATGAATTTATAAATTATCATCATATCTCTTTACCATAGACAATTCATGACTCACGCATTACAGCAGTTCTATCCAATAGACTTGATCCAACAATATACCAAAAATACATCCCGTATCAATTTTCTTATAAAAAATCATAAGTTACGTTTGTAAGTTATAAAACACATTTTTTTTTAATGAAGTAAATTTGTACTGAGTTTTCAAACAGCTGAAAAAGTCAGTAAACTTTGAATCATTGAATAATTGTTCCTTACATTTCATGTGCTGATGATTCAAAGTTGACTGACTTTTTCAGTTGTTTGAAAATTCAGTACAAATTTACCGACCTCAGTTAAAAAAAAACTATGTGTGTAGATATCTGATAGTTCAGTAATCCGAACGAAATCAAAATTTTGTCAGTAAATTCTAATTGAAGATCTTAGGACCTTTTCTCCAGGGAGATTAAGTATTTCCAAACATCCAGCTTAACATTATATGCCATTTAAATTGATTCAATATACCTTTTTCGATGTAGACTGATTCCATAAACTAAAATAATGTCCCTGCTTACGTTTTTAGACCCTAACGTCTTCAGTCCCGCTTGTTTTTTAACTACCTGTGATACCCGTTTAATGCAATATTCTGTTTGAGTTGGTTCGACAAATTTACAGCAGTAAGTACCACACACATCGCCGTTTAACAGATCACTAATTATGCTTGAAGAGCTTAGTCATTTACTCCAGGGATTTATTGGAAAACCTATATCTTCCCTTGAGTATTAACTAAAAATTAAAATGGTCTATAGTTACACCCTTTGAATCTAGGACCCTACTCTGGGTATTTCTTGGATGACAAAGAATATCCATCCAACATCAACTAATGGACTGATTTCAGATGACGATGAAAAATAAACTACTAAAGATAATTTAAAAAGGTTTCCTTTAATCCTACGTTTGATAAGCCTTCTACCGTTGGCTGGAATCTTAGCAATGGCCGATGAAAAGATGGATGTCGGCATGTTTTTCAGCTCTTTTGTGGTTTTAGCCAACAGCTGCTCCTCCAGGTTGACCACGAAATGGAAGATGATACCCAAGCAGCATAACTTGTTTTGAAAAAGTTGAAACTATTGTTCAATGACATATATTAGTTATCAACAATTGTTTTACTTTTATTTGAAGTTAAAAGCCCAAAAATTGAAGACTAATGAAACAAAACAACCCTCCTCATACAAGAATAAAATATTTCCGACAAGCTCTGGATTCGAACACTAGTCTAAGGCGTAATAGGGTTGTAGCTTCTTTTCTACGTCAACTTTGATTGTTGAGAAGTCTTTACCTAATATCTATGATGTGCTGCACATTGGCAATGAATCCACACACCTTTAAACAAATCCGCCGTATCGTTAAATAACACGTTTACAAAAAAAAGCTTTGTTGGTTAAAAGTAATTTCAGAGTATTCGAAGTGTGTCAAATATTCTCATTTTGTAACGTTTGCATTTAAAAAAAAATGGACAAAAATTGCCGATTTTTCATGCGTTTACCTTTACCCGCACTGACAAAACTACCCATGCAGCATCAATCATAGTAACCCATGAGTCAGCAGACAAAATTTGACAGCTCTATCAGTCGAACTCTAACCGTGATGGCAAAAACAGTGAAGCAACTCCGTTCAGAAGTGTGCGCGTTCAAAGAACGGCACTCCGCCGCGTCTAAAACGGAAATCGTGCGGCTCTTTGTGGACGCCGGATACGCCCGTTTCGGCATCTAAATATTGGCACTATTAGACAACAATCAGAGCATTGAAAAAAAGCCCGGTTCCAGACGGCCGACGACCCTAAGCGACAAGAAGCTCCAAAGGATGCTGAAGAGGAAGACCGAGGGAAAAGTGGCTTCATCGTTGCGTGCGCTTGGCCGGGAGGTCGGTTCAACCGGCCAAACAATGAAAAAGTACCTGGCGAACATGAACATACATGTCAGGAAGCGGAAGTCGCGTCCACTGGTTTCGGAGCTGCAGGCAATGACGCAGCGGCAGCGGCTGAATAAGATGGTCAACTCAATTTTCCCGGCGAATCGCGACGTGGCGGTGGTGATGGACGACGAGATCTATCTTACCCTGGATGGCAACGACTGGCAGGGCACTTCGTATTTTACTTCCCCCACGAAGGAAGTGAGCTCCGAGGTGAAGTTCATTTCACACACCAAGTTCCCCAAGAAGGTGCTACTGTGGCTGACAGTCAGCGAGAAAGCCGCTTTTCTTTCGCTCCGGACTGGCCGTGAACGGGGAAATTTATAGTACGAAATGCCTGCCGGAAGGTGCGTCGTTCATCAAGAAATACCATAAGGGTGAAGACGCGGTGTTCTGGCCGGATCTGGCGTCGGCGCACTACTCGAAGCGATCTTTGGAGGAGATGGAGCGGCTGAATATCGATGTGGTATCCGAACCCGCCCAACGTCCCCCAGCTGCTTCCCATCGAGAGTTTCTGGGCCAACCTGAAGCGTAAGATCTACTCCAACAATTTTGTCGCGAAAACTGAGGAGGAATTGATAAATAAAACGAAGAAAGAACTCAAAAACATGCCTACACCCATGTTTTTCGTCCGCCATGGCGAATGTTCCGGTTAACTGCCGGAAGGCCACTCGCAAGGGCGTAGAATTTTTTTGCAAGTAAGCCTAAATAATTACCTTCCATGGGAAATTTATCAAAAGCAATTATCTGTCTTTGCTTTTTTTTATCATCATCCGATTTTTTCACTATTCCGACATTTTTTTTAATGCAAACGTTAGGCAGTAACTTTCTATTTGTCCAAAATTACGATATAACCGATGTTGGTAACAATTAGGTCAAATTCCATATGCTGTGGGTTTCCATTAACCACGGTATTTGAGGGAATGCTGTATTTCCATCCACGATACGAAGGGGCAGGTTGACAGTTACATTTCGTTTCCAGTAACAGTCATGTCTCCCATAGCAAGGTCGGTGGGACCATCCACCCACCTTGATTCCTCGATTGCAGAACAGCCGGTTTTGTGTTTTTAGTAGTTTGGGTTTATAATAACCCTCCAACAATTATGGAGTGTATATTGCCTTTCAAAAATCAGTGTAATTGATATTCTAATCAATTAATATTCTAATCTCTAGCTTCAAGGTAAGATGATTTCATAATCAAGGTAAAAATAATAATATTAATTTCTCTAAATTTCTCACATATGTATGTAACATCACATGTTGGGATGAAGGGAGGGACCATCAGAGCACCCGATTGAAGCGATTTGTATAGAATGAGTGGTACTGCCAACTTCCTGTTTTTATCATTTCGTGAAGAATGGGCGGGCTCTTCCCCCCATCTACTGGGACTTTTTACTAGGCGAGGGCTCGGTTTTGGTGTGGTTTCTGCAAACTTGTTTCTGGAAGGAGATTCTCTCTAGACCCCTGTAGCTTTGGGTAACGCGTAAGGGTATCTGCTTACAGGTCCACAATACGTTTTTGGCCATTCATACAGGAACATGATGAATCATTTACCACAGCACAACTTTGATCAAATACTAGAACTAAAACAGTCCAGTGCTATAGGCAGTTGCCTTGCTACATTAGATGGTAGTTCACATCATCATCATCATCACACCTTCCAAAACTCAGCATAATTGGCTGCAGGACAGCCGAGAAATCAGATGTGGTGGGAGGTACCAACCACCGTATTATAGGAGACCCGACTATTCATTCTAAGCACAAAAATGATGACGGTGGATTCCGGTCATTTGCTCGTGAATTAACACCATTGTATAAAAATAACCAGAAAATTTTGTTTGACCCACAATGCATGGCAACCAAAGTGTTTGACGTAGAAACATCATCATCGATACGTTAGGTATCAGTCGGGAAGAACATACGCTTTATGAACTTAGTCTTGAGAGAAGCTCAAGTGCCATAATGGTGTTAGAAGACTTTTCGCAAATTCGACATGTGTAGTAAAAATTACTCAAAAAGTTACTTAGAAATTTTATCAATGATGTTAATGACGCTGTATGGTACCAACTTCAAGTACATAAGCTGCATCAAGGAAGAATAATAGAAGGCTACTATGGCAACTAAAAACTACATTTACCGAATTTTCTAAGGATTCAATAATCGAAACAGAATATGAACGATAGATTTATTTAAATAAGAACCACGTTCATAAGTTGCTATAGAAAGAATCCAGTGTATAAGAATTCGCGCAGTCAAGCGAGATTAGAGACCATCAAATATCACTTCAACTGAATCTAAACACCCAGATGGGTAACATTTCTATATTCAACTACCTCACCATCGGATGAAACAGATGGCAAACGTTAAACTTTCATTGTGTCATCCTCTGCCCTGAGGCCCTTCCGCGACCAAACACGGATTACAACGTCGTCGACGGCGGGCTTATACACAAACTGTGACTATTGGATAATTTGGCTGCTCATATATAATTCTTCGGAAAGAGCAGCACCACCCAGAAATCGAAACTGAGTCGAATGCGTTGAAATTGATCGCTAACCACCCAGAAGTGCGCTGACCGTTCGGCTACGAATGACATTTGGTTGAACTGCACTGTTCTTCGGTGGGGGGAAGCACGGCTATTGGCTTGCCTCCGGGCCGCGGTTCATTATTGTCATCGAATAGAAGGTATGTTTGCTTGATGGACATTGGACTGCAAGACGTTTAGGAAGAAGGCAATAAAAAAGAACATTCGGACGCGAAGAAATGTGTGTTTCCAATTTCCGTTTTATGTGAATGACGTTCGGCATTCGAAGGGAAAAAATGACTCAATTTACGAGTATGTGGTGTGACGAAACCTATCGCAGCATTAGCTTGATGGAGTTCTGGAATCGTTTATCAGTTTTATTGATTTTTTTGGGGAGAGGTTCTGTTGTGTATCGAAAACGTTTATATCGATGAATTGTGCCGTCTTGCGACGTAAAAAATTACTCACGTACTAGTTGTTTATTCAATTTCACAATCGTTTAAGTAAAAGTAA
The DNA here is from genome assembly GCA_024533555.2 of Aedes koreicus. Classification (NCBI taxonomy): domain Eukaryota; kingdom Metazoa; phylum Arthropoda; class Insecta; order Diptera; family Culicidae; genus Aedes; species Aedes koreicus. The sequence continues at coordinate 191,637 of JAHHFK020004768.1, read as the reverse complement.
GTTCATGTCGTAATAGTACATCGAGCCACCCGAAAGAAATAATCGTTATCAGTCAGTGTCACTCGACTCGATCGTGCACGTATGATTACTATGATTTGAGTAGCCATGCTCGCCGCGATCCCGCCTTTATTCGTTTAATGATCTCATAATCAAGGTACAACCGTTGCCATTTATTTAGCTTGTTTATGTGTCTGACTCGCACGCAACCAAAAGAGCAATTTGGTACAGTTCAAAACCAGATGCCCCACATATTCCCTGCTCATGGGCCTGAGCCAGCCAAAGCACGATAATCACTATGGAGGTGATACGCGATGGAGTGTCCGACCGAAGACAATGATACCTTCAATTGTTATGTAAGGCGACGCTTGGGCGGAGTGTAGATTAATTACCGTTAAAATATGTATGCCGAATTATGTGAACCGATTTCGTTGTGATGAACCCGTGAGCATTCGTTAGCGCCGATATCAAACTAAATATTTGTTTTGAAAATGCAGCTGTTTCGTGTTTTAATCATTACTGTGAATCGATCCTTAACCAGTTGTTCTGAATCCAACTATGCTGATCAAACAGAGCCGATAAACAACCATAATTCGGCGATCCCTTGAACGAATTCAAACAAACTCGCACCGCTCACGCTCCTATGCTGGCGGCGAAGATTATCAGCTGGTCCTATAGAAAACGGGAAGCCCTCACTCATGATGACGAGCTGGGCTTGTTCGTTTTAGTTTTATTCGTATGCTTCAGTTTAATTATACGTTTTCACTTTCACAATGTAAACCAGCAACATCTGCATATTATGTGACCAAGCGTCGTCGTATTCATATATGTATATGTTCATTTCCTTCCTTATGGTTATTTATTTTTTTATCAGCCACCAGTTTGTCTCTTGATTGCTCTACTCGCATTCGTAAAAGTTCATCGTCACACTTTATGGCCATCCTCTTCATAGTCTTATCGGAAATTTGTCCCCAATCTCAGCTACTGTCAAACATATTCAATCTAAACTGTTGACGTGTTAATCGTTCCGTTTCGAAATCAAAGCCAAGCAAAGGGTGCTGACTGATGCCGTCCATATCAGCCCTTATATTGATTTTTCGAATCGCCATTCGCTGACTCAGCGGCGGACGAGTCCGTTAGATTACGCCCATATGTTTACCAATATGACACCTCTAGTCGAAGCTCTGGTGACAAAATCGTATCGACTATCAAATCAAACACCAGCACGAAAATAAGCCGCTTTCATTCACGGATGCATCGGAGAACGACGGACGGCGATGACACCCACCATATCATCGACGGAGTTTTAATCGTTTCCGTTCCCATCGCCGGGTCGTGTACGATTTTGGTTAATTGAACCCGAGCAACGGGCGACTGGCGACGACGTGCCATCTGCGGTCACACGATTCTTGGATTGCTTCCGCCTTTGCGGGGTGGTTTCGGTTTCACGGTAAACAGAGACAAAGCCCAGCAAACCAATGTTTGCGGGTTTTCAATGTACCTATTTTGTCTAATCTAGCGGAATAATGGGGAATTGAATCATCGCTATGCTTTGTCATTACCATCGGGCACGTCCGTTCCAACAAAAAACGAGCTGTGCATCTGTGCAGTTCCTGGTAACGTGGGAGATTTCATTATTTATTAGAAAATGAATTTGCTAGCTAGGGGTCCTAGATATTAGCAGTCCTAGTTCTGGAGAAGTTTTGAGACTACAAGCTCAACGGATCTTTGTCCTGAGTTTTAAATATCACGGTAGTATCACATTGAAAAAAATAGCTTCTTAAAAAGATGAAAGCTAACGAGCTCAGAATGAAGAAAGATTATAAGATTCTCGAAGGCTCGGTAGAGTTTGACTTGAACTTAGAGAATGAAGACTTTTTAGCATGCGGATAAAAATTGATGAAATTTGGACTGAAACCAGCTAAGAGTGTGATGTTTACATAGAATTGGCAAAATTTCATCACAATTTGTCAAGTGTTTCTCGAGATAGCATCGAACCAAATCCACCAAAAAATAAGGTGCGCTGTCGTGGAAAATTCGACTGCAATCCACAGGTGGATCGGAAACCACTTAGGATTCCATAATTCGACGGTGTTCCGGAAAGTCATTCAAGGAGACCCATATGACCCAGCGCACAGTGATTCCAAGGTGGAAAAAAGTCGAAACATCAACTTCCTCATTTTACAATAAATATATTTTTCTAATATGGTACACTATTTGAAATTTCTTTTTCCAAAATTTTATGAAGATTGGATGAACATTGGGCTGTCTACAATTTTTCAAAAGTGTGGGTCCTACATGGTCGTGGTTTTTTACTCCCATATAAAAGGTATGGAGAATCGGAAAAAAACTTCAACTTAAACTTTTCAAATGTGAGCACACATGCGCACATACACCACAATAGGCTTATTTTGAAGATTTTTTTACCAGCTTTCCGAAAATGTGGGTTTTAAAGGGTGTATTTGATAAAAATGGCACACACATATATACTCATCAAAATTAAACTGATTATCGGATTTTCTTGAAATTTTCAGGGAATGAAGAACTACTAATGAAATTTGATTTACAACATTTGTTTTATTCAATTTCGTCTCCCATCCCGAATGCCCGCACCTTACTTTTCACTCCACCCATCAAATTTTGTACAACCGATTTTCCCAGTGTTTTTGTTGTTTTTACCCAAATTTTCTTCAATTCTAGCTCTGTTTTTATAGTTTTGGGATGTTTGCGAAGTTCCGTTTTCATAATTTCCCAGAATTTTTCAATTGGACGAAGTTCCGGTGAATTTGGTGGGTTCATATCCTTTGGCACAAAATTGACTCCGTTGGCTCGGTACCACTCCAATACGTTTCGAGCGTAGTGGCAGGATGCTAGATCAGGCCAAAACAGAGTTGATCCTTTGTGCTTCTTAATTAATGGCAAGAGGCGCTTCTTAAGGCACTCTTCCGTGTAAATCGCACCGTTTATTGTTCCGGAAGTGATGAAGGGAGCACTTATTTCACCACATCCGCAAATCGCCTGCCAGATTAGAAACTTCTTTGCAAATTTCGATAGTTTCGTCTTTCGAACATCCTCCGGAACATCGAACTTCGACTTGGCAACGAAATATTCTTGCCCAGGAAGTTGACGGAAGTCGGCCTTGACGTATGTTTCGTCATCCATCACGATGCAACCGGATTTGGTGAGCAGCTTCGTGTAAAGTTTCCGGACGTGGGTTTTCGCAGTGATGTTTTGTTTTTCATTCCGGTTTGGGGCTTTTTGCACTTTGTAAACATGTAACCCAGCACGCTTCATGGTTTTCTGCACAAAACCGACTGACACCTTAGACTTTTTAGCGACATCTCGAATTGACATGTTTGGACGGTTCTTGAATTGTTGTACGACTTTCCTGGCCATTTTACTGTACACTCAGTAGCAAAAAAAAAGCCGAGCAAAATTTTGCTTCCAAAAAACGCCATATTCAATCTTCTGTAACTTTGTCAATTATCAATATTTTTGGCTGAAAATTTGACAAAATTATAACCAATGTATAGACCTTATTTGACCAAAATTTCATGTTGATAGAAATTATAAATTTGAAGTTTTCATAACATATGTGAAAAAAGTCGTTTTTGAACATACCAATTTCAAAAATCCGTATTTCTGTGAAAAATTTAGGTAGCATACTAAAAATGTCACCATAGCTTAAACAAATATAGGAAATAATGTGGACAAAATTTGAACTGTTTTCATCAAGTGCTTTGGACTACAGCTGGCGTCAAAGTTGACGCACCAACATGAGTATTTCCCTTTTTCACCCGATATTGACCATGCTGAAATATCGGTGCAAAAAAAAAGCCGAGGTGAATTCATCTTATTAATACACCTGATTTGTTATGCGTGAAATATCCCAAATAACTAGTGTAACCCACGGAGAACTTAAAAATATGACATACAGTATGAATTGGTTTGTGAAAACTACGTATACAGTATTATACAGTATTATTAGTAAAATTCACCTCGGCTTTTTTTTTGCACCGATATTTCAGCATGGTCAATATCGGGTGAAAAAGGGAAATACTCATGTTGGTGCGTCAACTTTGACGCCAGCTGTAGTCCAAAGCACTTGATGGAAACAGTTCAAATTTTGTCCACATTATTTCCTATGTTTTTTTAGGCTATGGTGATATTTTTAATATGGTACCTAAATTTTTCACAGAAATACGGATTTTTGAAATTGATATGTCCAAAAACGACTTTTTTCACATATGTTATGAAAACTTCAAATTTATAAACTCTATCAACATGAAATTTTGGTCAAATAAGGTCTATACATTGGTTATAATTTTGTCAAATTTTCAGCCAAAAATATTGATAATTGACAAAGTTACAGAAGATTGAATATGGCGTTTTTTGGAAGCAAAATTTTGCTCGGCTTTTTTTTTGCTACTGAGTGTATATCTTGGAAAACCGACTTTTGATCCAAAGACTGGAGGACCGAGTGTGATATACAACGAACTCAGTTCGATGGACTAAATGTCTGTGTGTGTGTAGGTAGTATATGTGTGTAACGAAACTTCTAACTCAGTTTCCCATGCAGCTACTGAACCGATTTGAATGAAACAACCACCAAATGATAAGTACTGTAGTCCTATACCTCGTTTCTAAATTATTTGAATCGGTTCACTGGTTCCGGAAATTACCCCGGAGAAGCGGCCAATTTTGGCCTAAGATCAAAACCCATCATGCGGCACCTCAAATTACATGCGAACATGGGTTGATGTTCCGGCTACTCCCGGGAAAGTGGCCACATTCAGTTTTGGATCGAAACCCATCAAATAACATGAGAACTCAAAAATAAGTGCAATGGTAATGATATCAAGTTTCCAGGACCATAATGACCACATCCGGGTTCTTATTCCTAGTACTCCCAGGAAAGTGTTAAAATGACCAGATCTCACGATAGGTGTATAAATTTAAGTGTTTATTTTCAAATAAATTTACATGCAATGTGAGAACGAATTCTTGTGGTTACACATTTTTGATTTCGACTGGTTACTGCATGGTCTTCCGGATCATTCGGAATATGCAGAATATCTGAAGAGTTTGTGCATCACTTTCGTTCTAGAGTAACACGATTTTTACCATACATTTTTACAAAGGAAAAATATACATTGCTTAAAAACCGATTGCTGATGCAATGCCTGGATTCTTAAAGAGAAACGATCCTGCATCCTGGTTCCTTGGAAAGATGCACTGCCACTTCGCATTTTCAAAGCAATAAATTTCAGTTATTGTTGTCATTTCATACGTTAAACTTATTTTACCATGTTTGCTGCTTCGTAGAAAGCATTCGGATGAAGTTTTGTTATTGTTTATTTGATGAGTTGATAAATAAAACCCAAAAAATACAATCTTGACTAGCTGAGTCGAATGTTATATATCACTCGGTACTGCGGGCCTCGGACCAAAAGTCTATTTTCCAAGCGATCTGTATACCCTCCTTTTGTAAAAAAGGTTAAAAGAAAGAAAAACACACATATTGGAATAAATCATTACAATCATTATGATGACTTAACGTTACATTGTCTGAATTTCCTTAATTGAAATAAACATGAAAATTGTAGTTATTTCAAAGATTTTTTTTATATTCATACTAATTATTAAAACAATAACTCTTTATTTTTCATATACTTTCATCATAAAAAAATTGAAAATCGTTCAGAAGTTATAATTCTTTGAGAAATATACATTTTCTAAAATTTCGGTTTTTGGACCACCCTATTTAAAATGGATCACCCTAATGACAAAATGAAAAATTCGAGTCATATATTTTTCGAAAAGGAACAAACCTACCTAGTGTTGCAGAGTTCTAAGAACCACTTCTTTTTTTTTGGTTTCGAATTGCTGAATTATAAAATTTTACAAATATTCCGGAACTTCCGGAAGACCATGAGACGGCCACTTAGAGCCGTTCATTGTTCTCCACATTGCTTTGTTTCTTACATTTTATGTACAAATGGTTTTGAAAAGAATCGTATTGCTTTAGGACGAGACTAATGAATTCACCATTTTATTGGATATTCCGGATACTCCAGAAGGCCATAAAGTGGCCATACATATATCGAAATTGTGACCTAATACGACAATTTTGATAACATATTTGAAAACAGCGGCAAAAAATTACTTGGGAACACATAACTTAGCTATGTAAATTCAATTTTAAGACTTTTTTTCGCCTTTTGTGAATGGAATCATTGTGCAGCGGTGGTCATGCAGTGGCAGAAAAGCGAAGACAGCTGATTCGGGGAAGGCAAGGAAGGTGTTGAAACTTTCGATCCGCGATGTGGCGAAGAAGGCGGAGGTTTTCATCTGGTTTGTCGAAAAAACAATGAACCGCTCCGGACAGAAAGGCACCAAACCGGAACGACAGACAAAACACGATAGCCAAAACTTGCGCCAGGAAGCCGCACCAAGAGTGGCTGACGAAACCGAGGTGCGTCGTGATGGACGACGAGACCTACATCAAGGCGGACACAAAGAAATTGCAGGAACAGGAGTTTTCGTTCCTGAGGAGGTAGGGAAGAAGAATGTGGACAGATTCTCAAAAAAGTTCTTGGTTTGGCAGGCCTTTTGCGGGTGTGGAGAGATGAACCAGCCATACATCACGATGGGTACCATGAATGGGCAAATCTACCAAGACGAGTGGCTCCAGAAGTGCCTGCTGCCCTTCCTGTGGTCTCAAGGAGGCGAGACGCTATTTTGACTGGATTTGGCATCCTAAACAGTTTGAAAGAAACATTTAATTTTCTGCGTTATCTAATACACATTAAGGGAATCCTAGATTTGGCACAAGTTAATGCTATCTCTCATGTAAATTTAACCTTCCTCGGGTATTAAAAAAAACTGACACATAAGACATTAGGGACAATATTGACCCGGATTTAAACCCTTTCTAGAATTATGAAATTTCAACCTAGACACAATGTTTGTACCCCATTTGAAAGGTAATGCATTGGTGGTGAAAAAACCTGGTTCCAGTAACATTGGCCACCGGGAATCTGCTACAAAGGGATGAAGGTTTTGATTTCGATGTTTGAACAGAATTGCATACAAAACATTCCAGACGAGTTGTAGAGAGTTGCCATCTTGTACAATGTTTCTCAGTTTGTCATTTTCATTATCATATTAGTTCCTGATCATGCCACAGAGATGGCGCGGCAGTCTATCTTTGCCAAATGAAGCGCTAAGAGTTGCCATCTTCGGCAAAGTTTCTCAGTATGTTATTTGTCGTCTTGCGAGATTATCACATTAGTTCCAGATCATGCCACAGAGATGGCGCTGCAATCTATCTTTGCCAAATAAAACTTATGAGAGCTGCGGTATTCGGCAAAGTTTATCAGTATCTAAAACAAGGGGTAAGACAGCTCCTTACCGCGAGCAATTTCAGAGTTGCTTTTGAGGTACCTCGAGTAACTCACGTTGTACCTTGTTTTCTCTCTGTTTTTGCACAGCAGCTGTCAAACAAACCGCTCGCTAGTACACGAGCTCTCGTGTGTGCACAATTGTATACAAGCAATTCCTCTATTTAACTCTGATCTTGATAATAACCTATATTCGCTGAAACTACAAAGCTGCTCGTACAATTTGATATATTATTTACTACGACTAGTGTTAGCCTTGGTCTTATTCGAAAAGTTATTTCAATGTCTCCAATTAAGTCATACTTGAATAAACCCACCGCCGGCTTGACCTGCTATTTGCTATTGCAGCATCATTCCGCCAGACGGTCAGACTATGAACTGGTGCTGTGGAACAAGGACAAGAGAAGAAACAAACGAGCTCAGCCCGCTGCAGTCCGACTCAAGCTTCAAGCTTCTTAGAATTGATGTTTAGCAAATAACCATTCTAAACATACCTTTATCACACCTGATAATTGGACTTCAGAAAAGCCGTCCGTTTCACGTATCACATATATTCCTAAAACCATCATAGTCGTGAAATAGGGCTCGCCGTTGCTCCATCTTCTATTGCCATTAGCGGAATGCCCATTATTTTTTCCAAACAAATCGGAAGTCAAACTTTTTGAAGCCCTGGAAACCGATAATAATCGATAAAGATTGATTAAATTTTAAGCTATATTGAGTTACTCGTGAGTTACTCGGTGCACCATACAACTCAGAGTAGAGCTGTCTCACCCCTAGATCTAAAATGCAGTTATCAGATGGGGTTGTTATTTTTTACTATCGTAAATCGTTATCGTTTGGGCCGAAGGGTCTTAGATTCTTATGAAGTTTTGTCGACAAGAAGCGTTAATGGGCTTATGAACAAAAACAATATTTAAAAAATTCAGGGTTGTTTGTTTTCCCGCAAAACTTTGCTCCTATTGAAATTTTCCTATTTTTTTTTCTAAAATTTAAGTAAATTTCCTCAGAAATCTGAAAAAAAAATTATCAGAAAACAATTTCCCACAAAAATGTTCACGGTGGAGGAAAACTTTAAAGAAAAGTCGGAAAATCTATCACCTAAATTATGGAGATTTTCAAAACAAAATCTCTTGTCTGGTGATCCTTAGCTTCAAATAGTGAAAATCTGAGGATTTTGTTTTTTTTGTTCTCGAGTAAAATTTGAAAAACTATAAGACATTCATACAAACTCCAATTAAAATTTTCCGTTTACAAAAATCATCAATTTCAAAAATTCTCAGAAAATAACTCAGAACAAAAACATTTTTCCAAATAATAATGGAATTTTCTCAAAAATCTGAAAAAAAATGTATATTAAAGGGTGTTGCGATCAAAATTTGTAATGTGTGTGATTCGATCAAAGTTTTTATTAATAAGTAAAATTCTTTCTCTTTTAAGTTCAGTTAATACAGAATACAGGAGAAATCTTCAGCTAAGCTTCCTTTTTACTGAATTCGAATTGCCGGGTCTTTCGTTTAACACCTGCCATAAGATTTTGTACAGTCTCCTTGTCCACTTTATTCGCCGCAGAACGCCAGTTTGCCTTGAACTGTTTCTCGCTCACAACAGCTTTTTGAGTCTTCTTAAGGTTCCGCTTAACGATGGCCCAATATTGTTCGATTGGGCGGAGCTCTGGCGTGTTGGGAGGGTTCTTGTCCTTGGGCACCTCTTGAACGTTTTTGGCAGTATATGGCCTTTTTTCCGTAATGGCAAGATGCCAAATCCGGCCAAAATAGAACGGAACAATTGTGTCGCTTCAGGAAAGGCAGTAGACGTTTTTGTAGGCACTCACTCAGATAAGTTTCCTGGTTGACGGTTCCGGTCGCAATGTAAATGTAGCCCTTCAAGCCACAGGTACAGATGGCCTGCCACACCTGATATTTCTTCGCGAACTTTGACAGTTTAATGTGCTTAAAAAAATCTGCCACCTTTCCTCGTCTGGTTGCCATATAAAATTCCTGTCCAGAAAGCTGTTTAAAGTATGCCTTGACGTTTGTTTCATCGTCCTGTACCACGCAATCAAACATCGTCAGCATCGTCGTGTACAACTTTCGCGATCGTGCTTTGGCCGACTTGTTTTGTTTATGGGCGCGATTTGGAGTCACCACTTTCTTGTAAGTCGACTGTCCAGCTCGTTTTTTAGCTCTATCCACGGTTGAAGGCGCCACTCCCAGCTTTTTTGCGACATCTTGGACGGAGAAGTTGGGGTTCCGCTCGAAACAGCGGGCAACTCTTTTTGTCGTCGCTGTGGCTTCCGGCTTTCGATTTTCCCTCAATCCAGCTTTCCTGTATGACGACAAACGTTCACCGAACACTTTTAATACGTTGGTAACAGTTGATTATGCCACATTCAACAATTTCGCCAACTTGGCGTGAGAGTAGTTTGGATTTTCGCCATGAACGTGCAAAATTTTGATGCGTTGCTTCTCTTCCTTCGACGACATTTTGATAACTGAAGTGCTAATCTCAAAATCAAAATAGAGGCATGATGCTACACGCACACATCTTCAAAATGAGGGGTGTGCAAAATTTTTTAATGCACGATGAAAGGAAATGCGTCAAGTTTAAGTCGACCAAATTTTGATCGAAACACCCTTTATTTACTGCATCTGAAGAGCAGAGAATGGAAAAAAGCAGAACAACAAGTTGTGGCCATTTGGCCGTATGCTGGTTTTCGTGGCAGCCAACAGGTTTTATGAAGGTTCTCAAGTGGTTATAAATTTTTACACTAGAAAATTTTCAAATTCTCTATGGTCTTATAAATGTTTTATTAACGTGTTTTCACAACCGTCTATAGAGTGGGCCACATTGTACAAATCTCGGCTTTAATTAAGCATAGAGGAAGTGTTGGTAGACAAAACAGTTTTGAATGGTTTATTACTTGTTTAACTTGAAATTACATGAATCCTGAGAGTGTGAGCTGTTAAGTGGAATCCCTGTAAATAGAAAATGAGAAGAATGATTAATAATTTCCATTTAATTCCAACTACCTTTATTGCTTGTCTTGACAGATACGCGTATTTCGTCTACAATGTGCAGAATTCTTCAGTGTCGTGTACTTATACTCGACTAGTATTAGAACACGACACTGAAGAAGTCTGCACATTGTAGACTAAATACGCGTATCTGTCAAGATAAGCAATAAAGGTAGTTGGAATTAAATGGAAATTACTAATCATTCTTCTCATTTTGCTAGTTGAAATTACATCCTGACTCACCAAATGCAACAAAACTGATAAAATCACTGAGTTGATTTTTTAGATATTACAAACCTGAATGATGCATTTTAACGGTACACGGTAACGGTACATACCTGCAAAAAAAAGAATAAAATAGGTTATTAATATTCCATCAAAACAAATTGATGCTGGAGATTGTATTGAAATAATGTTCGTCATCTTCTTATCTACATCCTACCACTTCCCATTACATTCCATTCGTCAATATTTCGATTTCAAAAATAGAACCCACGAGCAAAGCTCAGATTACCTCATCCCGGCATCTACCACTCCCAATAGAGCACGGTTTTGTTTTGCTTTGGCCGGTGGGAGTAGAATCAGTATAGATGCAAGGATCATTCCAATATCTGCATCTCGCGCACCATCAAACACCTTCTCGGTCGTGACGAGCGACGACGACACGGCGAAGGCTTCCAGCTGAGCGCATTCCAGACCCAGACGGACGGACGAGGTCTAATGTCACGCTGATTACCGTCAGTCAGCCAGCCGCCAACGCCAGCAGCGATGCATCCGCAATTCGGATCCCCACACTGCTCCCAGAAGCGAGAACAACAGCAAAAATCAGAACATGGAACTCCATTAGGTAATCGATGCCGACCCAGCGAGTGTTTAGTAATCGATTTCGACAGGGTGGATGTTGTGATGCAGTCTTCGTTCATTGCTATTGCGGGTTTCACTTTCAATAAGGCTATAGGTGCTTGTTGTGGTTTTATCCAACGCGCGCCGTTTTGCTGCTATGCATTCCGACTTCCGAGAGGCGGATGGAGGTGGACCGAAACAAACGAATGCGCGATCGGATTAATCATCGAATCGGTTAACACGACTGCACGACTAGTGGGTGTTCCAGCTGAGCCACGCAACATTTGTATTTGAGGTGGTGAATTTCCACATCTGCGTCGTTTGGTGAGTTGGGGGTGGCAGGATATCTCCGCAATTTGATCTTTGTTCACTCATTTAGGAAAATTGGAATGTTTTTCAGAGCCAATTATAGGCACTCGATGTTTGTCGTGTTGTTTCACTTTCGATTATTATTGGGGCTATGGACATACTCTTGCGACCGGTGTCTTTCTCTTGCATGACAACGACGTCGACGACGCGTGCAAATTCTTTTCCCATGAGACATCTACGACGAAACTTTGGGAATCTAACTACCGTTGCTCGAATTGGTTATGTAGAAGACATGGGACAGGGAGGAAGCCGCTAAACCGCACCACATCAAAACATCAACCGAGAGTAATTAAACGTCACTCAAACGTGCCTTGGCGGCACCGAAATTGTACTCCGGTTTTCGCCCCGGCGAGACTGCATGTCGCATCACATAAACGCACAATGTTTCGGTTGAGGTTTCGGTTTAAGAATTGTGCCAAAAAATGTGACTTAGGTCGTTCCACTTTCGGGACACGTCATCGAATGGTCACTCGGATTGACTTGAAAATTTCCCACAGCTCGAGCTTCACACTTGGTTAATATCATCAACTCATCACGAAAGGTTTGGAGGTGGTGGCGTTGGTTGAAAGTAATCTTAGTAATACACATATTATGGTTCTTAATTTGGCTAGCCGCTCGATTTCGCATGAGCCAGGTGAGGTCATCCGCCGCGATTGTTGCCGGCACTCCTCTGAAGATAAATTAATGCCGCTGCTGACGGCGTTCTCGTCCATCATTTTGCGTTGGCGGGTGAGATTTGCGGGTCAGAACTTTGTGGATGGAATCACAATTTCGTACGAATGGGGAATTATAATGTTTCAGTTGAAAACCGATCGGCAAAGGGTTAGTGGCTTGTTGAAGAAAAGAAACATGGAACATCTGGAATATGATTGGAATCGCTTAAATTTGCGTTGGTGGTGCTATGAGCCGACCCTCAGATGGGACGTTCATCAAAGTTTTGGGTTTGTCAGCGAGCGTTGAGGTGGAGACCTGGGGTTCATTCCCTATTCACCTATTACCTATTAATCACAGATATTCAGTCAATCAATCAGTATAACCAATATGTTGCGAAATGATTCTTCTTTACTTCGAAATAACAGGTATTTATCATTTGCAAAGAACCGGCTCGAGATGTCGTGTTTATAAAATATACACGGGAGGATTGTTGTTATATACAGCTGGATAAATACTTTTTGGCATCGATATTTTTTACATACTGTGTATTCAATGAGCAGCAGGCTCCAACTAAAATCACCTGTATACTGTAAAGCTGATGGAAGTGATAACAACCCCCCCACACACACCTTCTCAGAACAGAGTCAACGCTGATGGCAATGATGTTCTTCTTTCCAAGTAACACAGCAAAAAATAAAAACACTCTCCCACAGTTATGGTAAACTTATGTGTTTCATGCTAAATATTTAGTTGAAAACTCATTGTTGGTATCAAACATATTTTTGAAGCAATATTTTATTAGATAATATTTATAATATTTTATACCCAGTAACAATGTTTCCTTTTTGAGAGTGTATTTGGCAGCTGTCAAAATATCCCCTTTTTTCGGCACAAACGTAAAAAATTCACAAACGATGTTTTCAAGTTATAAAATTCGTCAGCTACGTTATAAATATGGCTCGTGTATCAAGATTAAGGTACGTTTTATCAGTTTAATGTTATGTTTCCAAGTATAAAGGGTGTACGGAATCAAATTGCATCATTTTCAAATGACAAAAGGCAAAAGGCGACAGAAAAAAAAATTGGTCCAAACGTTGTACAAGATCTTATGAATGGTGTTAAAAAGAAGGTGCGTACATTTGGGTATGGTAATAAAATTAAATAAAGTGAAAATGTAACGTTCTCCTTGTTGCGCTCAGCTAACGGCTTAAGCGCCACCTTCTTAAATAAAAGGACCGTTAACTCTGTCTTAATTTACCCGGCATGAAACAACCCTCTCAGGGCAGGTTGCTCAAACGTGTTCAAAGATAACATTTCTGGACCCAAACGTGCAAAACAAATTAACCAAATTGTAGAATAAATATATAAAATAAATGAACTACGCGAATAAAAATCTTCAAAATTATCCTAAGGGGAAATATGTAACAGTTGAAAGAAATCCAATCCAAACAAATTAATATATACAAACCAAGTGACGCACATCACAAAGTGGAGAATTCAAACTAGAAATAATGTATATTTTATTCAAATTTACGAGCCGCGAAACTATTTATCTTAAATTTATCGAGTTTAACAATTATATTTAAACGAAACAACTAGGAAAACCTAATAGTATCCTGCTGTGACGTCACGTTTTATTGGGTTCTACAAAACGAGCAAATTTTCGGACAGATCTGACCTTATTGTTTTCTTATCGGTGTATCCGCTCCCTCGTTGGAGGTTTTGACGTAGGACTTACGTCTCTCTTGTCTATTTCTGTATAGGGGCGCCGTTCTAAAATTTCTGAAATCGCAAGCGTTACGCGGGTTTGGAGATTTTGAACGATAATATCTCCTCTCTGGCCCACAGAAATTTTATGATAAGTATTTCATTCGCAAAGTAGAACATCAAAGCTGAATCACTATTGCAAACTTAATTCATAATATTTGTTTAAACTAATTAAAATGTACTTAAAAGAAAAATGTCTAAACGCACAAAGCTATTGGTCGAAAATGACATCATGTTTGCGCCTCGCTCTGATTGGTTCATACTGCCACAGTTACGGTGCCAGCGATTATCAAACATGTGGGGACGACCGACCAATCATCAGTTCTCGCTGTGCATCCGTATGCGACAGACGTGTTTGCGGAGCACGTTGGTAGAAAACGCCGCCCGTGAACACAAGAAGAATCATCCACGTCACCTGCAGCTAGCTATCCGCAACGACGAGGAGCTGAACAATTTTTTCTCCGGTGTGACCATTTCACAGAGTGGTGTCCTGCAGCCCAAGAAGACTGAAGAAAATTTCAATCGCGAACCATGTTATCAACTCAAATCCGTTCTTTTCAGGACGATCGAATCAAGTTGCTAACTAGAGAGTATGTTTGATAGAAATTTCTCTTGAGCTCATCGAAATTTTCATTACCACGCACCGGTTCAACATGGCGTTGAGAAAGCCGCGTCCCAGAGAAAATGGCCAAATCAATCGCCCACGTCATCTTCGTAGTCAAGTGGTTAGCGTCGTCACTCGTTGTTCAAGCGATTGCCATGAAATGAGGGTTCAATTCCCGTTACAGCCAGTGGAACTTTTTGCAAACCGAAAATGTCCAAACTGGTCCACTGGGTATTAGGTTAAGTTGTTCGTTGTAATTCGCTCTATGTTCAATGTTCAGTCTTTACACTCTCGAGTGGAAGACGTTGCTAATGTCAATTTTTATCGTAGTATTACGTGCTGCCAAACACTCAGGCCGTCCTGCTGCCCAAGAAAACCGAGAAGAAAATTTCAATCGCGAACTATGTTCCCTCCGTTAACAACTAAAACCCGGTGATTTCAGGACGAACAAATAAATTTGCCAACTAAAGAGTATGTTTGACTGAAATTTCTCTTGAGCTCATCGAATTTTCATTACCACGCACCGGCTCAAAATGGCGTTGCTTGAAAAGTCGCGTTCTGGAGAAAATGAGCAACATTTTTTATTAATATCCATATATAAATCTCTATTTGCCATGTTAAAACTAGCAAGCACGTTGTACAGTCAACAAACGAAATACTAACAGATAATTTGAGCCGAACCTCAACACGGCAGACCAATTATGTGTTTCGCATATTCAGTGTAGGGGGTAGGTTAGCTTCATTGTAGTTCTTGTTGTACATAGGTACATAATGGATTAGTTGCAGATAACAGATTAGATTAGTTGCAGGTAGTTTTAAAGTGTTATAATTTTTCTGGCCAATATTTATAAACTCTATAGTTTTGCAGTTTCAGAAGCAAGTGTGTCTATATCTCAACTCTCTTTGGATGGGGTCCTGCGGTCCTCATCGAAATGTTCATTATCACGAACCGGCTCAACATGGCGTTGCTTAAACTGCCGCGTCCCGGAGAAAATGGCCAAATCAATCGCCCACATCATCTTCGTGGTCAAGTGGTTAGCGGCGTCTCCCGTCGTTCAAGCGGTTATCATGAAGTTGGGGGTTCGATTCCCGCTCTAGCCAGTGGAACTTTTTGCAAAACGAAAATGTCCAAACTGGTCTACTTGGTGTTAGGTTAAGTTGTTCGTAATTCGCTCTACACCCAAACTAAGAAAGTAAGATTGTTATACAATTTCGCTTGATTTTGTTCCATTCTTGCTATTGATCATAACTTGGATGAAAAATCTAACTTTAGTTGTGGGCTAAAGAGCAACATCAATTCGCAATGAAGAATTTTAAACGTGAGCGTGAGGTTGTGCGCAGTGATATTTAGTTGATGAGTAAGAAAGAGATGAGTGCCGAAAGTCCGATGGCGCACACAAATAAAATGTGCCATATATGTGATCGGGATGCGAACCGTGACCGTCAGCGCGGCGGCTCTTGATGGCAACCAATCAGCCACTTTGACAAAGTAAGAGCGATGGAATAGAAACCCTACAGTTAGTCCTTTTGGCGAGGAATCCAGGGTACAGCAATGAATCAAATGGACATATTTTCCACCATGCTATGTGCAACCTGTCGCTAACAAACTTTCATGGCATTGTTTATTTCATAAAACACTTTGTCGATGATCAGTAAGAACAAAAATAGAACACTTGACGGCGGCAATTCAACAGTGGCCAATACCGTTGCGGCATTTTGTGATATCGACTCATCCATAGAAATTTAATAATTCGTGACATCAATTTCTTCACATCAACAAGCAGTCCTACGTCAACTTTGCAGTTATGTCACTGACATAACTCACCCTTTCGTTTTTCGCATGCACCGGCCGCAGCAGAAATTTGGCTAGCAAATTAGGGGTAAAGGCGTCTCCAGAAGTCGTGGAGTGATGAGCTGATAATTTTCACGGTCTTTAGCTCATACCGCACAGTATAGCAAGAAAGCCGTCCTACACAATAGTAGATGTTGCGCTACCAAGGTGCCGTGACCGAAACTGGACCTGATGGTCCTAAAAGCTGTATCACCAACAGCAACAGCAAGCGATAGATGGAGCTTGTCCTTGCTAATGGTCCGTCCAGAATCGAAGATACTTTTAGATACTAGCCGTTACTAGCTGTTCTATCCGGTACTAGCCGCCCGCGTTGACCGGGCACAGAGGGCCTACTAACGCGGAAATCTTATTTAAATAGCTCTTACGTTTACTAACTAAGCTTACCTGAATTTATAATTCACGAAATTTAGAACAATTTATTAATTGTTATGATCCAATGATCTTGCACTCAAAAATTCAGATTCTAAAATAATTATATTGATTTTTAATAATTAATTAAAAATAATTGACGCCCGAAACTTACATTGAGTTTAGATTTTCTATAATTTTTTTTCTCCTGTTTTAATTTGTTCACTTCGACTAATTTAACAACTGGAATCAGGAAAGCACCCCACTCAAATGGATTCATAGGACGCGAAGTAGCTTGGTATGAGCCTAAAAAAACTGCGTAATTTTCCTCCCCCTTCAAAGGATTTCTTTGTATGGCTGACCTTGAAAGAACAAAGTTCTCATTCGTGAACATAAATATATAAATATTTTCGATTGTCGTTTCGGATCTAATATGGTTAATTTGTCATGACTTCTATCGTACAGTCCAGTCATAGAAAACTTTAAACTAATATTGGCGTCATTAATATTAATGATGGTTTCAAAATCTAGATGGAAATATCTACAGGTGGTTGTCTAGGCTAACTGAAATCAAGCTTTTTTCTTTTTCAAGAAAAAGAAAAACAAAATAGAAAAACAATAGGGTTCACAATGACGTTACAAACATGGGGAAAGTTAAATAATATGTTTTGTTTTATTCTCTGGAAGTTTAAATACCTTTCTTGTGATGCAATTTGATTCCATACACCCTTCATACATTTAAAAAATTTAAATTAGCTATTTAAAAGCGTTCCATAACTGTAACCGAAAACATACCGTTTCCTACAGATATGGAGCACTTCGTATTAGTGCAGTTTTCTCCATGTTAGGATCCAGCATAAGATAATGAAGTACGTGTATGTTACAATAACTTTACAGGGCACGGAATCAAAAACGGATGCAGTACTGCCCCGAAACTTTAGAGAAAGCAATTCTCGAACCACGAATGACAGGAAAACTCCGAAAAGCAGCGGTATGTGTTAAGGTTTATATGACCTCACTATACCGTCATATTAGGATCCCCTAAAAACAATAAACCTGGATCCTCGCCGATTTCACAAACAAACACATGGTCAATGTTTATGGCCAAGGCAGGGTTTCCAATAAGCTCATCGGATCTGACGAACACAGTCAGAGACTACGCTGATGTCACCAGCACATCTCGAAATTTACCCACGTCATTTCCTAGTACGATTAGTAACATCAAAAAGTTAGCTGCATTGTGTATAACTTAAATATTTTTTTGTTCTTATGTCTACGTCTATGACAGGTAAAAACTTGACTACTACTAGTGAGAGATGGCTGCAATGGTATAAGAAAAAGGATCACGATGAGTAAAATGCCACAAAATCTAGGATTGAGGAGCGTAAGCTTCAGAAAGAGACAAGAGAAGAAAACTAGCCCCCATTAAAACAGCAAAATGGTCAGGAGAAGAGAGAAAAGGAAGATATCAAGAAAGCCACGATTGAAACGGGCAAGTGTCAGAACGAAAGGCGGGATGAAGAAAATCGTCAAAAGAATGCGGCTATGAAGAAGAATCACAACCAGAGAAAACCCGAAGAAAATGTCCGCCGAATCTTTTTCCGCTGATGATTAACAGAAACAAGCGTCAAGCTTTGCTCTAATTTTAAATCCAGTAATTTGAAGTTTTTTTTTTTTTTATTTCTGAATAATAATGCCAAGAGAAAATCGAACACATAAATCCAAGAATTTCGTAAGGTGGATGTTGATGATGATGTAATACTACCATCTATTGTAAGCAAGGTAACTTTCCATAGCAGTGGAATAATCTGAAGAACGATTTGATCAGGATTCTAATATTGTTTGTGATCTTCAAGCTCCTGTATGAGGGTCCCTAACCTTTGGGCCCTAAGCAGAGACACTTACGCGAAATCCGCGAATATATATGTGATTTAGAGAATCTCCTTCCGCAGTTCCCCCCCCCAGCACTAGAATCGCCCCTCATTGACAGAATAAACCCAATAGATGGGATCGAAGAGCCTGCGTTCCGCGAAATGTTAACAATAGGGAGGAGGCAGTCCTATGCTTCCTATCCAAATTGTTTCATTGGCCTTGGATGTCCTCCTCCCTTTCTCCGTTATATGTTATTTAATATATTTTGTACACATAAAATTAAGATATCATTACAACAAGCATTCACAAGCATTCGAAACATAACTAGAAAATGAAAAGAAAGATTAGTAATTTCCATTTAATTCCAACTACCTTTACTGCTTATCTTGACAAATACCCGTATTTCGTCTACAATGTGCACACAACGTTTTGATCCTCAGAGAAAGTTGACTCTCACCCAGAAAAGCACTTCGTCCTTCAAAATACCGATATACACATCGGTATTGATTTTAACACCAGTATTAATGAAAACAGCCGACATTTTCAAAACGTTGGATGCCATCAAGCGAAACATGATGACACCAGCCGCATGTTTGGTTCGGAACTTGAACCTGGCTTTCTCCGGAAAATCCTAAAGTTGTTTAGGTGAAATGAACCGGTGTTTAGCAACTTTACGTCGGAGACCAGAATTATCAGTTTTTTTTTTTTCAACAAAAAAATCAATTTCTTCGAACGAGTCACTCGTAGTTTTTTAATACCCGTCCCGTAATCAAGTGGCGTTTCACTCTAGCTCCTGAAGATACATGCAATTCTTATTTGATGATTCTTCGCATGGATTGTTCAGAAATGTTGCCTTCCTTGGCAGGTATCCTAATGGAACGTACCGGGTTGCGAGCAATCTTTGCACGGACCGATTTGATCACGTTTGAAGTACGTAAAAAACACGGACCTCCACTTTTGCTTCCACTGCTTACGACCATCCAGTAGAGACCTTTTGATGCGATAAACTGTGGCCAAATGAAATCCTATCAATCTTCTTTGACGTTTTCTGGACAATCAGCAAACCTGTATTCACATCTTTAGGTCGGTATCGTGTTTGAAAGAAATTTCTTTGTCTATCCCAAACCCATGTTAAATTCTGTTTACTGAAACGGAAAAGTAAAGAATCGAAAAGAAATTTCTGCAGCAGTATGCACCTGAAAAGAACGAAAAATAAAATTGGAATTTGTAAGGTTTCCACGCAAACTAGTGGGAGCTGTCACTTTTACTTTCGGAAAAATATTCCGCTCGATTATTTCGCAAGTGAAGGTGACATTTCACTCCATGCAGATCAATTGTCAAAATGCCGCTTGGTAATATTGAACAAAATTCCGTAACCTTCTTACTTTTTAAGTCGATACTGGCCTTTCGGCGTACAAATTTGCAATACAATTATTCCGATGTTCTAACGCAGCACTTGAAAGTAAACATAAACAAACACACTGTCAACAGAAATAAGCCATTAGTTACACATAACAACCCAATATTGAAGTATAAACATTTCCACATTATTCCCTGCCATTTCCTGTAGAATATAAGGACTGTTCATTAAAGAAGGTGGACAACTGTTTATGAATGGTTTAGGGTTAAAACTTAATGAAAAATTGTGAATTCTCGCTAACTAAAAACATTGTTTACTTTTGCAACACACCTGAAAAATCGAAAAATTGATCGCAGCAAGCCGTGCTTTGAAAATGACGTGTTTTGCTTTTGCTGCGTCGTTTTCGCGGAAATAGAATTAAATTTTAAAAAATTCCTTCATTCAACTAAAATAAATGGTGAAATTATAGTTTTTCCGAATGCTTTCCGTAGGATGTTGTGAATGGAATCCCTCTCATAGTGTGTTATGGTCGTGTTTCTTGAGATGGATTGTTTTTTTCCCATTTTTAGTGTTTTTAGTGACCCGCTTCCGCATCCGGACGAGCTTTCCAGAATCAGCTAAGGAAAATTGGTGAGGTCGTTTAATATTATCAAAAACATACCTTAACTATATACACGCCAGGATAACGAATTTCCATTTTTGATTCTAGAAGTGTGAAAACTCTTCACATATCCATTTGATGTGTGAAGATTTTCATGCGGGGCTTATTGTATATGAAGATGACCTCAGAATGTACGTGTATGAACAGGCATTCTTGAAATGCGTCGTTGGATTTTCAATAGAGCTGTCACCTTCAATCTCCAGGGCTAAAAATGTTTGCACATAGTGATCAAATATAAATTACTGAAAAAATGCAGACAAGTTTCTTCCGTAAATGCACTGCCGGTCAGTGGGAGATAGGTTGTAAAGACACACACACACACACACACACACACACACACACACACACACACACACACACACACACACACACACACACACACACCTGAAAAATTTAAACATAGTGAGAAATTTCGAACGATGGGTCGCATCAGCTTATCAACTCGCAGATCAATTCTGCACAAACGGTTTTCCGAAAAGTTGTCGTTTCGAGATTTGGCTAAAGCGTGAAGTGCACTAAATCTGCAGAGTTCATGACTGTTAAGAAGTTTGGAGAAACGTGGTCTCTTGAAGATTTACCGAAACCTGGACGCAAAAAGGGGGCATCAGACCAGAAAAAGGAGCTGGCAGCAGTACGCCTCGCTAAGTTCAGTCGGTGAAGGCGCGGCTACAAAGCAACACCATGCTGGAGATGGCTGGTGTCTATCTAGGAATTTTCTGGTCTAGGAAGGTCTGGTCTAGGAATTTTTCGTTAAGGAAAATTTCTCGACTCCCTGGGCATAGCGTATGATTGTACTTGCCATACAATCATACTGATGTAAAAATGATACTTGGCATCGAAAGCTCTTAATTAATAACAGTGGAAGTGCATTTATAACACTAAGTTGAGAGCAAGCAATAAGCTTATTGCGAAAACAATAAGTTTGAAACGCTAATGAAGAAGAAGAAGAAGAAGAAGAAGAAGAAGAAGAAAAAGAAGCGGTACGCCTTTTGAAATCGCATAAACCATGTTCCGTTCGTGAAATTGCCAAAAAAGTGGACATAAGTATACATAAGCGGAACTTAGCAGAATATCAAAAAGCGTAACAATATCAGAACCTACAAGAAGCAGAAAGCCCCCAAAATGACGGATTCACAGAAAGCTTCTTCGAAAATACAGTCCTGGAACTTGTATGACGTTCTCGTCCAAAATCCGAACCGGTGCATTTTCATGGACGACGAGACGTTCGTCAAATTAGATATCAGTACACTTCCGGTGCCGCAATTTTTCAACACTGAGCAGAGGACAGATGTGCCTGATGATTTGCGATACACCCGATCCGAAAAAATTGAGAAAAAAGATTTGGTGTGGAAAACCATTTGCTGGCTTGAACTTACCTTACCAATCAGACTAAGGCCGGTGTGGCCTCTGCTGTACACAGAAGTTGATTCCATTATAATCGGTCCATGGCTGTACCTCGCCAGCCTCGCTGTCTGCGGAGGTCCGCAGGTCGCCTTGATCAATCCACCTTGCTCGTTGCGCGCCTCTTCTTCTTGTACCTGTCGGTTCGTTTTCGAGAACCATTTTCACAGGGCTGTTGCCCGACATTCTTACGACATGCCCAGCTTATCGTAGTCGACCGATTTTTGCGATGTGTACGATGAGAGGTTCTACAGCAACTGGTGCTATTCGTGGTTCATTCGCCTCCTCCACGTTCCGACTTCATCTGCACTCCACCGTAGATCGTACGCAGCACCTTCCGTTCAAAGACTCCAAGGGCGCGTTGGTCCTAGCAATCTCCATGTTTCGTGGCCGTAGAGAACTACCGGTCTTGCTGGCTTGAAGAGTACTTCATATTTCACAACCGCACAATCAGCGTTGAAAATTACAGAAAAGAATGCATCAAAACACGGCTTCTACCCATCTACCGAAAGCATGCGGATCCTCTATAGTTTTGGCCGAATCTTACATCTGCTAACTACGCTTCTGCTACGTTGGAGATGCTTAAGAAGGAAAAAGTCGATTTTGACGAAAAATTCCAAAATCCCTCAAACTGCCTCAAACTGCCTCAAACTGCGTCTTATCGAAAGATACTGGCAATAATTAAGCGGCATCTTAAGAAACATGGAAGCGAAGCAAGCTCTGTTGACTGCTTTAAGAGAAAGGTCCGAGCGTTCTTCAGAAATGAGAAGTAAATATTCAAACTCACGTGAATTCGGTCATATGCATGTTGATTTTCATTTATATAGGGTGTTCCGATTAAAATTTGGTCAAACAATAATGTGTGTGAGTCGATCAAAGCTTTTATTAATAAGTCAAATTCTTTTTCTTTTTCAAGTTCAGTTAATAAAAAATAATAAAACAGAATACAGGAAAAATATTCAGCTAAGCTTCCTTTTTACCGAATGCGAATTGCCGGGTCTTTCGTTTAACACCTGCCATAAGATTTTGTACAGTCTCCTTGTCCACTTTATTCGCCGCAGAACGCCAGTTTGCCATGCACTGTTTGTCGCTCGCAACAGCTTTTTGTGTCTTCTTAAGGTTTCGCTTGACGATGGCCCAATATTGTTCGATTGGGCGGAGCTCTGGCGTGTTGGGAGGGTTCTTTTCCTTGGGCACCACTTGAACGTTGTTGGCAGCATACCACTCCATGGCATGTTTTCCGTAATGGCAAGATGCCAAATCCGGCCAAAATAGAACGGAACAATTGTGTCGCTTCAGGAAAGGCAGTAGACGTTTTTGTAGGCACTCACTCAGAAAAATTTCCTGGTTGACGGTTCCGGTCGCAATGCAAACGTTGCTCTTCAAGCCACAGGTACAGATGGCCTGCCACACCAGATATTTCTTCGAAAACTTTGACAGTTTAATGTGCTTGAAAATATCTGCCACCTTTCCCCGTCCAGTTGCCGCATAAAATTCCTGTCCAGGAAGCTGTTTAAAGTATGCCTTGACGTAAGTTTCATCGTCCTGTACCACGCAATCAAACTTCTTCAGCATCGTAGTGTACATATTTCGCGATCGTGCTTTGGCCGACGTGTTTTGTTTATCGTCGCGATTTGGAGTCACCACTTTCTTGTAAGTCGACAGTCCAGCTCGTTTTTTAGCTCTATCCACGGTTGAACTCGCCACTCCC
This sequence comes from Aedes koreicus, assembly GCA_024533555.2. Classification (NCBI taxonomy): domain Eukaryota; kingdom Metazoa; phylum Arthropoda; class Insecta; order Diptera; family Culicidae; genus Aedes; species Aedes koreicus. Next base: position 167,778 of record JAHHFK020004768.1, on the reverse strand, counting down.
AGCTTCTTTGCGACATCTCGGACGGAGAGGTTGGGGTTTCACTCGAAACAGCGGGCAACTCTTTTTGTCGTCGCTGTGGCCTCCGGCTTTCGATTTCCCCCCGATCCAGCTTTCCTGGCTGTCGACAAACGTTCACCGAACACTTTTAATACGTTGGTAACAGTTGATTAAGCCACATTCAACAATTTCGCCAACTTGGCGTGAGAGTAGTTTGGATTTTCGCCATGCAAGTGCAAAATTTGGATGCGATGCTTCTCTTCCTTCGACGACATTTTGATAACTGAAGTGTTAATCTCAAAATCAAAATAGAGGCATGATGCTACACGCACACATCAAAATAAAAATAGAGGCATGATGCTATACGCACACATCTTCAAAATGAGGTGCGTGCCAAATTTTTTAATGCACGATGAAAGGCAATGCGTCAAGTTTAAGTCGACCAAATTTTGATCGAAACACCCTTTATAAAGCAAACTTATGAATTTGTTCGAAAATAAATATTTTCCCTTGAGAAACACAAACTTTAATGAACAGTCCTTAGCTGTACAAATCAAAAGTATTTTCACTGTGAAAAACCACTATTACACTCTGAGATGCCCCAACAGCATATTTACTACTTTTTAAATGGGATCAATACACCATATTTTCTCAATGGAAAACTACACATCACACCTTGTGAGTAATCTCAACAGCATCCTTACTGTTGATTTAAATGGGTTCAATGCGGCTATTTTTACGAAGGGTACAAACCGGTAGAAAGCTAAAATCGGTCTGATGTATAAATAGTTAACTAGACGTCACGCGAATTCAGCGTACCGTTCACCAAAACGAACCATGCTCCTAAACAAACCCTTTTATCGAACATCCCATTGATTTCTCGTCGAAGTGCAGAGGTTTTCTCACTTCCAATAAAGTGGAATTACGTCAACAAATTCCTACTCTTTCCTTATTTGACCTGCATTTGGGCCGGGTTGGCGCCGGTATTGCCTTGGTCTTGGATAAACAGATTTTACACGTTGATAAAGTAATGGAGCAGTAATGGAGTAGCAGCCTCGGGCGGTCAGTCATGCTCATGCTCCTTCTTTGTACATCTTGGATTCATCAGTTGCCTTGAACCAAGAAACTATGAAACGGTTGTTCTTTGCACTAGTAAGCATGCTACCAATCGTTTCAAGTTGAAAAGTGAGAAATTTGCTATTAACTTCCACTTGCATCTTTGCTGCAATCGTGCCAATCACGCATCGGATTTGCACGTCATCACACATGACTAACAAAACACTTTTTACATCGACACTCACCAAAACGAGCAAACGATGACGAGGCTCTCGCAGAGTAGCTTTCATGATAGCTGGACCATTACAACGATTGTGTGTAGGTTCTGCTCAAGGACGGATCTATTACGAAACAATAGCGGGGAGAAGATGCATGACTTTGTACCTCCTCCCTAGCCCCGATAGCACAGTACTAGCACTCACGTGAATAATGCGCTCCGTTCGGTTTGTCCCATCTTTACGCTTCCCCCCGGATCAGGGCGGTGGAAAAAAAAATCAAGATCGACCTGCGCACACGGCTCCGATACGGTCGGCTGAGTTTCGGTACCGCATTGTGCCATTTTGGTTTTATGTGTGTTTTGCTGTTGTCTCAGGGCTGCCGGGTAGTTCCAATGTTGACCATGTGGCGGTGTTGATGATGTTGAGATACATATCTAGTAAATTTAAATTTATAATTTCTTTTCTCTCCTCCTCGGATGATGATTCATCTTCTGTTGCTGTTTGCCTGTTCCAATTAAAAGCTGTGAACAAATGTTAGGAAGCGCAATGAAATTATAGAAATAGGTGTATGGAATTAATGAGTGTTGAAGGAATTCGGTTTTTGGATGTTGCGATGGAATGTTGTAGATGCATCCATTTTATTAGAATGGAAATTATATTTATTTAATCTGACGTCACACTAACCAATGGGATGGAGTAACAGGCGATGTTTGTCGCGGTGACTTATCGGTGATATCTACGCAGCTACCCTCATCAAAATGCACCGAGATGCTTATCATCCTTTGTTTGTTATAATTGTTTGTAGGTTAGGGCCTTTAAATTTAAATATTGCTAGTTTGTTTTTGGTTTGATAATAATCTGCATCAGAGAGTAGTAATTTTTCAAAACATTTAAAGCATCTACAACGTAGTGATCATTGTAACGTTTGTGAGTAAACAATCTCAGTAGTAATTCACGACAGGCTGTTGTCAGCTGAGGCATAATAGTCACTAAAACGAAAAAAAAAAATATTACTGATGTTCTAAGCTGCAAAAGCCAACATTCCACAAAGGAAAAAAATCCACCCCTGTGGGTGGTCGAGAATCGAAGGCAAACCAGCATGGGTACTCAGCAGATTCTGGGAACATATCATTACCAGGTTGCAGCGAGCACATATCGCACCACGCAGATCTACCGAAAACCACGAAAATCGTGTCCGCGGAGAGCGAAGTAAACTTTACGACCCTAAGTCAGTTCGGCGTAAGGGCGTGCTTTGTTCGTGGCTGGTAGGACTTAATTTAGTACTTTCATGGTTGTTTGCGACGGACCGAGTGTGATTTATGCCACGGCAGACAACAGCATAAAGTTTTGACATTAAATACCGCTCAATTGAATAGAATCATTATGGGCTCGACCGTTCATTGTCGGCGAACGAGGAGGGGCAAAAAGTTTTACGCCCTTTTGCTAGCACCGACGGAGATTTTTGTCAGTGTTGCTATTGGAAACAGAATCCAAATCGGTCCGGAAAGGTTAACGCCATGGTCTCACAATCCACCAGACACTGTCGATGCATGAGAGATCGAGTAAATTCATCTCGATCACGATCGAAGCCCCAGGTCAGGACAATGCAAGATGCGCTGCGCAATTGATGACCGCTTTTAGTGGAGTGGATAGTGCAAGATGGCAAAGATCGATGGGGCTAATTGAAGCGTGATTTAATTGGTCAGTCAATGGTTTGACGGACATCTAGACCCCCATTACGGACGATACTGAAGCATTGACTAATTGTTGTGTTTGTGTGTTTATTTGAAAAATTGCGAAATGCGATGCAGTGAGACACCTGCGAACTCGATTTTCCTTTCAAGGTTGTTTCTCCTTCAATGATACCGACACGATCCATGAATTCCTATAGATCACACATCAAGGCCTTTTGATCATCATCCTCGTCATGCCCAGATAAGCGTGACGATTTAAGTGGATTTTATGCTTTTTCTGCGCCAAACGCTAAGTTACTTACCCACTGTCGTTAATCGTGCTCCCGTTCCTTTCTCGCTACGAGACAGTCGAGAGCTATTAAACCCTTCTGACTGAGTGAGTGTGTCCCGTCCCGGGGAAGTTCCCTCAACCGGAAACGCATACCTCTGATTGCTATTGTGAGGGTACCTATCTGAATTTCTACATGACGACCAGTGAAACGAGAAAGCAAGTTGGTTGCAGGTTAGCTTTTTGTTTTGCTAGATGTATGGATGTGGGGATTTATGCATTGAATACTAAGCAGCTCGTCACAGGCTGGAACAATGGAACTGGGTGCGCACCGGTAGTGTAGAGAGTGTTTTTTTTTTTTGTGTGGGTTATGCTCCGAGAAGACCCCTATTGTACGAGCTAGACCCCTAGACAATATGGTAAATTAGGCTTGATTTTAAGGTTTTGTGAGTGATTTCTTCGTTACAGTAGTAGAATGTTTCCGGTTTGCAGTGGGTTTGTCTAACCTTCCGGGTACCTAAGTTCTGGATCGCTGAAAATTATGTTATTGTTCTATTTTTTTTTTTTTATAAATCATGTATTTGTACAGGCTCAATCGAATCAACTTTACAGTGCCAAGTTTTCATATTTATATACATCAGTTATCTTAATACTAAAGTTAGGGGGATAGAACCGTTTACTCGCGGCCGTCTCGAGGTTAATAGGAATAACAATTTAACGGATGGCAAGATGGGCGGGAATTTAAAGTATGGTTTACAAAACACATTTATTTTAAATTCTCAATTGTCAAACAACTTTTAACTATACATTTTTTGGTTTTCTTTTGACTTGAACATTTTTGAGAAAGAAAAAAACACACACAAACACAGATAGAAAACAAACTAATAGTAAACATACATGTTAAACTTACTACAATCTATGGCTAATGTTAGTCAAACACACATAAATGAGTTTCATAAACTCCAGTTCACGCACAGCCAAAATATCTCGAACCGGTACATTGGGTTATCTACCTCGAGCCCAAAGGGTATCATAAAACTCAGATCTGACTCCACGATGCTCAGCACATGACCAAATGATGTGATCTGCGTCCTGGTAACCTTGTCCACATTCATAGAGATTGCTGTCGCTCAGCCCAACACAGTATAAATGAGCGTTCAAAGAATAATGATTGGACATGAGACGAGACATCACACGAATGAAGTCTCGACCCACATCCATCCCCCCAAACTAAGATTTCTTCGACACCTTTGGGATGATAGAAAATTGCCATCGCCCCAAATCTCCTGTACTCCATTTATTCGGCCAGCTGACGAGTGACTGTTGACGGAAAATAGGAAAAAAAATCGTTGAAGGCGATTTGTCGATCATAAATATCGCCTTCCATAGCGCCCACCTTTGCAAGCGAGTCCGCTCTCTCATTGCCCAGAATTGAACAATGAGATGGGACCCATACATAGGTGATGATAAAATAACGCGAAGATAAAGCACTTCATGAGAAAATACGAGGAGTGCTTTACCGACCTCAAGGAGCGAATAGCCTCTATAGAACTGAGACTATCCGTGAAAATGAAAAAATGATCCGGTGTAAGTGAGGCAACAATTTCTAGCGTAAAGTGTATTGCCGCTAATTCAGCGACACATACGGAACAAGGAGCTTGAAGTTTACGATTGGCGCTATGAATTCCAATAAACATACCAAAGCCTGCTGACTCCTCTTTCAATGACTCGTCATTGAAGAACGATTTAGTCGAATCAACTTGGCCAAACTTTGCAGAAAAAACCACAAGAGTAATCATAGGAAGATGATGCTCTGGGATCCCCCCTCCCCCCTCTAGTTATCAACCACCCAACCAAGATACTATTAGGGAGCCGTTAACATATTCAACACTCCATTCACAAAATCTACAATCATACAGAGAAAAAAAATCGAAGGGAGAAAATCAGCGATTTCCCAAATGTTTTCACCGAGGTTTCTACATGGTTTTTCACCAGCACATCACCAGCCACCCCCCCACAATCTTCCACTACTTCCATCACTTCTTGTCTCAATTTAATGATCTGTAACAATGTACGCTTGCACCGCCCGTTGATCCCCGACAATCGTTACAATATTCACAACAGATCTCAAAGGTAACTTTCAATGGCAACCCCGCCACAATTGCCACACTATCAAACTTCTAACTTTTTAACCGTTAGGTAGAATTTAATGAAAATTTGAGTAGATTTAGTTCATAGTGCATTATTTACATCCTGCAAGTTTTAAAGTCCTGTGATCAAAACTCGCGGAAATGGAGTCGAAAGAACAGCTCGTGCGTGATAAAATCTTGCGCATTCATCACGAGAACAAGGATCTCTCGCATCGTTCCATCGCTAAAACGTTGTAAATCGCGAATTCCACGGTGTCGCGAGTGATTAAGCGGTTCGAAAAACGGTTGACCACCGATCGGAAGCCCAGAAGTGAAGGAAAAAGTATTCCGTACAACACCAAAAATCACAACCGCGTAGTTGGGGCCTTCAACCGAAATCCGAACGCCTCCGTTCGGGATGTGGCTAAGAAGCTGCACCTAAGCCGAAGTTTTGTCCAGAAGGCCAAAACTAAGGCTGGGCTTCGAACGTTCAAGGTACAAAAGGCCCCTAATCGCGACGAGAAGCAGAACAAGTCCGCCAAAACCCGTGCCAGGAAGTTGTACCTCAACATGCTGACGAAAGTTGAATGCTGCATCATGGACGACGAAACATATGTGAAGGCCGACTTCAAACAGATCCCCGGCAACCTGTTTTTCACGGCCAAGGATGTCGCGTTCCGGAGCATGTCCGCACTCAGAAGATGTCCAAATTTGCGAAGAAATTCCTGGTTTGGCAAGCCATCTGCACGTGCGCGAAGCGGAGTGCACCTTTCGTGACCCAGGACGCGATGAACGGACAGGTGTACATAAAAGAGTGCCTCCAGAAGCGGCTGCTTCCTCTCCTGAAGGCCCACAACGTCCCAACAATCTTCTGGCCGGATTTGGCCTCATGCCACTACTCCAAGGACGTGCTGAAGTGGTATGCGGACAATAAGGTCAATTTCGTGCCGAAAATGTTCAACCCTCCCAACACTCCGGAGCTCCGCCCCATCGAGAAGTACTGGGCGATTATGAAGCAGCACCTTCTTAAACGACCTAAGGTAGTGAAGACAGTCGAGGAACTGAAGAAAGTATGGGTTTACGTGCAAAAAACGGTTGATTCACAGGTTGTGCAGAATCTTATGGCCGGGGTTAAGGCCAAGGTGCGGGCATTTGCGTATGGACTGTAAATAAAATACGAGTAAAATGGTAAAATGAAGTTTAATAGTTATTTCTCAATCCCTGAAAATTTGATGGCAATCGGATGAAAACTCGAATTTTGCGAATCAATTTTGTGTGTGGCAATTTCATCGTGGACACCCTTTAAGTACAGACTCTGTTTAAGTCGTTTGAGTGATTGAGCGGATGCAAAGCTTATAAGCAGTTTCCAGGCATCAATGCTGTACTTTTCATCCATAATAACAACTAGGGGCAAGGGCTCTAATGTGGGTCCATAGATCTATAATTGAGTCTATCGATAAAAACTCCTTCAAGCAGTTATGGATAGTTCTGTTAGAGGAAATGATTGTAAACAAACAAAATGCTCAGATGTGAGCAAGACGTTTGGTAGGACTCTTCTTAGCTTAACTAGAATAGGTAAATCCCCCCAGAGCCGGATTTACGATTATGCGGGCCAGGGGTCAATAGTGCGTGGGGGCTCTTGAAATGAAACAAACTCGTTCTTTTAATTGTTTATTTTTAAGACATTGGTTATTAAGGTATGTATACATGTATACATGGAAACATCTTCAGAAGATCTTTTTACGAGATTTCTTCTCTGTACACTTATAGTATCAATTATAAAATCAATACTCAAACTCTTTAGAACATCAACCTGTTCTTAATAAGCTTCATCTTCGACAATGACCTTTCACCAGATGCATTTGTAATCACCAAGCTCAAATAAATGCGCCAAGCAACTTCTGCATTGAGGAATGCACTGCGCATATTGTTGTACAAAATTTCCCGGGATATAAGCTGCTTTGCGAAAGTAAATAGCTGGATCGACTCGTTTCCTAATCCTGGTTCCAAATCATTTATATACTAGGCTCTTTGCTCCAATTCAGAAGGACTAATATAATATAGATGTAAGACAGTAGCCCAGTTCGCGTTCCTGCTGATAGGTCGCTGTTCGGCCTTCGAGAGAATTGAACAGCTGATCGATTACTGATAGAACTGATTTGATTTAAAAGTTCTCTCCAGGTGAAAGCTTCGATGCTCTGGTTTCTTTGAACAGTTTGTTTGGTGCTCGAACAGCGTCTTAATTTTCACTCCCCGACATTTGTTTGCCATTCGTTTAATAATCATCATATTTGTCCCTTTTTACGCTTACATATTCCTTCAGACTCGTCAAGGAATCGTCTAAATTTATTACGATTGAAGTAAAACAGCTGGAAAACAGACACCAGTGCTTATTTTTATATAATTTCCTGAATCAAATCGTACAGAATCCGGAAAAAGCCAATGAAAAATTTCGTTTCAGCGGTTCGAATTCCAACACCTTGTAAATAAGCTCCCTGAACTGTCAAAAAAGTGAGGTTCATACATTCCGTGCAATGATCTATTGAACCTTTTTAAGATGTCATGCCAAAACTGGGTATAAATCGATGTCTCAGAACTGAAGCGTGCATTAAAAATAAGCGACAAAATGTTCCGACTATTCATGCGATTACCCTGCCACCTGGTGGTCGGTCCATCGGTCAGTATATATAGATGGCCTACACGGAGAAAATCGAAAATGCTGAAAATCATATTTTATATTACTTTCTACGCTTTATTTCTTTTCAATCACTGCAATGCATAAAAAATATGTATTGAATCAATATATTTTCTGCATTGCAATACATTTAAGATAATTATTTATTATTTTCCGTGCATATTGCACATATATATTTTTTTATAAACGTCCACTTGCGAATTAAAGTTCAATTCCGAAAACTAGTAGCACAACCCAGTAGAATACCCGTTTCTGATTCCCCTATCAGATTGTGCTATTAGTTATTGAAGTTGAGCTATAATTCGCGAGAAATCAATGATTAATGTGAAATACAGCTGATCCCCATCAGCTTCTAGGAACCGACTTAAAACCATCCACAGCGATCAAATGGCAAACTACAAAACAGATAACATTTTCGGAGTTTCCAGGACCGGTTTATTCTAAGCCAGCCGAAGCGTTCGTTGTCAAATAGTACCAACCGTGATCTGCAGGTTCACAGTCAAATGGAACAAGTTATCGAGGAACTAACAGTTGGGCAATTGTTTGAAAGGTACGTGTTTTGCAAGTACTCAGATATTTCGAATATTCGCCTCGACGATTCTGCACAGAAGGTAAGATATATTTGAGCATAGGATAACCAACGTAATTTTGACCCTCGAAACAACCACATTAATTTGATGTATGCATTGGAATGCATATATTTATATAAATATGCATTGCAATGCATACATTTGATTTATGCATTTAAATGCATATATTTATACAAATATGCATTGCAATGCATATATTTAAAGTATGCATTGGAATGCATAAATTTGATAAATGGGGGCGGCCCCCGCGTTGTTGGATAGAAACCTCCCTCTCACGCCAGAGACAAGACTTTGTATCACACCCCCACAAAAAGAGAAAAAAACCCCAAAAAGGTATTTGAGTGACTTAGACGGGAGATAACCAGCCCAGGGCTGAAAATCTCGATAATATAGAAAAAAAATTGATAAATGCATTGGAATGCATATATTTGATTTATGCTTATTCCTTCCAATGCACAGTGGTCCAGTAAGCTACTTTAGGCGGAAATGAGGTTTTCAATGGAAATTTTTGGTTTTAGAGCTTTGGTTACTTCTAAGAACTTGTTGCAAACTTGTTGTAATACAAATTGTATGAAAGTAATTTTTTCTTGCATTAAACGCAAAAGTGGCGTATACGCTAACTTTTTCATGAGCAAATATCGTGAAATGGTATGTTGAGCAAAGTTGTAAAAAATTGTTATTATAAAAAACTTTGTACAACATATTTTTTTTTTTTAGCTTCAAAGCCTACTGTGATAATTCCGAATTTTAGTAAAAAATCGTTTTTCGACTAAAAGTCCTTCATTTTTAACTTTTTCCAGCTTGCTATGTTCTACAAAGTTGTTTTTTTTTTTACATTTGCTACAATGTTGCTGATTACATCATTGTCGTATTTCTTCTTGTTTTCATTTTATAGTAAATTTTCATTTAAATTTAAATTAATTAAGGAGAATTTGGGAGCTCTAATATTTTTCTATCTTTTTCAAAGCTACTTTCTGTAACATACAGTTTGCAATAAAAACATACTTAAGGAGCACAAATAGAATCAAAACACACAGAAACCATGGCTATCTCTGTTCAGTAAATGTCAACTACCACGTGTTTTCATAGAAAAAGGCTTGGTAGAATATTGTTTAATTTTTATTAAGTTTCGAGCTTCTTCAGGTAAATCAAACCGTGTCTCCGGGCCTATAAAAGTCGGCCATCGTGGCCCACTTCGTGTCGGCCGGATACGGTCGCGGAAACATCTACAAGATTCTGGCACTTCTGGAGAATGGAGAGTCCATCGAGCGGAAGCCTGGTTCCGGCCGTCCGACCGTTTTAAGCGACCGTAGGATTGAACAGAAGCTCAAACGGAAGACGGAAGGCAACGTAGCCGCTTCCTTCCGTGCGTTGGGCCGGGAGGTCAGTGCGATCAGCCAAACGGTCAAGAAGTATTTGGCCAAAATAGATATCCACATGCGGAAGCGTCAGTCCAAGCCAGCCATGTCGGAGAACCAAGTGGAAACCCAGAAACAACGGCTGAAGATTCTAGTTAAAGAAATGTTCCCGGCAAACCGGAACGTCTTGGTCGTCATGGACGACGAGACGTACCTCACTTTAGACAGCAACGATTGGCGAGGCAAAGGCTACTGCACCTCCCCGACAAAAGAAATTAGCAGCAATGTGAAGTACATAGCGCACACGAAGTTCCCTAATGGCTGGCCCACAATTGATACGTTACGGATGCGTTGACGTAAATTTGACAAAACCTATGGGAAAACTGTCAAATCCACGCAAACGCATCCGCAACGTATCAATTGTGGGCCAACCATAAGAAGGTGTTGCTGTCGCTCACAATTAATGTAAAGAGGATGTCACATCCCCTCTTCTTTTTGTCGAGGCTGGCAGTGAATGGCGAGATCTACAGTATGAGTGCTTCCCAAAAGTTGCCGCCTTCCTTAAAAAGTACCACAAGGATGACGACGTGGTGTTTTGGCCGGATCTAGCGTCGGCCCACTACTCGAAGCGGGCGCTGGAGGAAATGGAGTGGTGCCCAAGCATGTCAACCCCAACGTGCCTCAGCTTTGCCCAATCGAGAAGTTCTGGACCAATTCGAAGCGCAGAGTATATTCGAATAATGTCGTGGCCAAAATATGCCTACAAGCTTCTATTTTTCACCTATGGCCAAAATTCCAGCTAACTGCCGCAAGGGCGGCTGGCAGTGGAAGTATTTTTTTGAAGTGTAAAATTTTTTAATGAATAAAATGCAATTTGGTTTGTTAAAATGTCTTTTTCCGTTCTTTTTTACCATCCATCCGAAAATAGTCACTTTTTTTAATGCGCGCATTATAGCTTCATTCTTCACGATGCCTTTTTCATCTACGTTGTTAGATATTTCAATCAAAGTGTTTTTAATAGTTGTATATACAAACAAAAGAACTTTAACTGCATCTACCCGACAAGACCAACTAGTGTCACTCAGGTTTTTGAATGTATACTTTCGTTCTGTGTTGAACTTGTATAAAATTGTAAATATATACTAAGGCTTGTTCGCGACAAAATCTGGAACACCCCTAAATACGTATATCTCTGAAAATACTTCATCAACGCGTGAAATATTTCGCAGACTGATGAACGTATGTCTGTTCATTGTGTAAAATTAAGTTTTGGTGATATTACAAGCTTTAAGATCGAATACGGCGTCGAAAGAAGAGCAAGTGCGAAATGCAATTGTGTGCGGTCGCAATGAAAATCCGGATCTGTCAGTAAGAAAACTTGCAAAAAAGCTTGGTTTTCCTGCAAGCACTGTCCATAACGTTCTTAAATCTTTCGATACACGTTTGACAACAGCCAGAAAGGCTGAGAGCGGAACAAAAACGGATCTCCAGAACCACCAGAAAGACACGAAGATGAAGCAAATATTGCAGAAGAGGCAAGGTATCTCGGTACGTACTGTGGCTAGAAAAATAAAAATGTCCCCAACTTTCGTGCATACTTCCAAGCACCGGCAAGGTATGAAGTCGTTTAAGGTGAAAACTGTACCGAACCGTAATGATAAACATGATGTGTCGACTAAAACCCGGGCTCGCAAGTTGTATCGCGAATATTTGACGAAGTTTTCCTGCGTGATAATGGACGATGAAACATATGTGCTGGAAGACTTTAAGCAGCTTCCCGGAATGTCTTATTAAACTGCCATGCAACGGGATGGCGTAGAGGAGCATTTCTGGACGAAGAAAAAGGCCAAGCTTCGCAAGAAATATTTGGTTTGGCAGGCAATATGCAGCTGTGGTCAAGACTGTGGTCGAACAAGCCATAGTTTCATCACTACCGGAACGGTAAACAAGGAAATATGCCGTGAAGAATGCCACTTCCTCGCTATTCTGGCCTGATTTGGTATCTTGTCACTACGCCAAAGATGTTTTGGAATGGTATAAAGCGAATGGAGTTCATGTTGTACCGAAAGCGGCGAATCCACCTAACTACCCGGAGTTGCGACCTATCGAGCGGTATTGGGCTCTCGTGAAGAGAGAACTCTCTCACCATATAAACAACAAGCTACAACTATAGAAACATTTTGAAAATCTTGGACAAAAGCAGCTAAATCGGTTGCAGAGAAGTCTGCACAGACCCTAATGGCTGGAGTAAACTCAAAAGTTCGTAGTTTCTTCATGCAGCCTAATTAAGTAACAGTTATTAGTTTTAAGATGACTAATAATGTACAATTAAAAGAATAAAAAATGCATCTTGGATTGAACTAACAGCAAATTTGTTTTATTGTAAATTTAATCTGTCCAGATTTTGTCACGAACAAGCCTTATTGAAGAATACATTAATTTTAAGCCTTGTCTTAAAAAGTATATTAATTCAGAGAATATTGCATTCTACTATCAACATGGCTTACATTTAGTAGCGTAGTCCTACGTCATTATTTAGAACAACCCAATGGGGCTGTACCTTGTAGTTTTTAGTACTCTCAAAACAACTGAATTACAGATTTGCAGCATTTTCCCCAAAGCACGATGGGACAGCTCAGGATTTTCTATGAGAGCGTTAGCAAGTTTTTCACGCGTCTCCACTTGACTCACTTTCATCTTGGCCGCAACAACCCACACAACTACGCGATTCACAGGATAACAATACAGTTCAAAGATGTAAATCTGGTTTAATTTCTGTCCTGAAAAAAAGTAACAGCCAGCTACTAAAAGAGTAAGTGTTGCAATAATTTCGTGTTCGCCCATTAACCATAATTGAACTCCTAAACTCAATACATAAGGTCTGTATCCGCATTAATCCGGACACCTCAAAACATGAATAAAACATAAATTTCGCATTATATTTCCGTCGTAGTTGTTTATTTCAGATTCATGGGATGTATTTTAACAATTCGTGAAGACAAAAAATAGTTATTCGGTATTTGCATAACATTTTCAAACTTTGCGCTTAATTCCGTCCATTAGAGTTTGTACAGACTCTTCAGAAATCGTAGAAGCCGTCGTTGTCCAAATTTGCTGGAAGTGTTTGATGTCTTTGATTCCTTGCTTCTTTCCAGAAAGCTTCCGCTTCATCAGAGCCCAATATCTCTCGATTGGTCGTAGCTCTGGGCAATTTGGCGGGTTTGAGGTTTTTTGTACAATGTTCACTCGATTTGCTTGGTACCACTCCATCACAGTTTTAGCATAGTGGCATGATGCCAAATCGGGCCAGAACAAAGGTTTTTATGTTTGACTTTTTATGAAGGATAGTAATCGCTTCTGCTGACACTCTTTCTGATAGATCTCCTTGTTGATTGTGCCTGTAGTGACGAAAGATTTACTCTTTTTGCCACACGTGTAAATTGCTTGCCACACAAGGTATATTTTGGGAAATTTCGATGCCTTCTTCGTTCTGAAATGCTCAGCTGTAGCATTTCTGGCCATAGCAAAATAAAAAGCCAGCCCTGGAAGCTGCTTGAAATCCTCCAGGACATAAGTTTCATCGTCCACAACAACGCATGAAAACTTCGTCAAATATTCGCAGTACAAACGTCGAGCCCGTGATTTTGCTGCCAAGTTCTGTTTGTCGTTGCGATTTGGAACTGTTTTTACTTTATACGACTTAAGTCCCAAACGTTGTTTTGATTTTTGGAAAAACCAGGCGACATCCCTATTTTACGAGCCACCGTTCGAATGGAGAGATTTGGGTTTTTCGTTAATATCCTTTTCACCTTTCGGTCCATGACAGGATCAGCGCGTCCAATGTTTTTGTCACTTCTCGGTTTCCTCTCCACCGTCAAACGTTCCGAAAATGATTTGAGCACATCGTGAACAGTGGATTTAGGCAAATCCAATGTTTTTGCAAGGTCCCGTATTGACAAGTCAGGATTTGCCGTACGCCCGTACAAAATTCGCTCGCGCACTTGTTTTTCTTTCGTCGCCATCTTGAATACTAAACATGAAATGTAAACATCAATCATAGTCTTTTTCATCATAGACTCTCAGCTATACCACAGAGAAATTTTTCATTCCTACGTGCAATATTTCAAAAGTTACAATGATTTGAAGGTGTCCGGATTAATGTGGATACAGACCTTATTCGAGGTTAATTGAGGCTTTTCAGCATAAGAAATATTTATTCAGCATTGAATGGCGTACCAAAAGCTGAAATTCGACAAGTTTCAGAAACAGTGATCGAATAATTCATAATTTGGGCCTAGAAGCCAATTGTAAATATTGATTTGAAACGGTGATCTCTCAGAAAACACAATACACCTACGATATTGAACTACACCGGATGGTAAACCAAACATTCCGCTAACAAACATTTTTCACTAGTGTGTTTTCGCGATTCGGCGTTTATTGTCATTGTTTACAATTATCGTTTAGGCTGTGTACCAATTCGCGAATTAATTTTAATTTTCTCTTAAACTTGACAGATGGAAAATAATCGATCAACTCTGCTCCTCGAACTGACTTATTTTGACAGACTGCAACTCAATTTTGACAGACACCTTATCGAAAGTTTGTCGAACAATTACAAAGGGGTTTCAATCGATTAATGGGTTATTTTCCATCTGTCAAGTTTAAGTAAAATTTAAATAAATTCGCGAATTGGTTCACGAACTAAGGCGCTAATTAGGAGTTACTCGGAAGTTGCAGATATGCTTAAAAGAGCAAATTACCTTACCTTAACGGGTTATCGGAAAAAGCCGGTTTGTGGTTGAAATTGTTTTCTACCACTACTACACAAAATGTAATCTCTTCCACACCATTGTAAAGCACAAAAAAAACAGGGGTACCACTTCATGTTAGATCGTATGAATATGCATATTATAATTGATAGCCATGGTTTGAAAAAAAAAACATCTTTTGTTTGACACAATGTTAGCTGAAAATATACAATAGATCCAGTGACATCACGCCAGACTGGCGAAAAAGAATTATTTAATATCAGTCAGAGGTGTGTCCAACAACGCTTCGCTTGCTCACGAACAATAACAAACCAGACGGCAAAAAAATGTAAAGGATATCTCACAATGTGAGCAAATCGAGGTTAAGAACATCAACCAACGGGCAATTCGTTTGTCATCATACCGTAGTCTGTGTTGAGTTTGTATTCAAATGGCTAAATCGTTCCAATGATTAAGAAATAAAGCACAATAAAACAGCAAGACGGAAACGACCAGCAACACAAATCGACACCCAGTGACAAACAACTACGAAATCTTGAGAAGAAAAAAAATCCACCTCAGTGTCAAGTTCCCCCAAGCAACAAGGTCGAACGTCTCGCAATCGAAATGCCGAAACCGATTCACAACTAGAGGTTTCACGCAACGTTAAATTCGTGTCATTTTGGAAACGGATCGGACGTTGACTTTTTCCGCTGTCATTTGAGGGTAAAATGCACTTTTATGTGGAAAAGACAATTTCTCGCTAATTGTGTCCAATTTCAAAAGAAAGCACGCGTAACCTCAAATCTTCTTCGCACGAGAAAGGGAATCGCCCGCCGTTCCCGTCGTTGTCGCCCAAATGGAAGGCGTATAATTTTTGCCTAACCTCACTTTCTATGCGGGCAAACGGCCGTGTCACTTGCTCGGTGGATATGATGAGGGGTAAAGTACTTTCTTTGTACATTTTCAAACCATTTGCGGTTTTGTTGGTGCGGTTTGCGGTGATGATGAGTCACTTGAATATTTGGGCACATAAACAACCACGAGGTCGCATCAGAAGACGGTGATGGTGATTTATGCATATTGAATTTTTCGCCTCTTGATGAGCAACCATCACCGGTTAAGGGGGGCGGGTTTCATTAGCCTACTTTTGTTATTTGAAATTGGGAACTCGAATTTACAATTGATGACAGTTTTTCCCATGTTCCTAAAAGAGAACGGCCTGAGTGTGTATTCAAAGAATGCGAGGGAACAAAGCATCGAAAGGGAAGAACTTTTTTTCGGTGTCATTTTACGACTCCCTGATGATTGTTGTGGACTGTGATGGATTAAATGTCACTCAGACTTTGGTGTAGCATGTAGATGGGCGTTATTTATCACACGCCAACCCGTTTCTTGTGTGTTCGCGGCATGTCTTTCGGTTACTTAAGAACATCACAAACCATGCCATGTATGCATCCGTGGGATAGGCAACAAGGCGTGAAGAATGCAGCTTCTCCGTTGAGGGCAATAATTTTCCAATTTGTATTCATCATCGTTTCTCTCGAAGTGCATAAATGAATAAAATTTACTATTATCTTTCCAAAACTATCAATTAAAGCAAATCATTCATAGCGGGTTCAAGCACACGGTGTAATAAATTCATTTTTCAAACTAAATTTTGAATTTTTAATCTTTTAATGTCTCTTTGCCAATTCATGCTCACTCATCAATCTGATTCTCATTTTGGATGCAGTTTAACATTTTCTCTTGCATCTTTACAACTCTTCTAAAGCTCAATCCACCATAGAATACAAATAACGTACTAAAACAAAACGAAACAACGAACTTTTCGCACGTGAACCGTCAACAAGACTGTTCTCATTCTATGTCGGCTTTCAACCATGAGAAAAGAAAGATGTTCCGTTTGCTCAACTCTAAAAATTGGTCCTAAATTGTGCCTTGTCATCACGGTTTATATACGCTTTCAGAATCCAAGTGAGCGGGAGAATGGAAATGCCTTCAAATCGCCGCCTGCTACACTTTTGTATGTTTCTTGCGTTCAGTTTGCTTGTAAATAAGTAGTGTTCCACAATTTGTAATTCTCATCAGGTTGACCAGGGATTATGCTGCAAAACGTAATTGAAAGGCCAGTACCTTCGGTTGTTTATTATTCTGTAAACACTTGAGATGAATAAAAGATTATGCCGATGTTGTTCTTGGGGTAATCGGTTTTTTGTATTGAATCAGTAATTGATTCACACTT
Source organism: Aedes koreicus (assembly GCA_024533555.2). Classification (NCBI taxonomy): domain Eukaryota; kingdom Metazoa; phylum Arthropoda; class Insecta; order Diptera; family Culicidae; genus Aedes; species Aedes koreicus. Next base: position 150,777 of record JAHHFK020004768.1, on the reverse strand, counting down.
CTAACAAAACATGATCAAAAGACTATTTAAACTTATGAAATTTTCAGATGAAACATTTAAAAACATTACATAGGTACTATCAAACCCCACTAAGATATTTCTCAATCGACACACCCATCGCGCTCGGTACTTAAGAGAAGTGACGCCTCATTTCAATGTGTTTGTAAACAATTATTTCTTAGTTTTCATCCAAATCCGGAACTACGTTGAAGGCGGTATCATCAAACTAACCAGCCAACTATTCTTTTTGAAAACGATTCTTCCGGTAAATGATTGAAGATACAACTGTAATCATAGAGGAAGACGCCAAAGAATACCCAGAAACAAAACAAAGCGACCTAGGCCTCGGCCCCGGTCGCCTTTGATCCGTAAACTTTCTCTTGCTGTGATCATGTAAATATTTACCGAATGTCTAGAACCTTTCCCCGTCTCGTTCCGTAAATTGTCCGCTTAATTTCATGAGCTTTGGTGTTCCAAAGTGCCTTTCCCTTTGAGGTTTAGATTAGCCGCAATTTATTTGAAAAATCTAGTGTTTGCTTGAGTGAGGGCAAAACAGCTCTCGTATACAGAAACTTCTCTCGATGGTTTCTAGAAATTTGGGTCTCGGTTATGATAAAAACAATGATATGTTCCTGGAGAGTGTGAGTTTTTTAGTGGAATACCTGGAACTAGAAAATGAGAAGAAATATTAGTAATTTCCATTTAATTCCAACTAACTTTATTGCTTATCTTGACAGATAAGCGTATTTCGTCTACAATGTGCAGACTTCTTCAGTGTCTTGGTACTAATAGTCGAGTATAAGTACATGACACTGAAGAAGTCTGCACATTGTAGACGAAATATGCGTATCTGTCAGGATATGCAGTAAAGGTAGATGGAATTAGATGGAAATTGTTAATCTTTCTTCTCATTTTCTTGTTGATGATACGTGCATTACACGAATACGTTAGCATAGCGTTTTTGTCACGGCCTATCTTCAGGTGGGTCGCCAAAAATTAATGAATTATGCTATATTTAGTTTAATTTTTAAATGATATCAAGATCATTTCAAGAATAATACAATTAAAATCACCTAATTTATTCAAAAAAATTTATTGATAATCAGAGCTCTTTTTTTTTAGGAAGCTTTTTCCTAAAATGTAATGAGCCTTTTCAATTTTTTAATTATGCTTAAATACAATAGTTTTGAATAGGAATTAAGAACCTTGCAAGATAAATTTCAAAGTGGTTGAAATTACTTGAAGCCTACCCAAGTAACAATGCACATTCTTTAGAGGCGCTGACATCTTACAAGTCTTAAGCATGGTCTTCAGTACCACCATAAGATAAATATTTTCATTTGGGTACTTGTACTAACTCTAATCTCTTGATGGAATCAAAATAATTTTTTTTTATTCGAAAATCCACATTAATTTTGAGACATCAAAGTAGGCGATGATGGCTCACTAAGGTGATTTTTATTTTTGGCGTTTTCATGGCGATTCTTCCACTGAATTTCAGATTTATTGTACTACTAGCTGAACTCGGTGCGTACTTTGCTACGCTTGCAACTTAATGAATGAAAATATAATAGAACTGGCGCTTTTATGGTTTTATTAAGGAATGAGTTTTATTCAAATATTTTCGTTTGCTAATGTGTGTAATGTCTGCAAAATTAAACGGAGGTGTGTATTTTTAATTCAACCCTCAGACATAGTTTCTACCTTGGTTTTTCTTTCTGTGAAGAAGGATTTCATTGACAAAACCCCCCACATGCCCCCCCCCCTTCCAAAGTGAAGAGCGGTCTCAAACCGCCGTGGAAACATTTCTTGTCTTCAACAACCCCCACATTCCAAATTCGGTTCTATTTGCTTGATTAGCTCACGAGTTATGCAGAAATTTGTGTTTCATTTGTATGGGACCCTCGAACCATCGTAAGAACTTTCTCCGGTCCCAAAAACTCCTGCATAGAAATTTTCATAACAGTAGGGATAATTCTCATGTTTGGTTAAAATTTGTGTTTCATCCCAATTCCCAAATCCCACATCCCAATTTGGTTCCACTTTCTTGATTAGTTCTCGAGTTGTGTAAGAAATTTCATTTGAGAATTTCAGTTTCATTTGTATGACAGCCCCTTTTCAAGGATAGGGGAGGGGTCTCAAATCACATTTTTCGCATCTAGAAAACCCCACATGCCAAATTTGGTTCCATTTGCTTTATTAGTTCTTGAGTTATGCAGAAACTTCTGTTTCATTTGTATGGGAGCCTCCCTTTCTAGGGAGAGAAGGGGTGTCAATCTATCATAGAAACCTTCGCAAACCTCCACTTGCCAACTTTGGCTCTATTTGCTTGATTAGATCTCGAGTAATGCAGAAATTTGCGTTTCATTAAAAAGGGAGCGCCACCATCTTTCAGAGGGCGGAGGGGTCTCAAACCACTATAGAAATAATTCTCTCCTTCAAAAACCTCCACATACTAAATTTGGTTCCATTTGCTGGATTAGTTCATGAGTAATGCAGAAATTTTTGTTTCATTTGTATGGGAGCCCCTTCCTTTCAAAACAGGGAGGGGTCTCGATTCACCTTAGAAATATTTCTGGCCTTCAAAACCTCCACATGCCAGATTCGTTTCCATTTGCTTGATTAGCTCTCGAGTTATGCAGTAATTTATGTTTCATTTGTGTATGAACGTGGGGGGGGGGGGTCATAACAGTAGGGATAGTTCTCATGTTTGGTTGTAATTTGTGTTTCATTTGTATGAGAGCCCCCCCCCCCCCCCAAAAGAGGAGGGGCCTCGAACCACCGTGGAAACACTTCTTGCCTTCAAAAACCTCCACATGCCAAATTTAGTTCCATTCGCTTAATTAGTTCTCGAGCTATGCAAAACAAAATGTTTCATTTGTAAAAAGCCCCCCCCCCTCCAGACGGGGAAGGAGTTTCGAACCATCATCATAAGAACATTCTCTGGCCCCAAAAACCCTTGCATACATATTTTCATAACAGTAGGAAGAATTCTCATGTTTGGTTTAAACTTCTGTTTCATTTGTATGAGACACCCGTTCCAAAGAAGGGAGGGGCTCTTATCACCATGAAAACATTTCCTGCCTTTAAAAACCTCCACATGCCAAATTTGGTTCCATTTGTTTGATAAGTTCTTCAGTTATAAAGAAACTTCTGTTTCATTGGTATGGGAGCCTCCCCTTCTAGAGAAGGGAGGGGTCTCAGACTAACATAGAAACATTTCTTGTCTTCAAAAACCCCTAATTTGGTTCCATTTTCGTGATTAGTTCGCAAGTTGTGCACAAATTTGTGTTTCATTTATATGGGAGCCCCTCCCCCCTTTCAGATGGGGGAGGAGTCTCGAACTATCATAAAAACCTTTTCCGGTCCCAAAAACCGCTGCATACAAATTTTCATAACAGTAGGAAGAATTCTCATGTATGGTTTAAATTTGTGTTTCATTTGTATGAGACCCCTCCCCCTCTACCAGAAAAAGGAGGGATCTCGAACCACCGTGGAAACATTTCTTGCCTCCAAAATCCCCACATGCCAAATTTGCTTCCATTTGCTTTATTAGTTCTCGAGTAATGCAGAAATTTCAGTTTCATTTGTACGGCAGCCCCATTTCTAGGAAAGGGGAGGGGTCTCAAACCACCATAGAAACATTTTTCGCCTCCAAAAAACCCACATGTCAAATTTGGTTCCATTTACTTGATTAGTTCTTGAGTTATGCAGAAAATTGTGTTTCATTTGTATGAGAGCGCCCCCTTCCAGAATTGGGAGGGGTCTCTGACCATCATAGAAACATTTCTTACCTCTAAAAACCTCCACATGCCAAGACAGACAGACAGACAGACAGACAGACAGACAGACAGACAGACAGACAGACAGACAGACAGACAGACAGACAGACAGACAGACAGACAGACAGACAGACAGACAGACAGACAGACAGACAGACAGACAGACAGACAGACAGACAGACAGACAGACAGACCAGCCAGACAGACAGACAGACAGACAGACAGACAGACAGACAGACAGGCAGACAGACAGACAGACAGACAGACAGACAGACAGACAGACAGACAGACAGACAGACAGACAGACAGACAGACAGACAGACAGACAGACAGACAGACAGACAGACAGACAGACAGACAGACAGACAGACAGACAGACAGACAGACAGACAGACAGACAGACAGACAGACAGACAGACAGACAGACAGACAGACAGACAGACAGACAGACAGACAGACAGACAGACAGACAGACAGACAGACAGACAGACAGACAGACAGACAGACAGACAGACAGACAGACAGACAGACAGACAGACAGACAGACAGACAGACAGACAGACAGACAGACAGACAGACAGACAGACAGACAGACAGACAGACAGACAGACAGACAGACAGACAGACAGACAGACAGACAGACAGACAGACAGACAGACAGACAGACAGACAGACAGACAGACAGACAGACAGACAGACAGACAGACAGACAGACAGACAGACAGACAGACAGACAGACAGACAGACAGACAGACAGACAGACAGACAGACAGACAGACAGACAGACAGACAGACAGAAATCCATTTTTATATATAGATTCATGAGTCACAAGCCATCAGGTAATACTTCTCATTATGCTTGGTATGTGGGAGAGTTACGCTAACGAGCTCATCGAGTGGGCTGCAGTCAAATACGGCGGATTCTGCTCGGATCAGGTTTGTCTTAAGTGCCCGAAGATGAATAGTACCACATGTGCGAAGCTTTCAAGCAACACTAATCTGTTCTGCATGAATAACGCTTGCAGTAAAATGATGGACAGTGATGCCACGGTTTCAACAAATGCCACCGTATCTCAAAATTTTGAGGAACTGAAGAATGATTTCGGCTGCAGCGTGTTGGATGGAATACGTCTTAAAATTCGCACGAACTTTAAGAAACTGTTCCAGGCTGTACCGAAAACTCCAGTTCCAGAGGAAACGTGAGAACGACGGGAAATTTGAATCGACTCCGAAAAGAACAACACAACTCCGTCGTGGAACTGACCGTTCAAGGCAATCTGCAATTACTTGCACCACAGTAGACAGCACATATCCGTTGAACTCCTGATGACTGTGTTACAGAGTTAGTATCACAACGGTTAGGCTCCAATGATTTGAAAATTGTGGAGTTGGTTCCGAGAGAAAAGGATGTGCGTTTTTTGAACTTTTTTGTGTCATACAGAGTAGGGATGTCTATGCGGGGGAGGTAGCTCGTCAAATCTTCCGGTCCACCTATAAGCATCTGGGTATAATGTACTAAGTAGGTGGGATCTTAGTCGGTCACCTGGGCATTTCACAAAACTTTCAAAATGGGCAAGTGATGTATATGAGTGGAGACTGGATGAAACCTGTGGAAAACCATGAAATCCCTTACAACATATGTGAAACGTCACGCATAGATTGGGAAGTCGGAGGTCCCACTGTTCGTCATGGCTCCATAAAATTCTTCACAGATGGCTCGAAAATTGGAACAAAAACGGGAGCAGGAATCTTCGGCCCTGGGGTAGAAATCTCAGTGGCGATGGGAAACTATCCAACGGTTTTCCAAGCGGAGATCTTTGCTATAATAAGGTGTGTTAACGTTTGTCTGAAGAGGAAATATAGATATGCAAATATTTGTATTTTTACAGACAGCCAGTTGAGTAATTATATATGTACATCCAAACTTGTCTGGGAATGCATTCTTTCATTGCGAAAGGTGTGCCAAGAGAACTTGGTAAATTTATTCTGGATTCCGGGACACTGTGGTATTGAAGGCAATGAAAGGGCAGCTTGCTAAACAAGGTTCAAATGCACAGTTTATTGGCCCAGAACCATTCTGTGGTATATCATACTGTGCCATAAAAATGGAATTAAAATCTTGGGAAGAGCAAAGGGTGATGACCAATTGGTTGGTCACCACAAAGAGTGGTCAATCGAAAAGGTTTGTAATTCCAAATGTTACAATTAGTCAAAAGCTTCTGGAGCTCAATAAGAGCGTTTATAAACTTCTGGAGCTCAATAAGAGAGTTTATAAACTCAATTTTGCCTGACTGGAAGACGCGTCTTAGGCTGGTCACTTGACAAATGGTGATCTAGCTTTAAGATGCGTATTAGAATAGTAAACAGGGGTATACCACAAAAGTTCAACTCAGTGGACAGAGTGGTTCTACGCCTCAACAAAAAAAAAGTAGGTGGGATTCCACCGATTGCCTGTCGATCTTCCAAATTTGGAAGACGTCGGCATTGAGTTATCTCAAATTATAATATTTCACCCACTATATCACAAAACATTGCGATTGGTTGAGCGGATTGGAGATAATGAAATCAATGGGTATAGGACCGAGTCTCCCCCGGATGGTGCTTAATTGATGAGCATGGACATCAATAGAAGCAAACTTGTTAGAAGGCAAGAAATGCATCTACGGACTCGTTAGCGTGGATTATTCTTTATATTGCATTATTTAACTTTAATTATTTAACAACTAAATGTATTATTCTGTAAATTTTAAATTTCAATCTCAATTGCAGTGAGCGAGATGAGGCGCTATAACTTTGGCAAATTATTGCCAGACTTTTGGTTCAAATGCCAAAGGTCCACTCACAGGTAAAAGAAGCATAGACTGATCTTTCTAGCATCTATGCTCCCAACGATAAAATTCAAATTATCACATTCTTTAACTCTATATGGAAGCGTTTGGTACGGGAGGTCCACGCTTTCTTCCTTCCCTCGATTCGAAGAAGTAGAGCTATTTCCGGCACTCTTTCTGGAATCGCTATATTTCTTAAAATCCCCTCTGCGGCATTCGCATTTGGCCTGGCCGGTGACAAGAAAAATGATGTATTCAAGAACTCAGGATGCTTTCAAGAATTGGCTGCGTTAATGTAAGATTAGATTCGATTAGATTAGATTAGATACAAAGTAGGGAAGCATAGGCAACAGAAGGAGAAGGCTTTGCAAGATTCCACTCGGCCCAGTGAGATCTTGTTCAGAGAGTTTGAGAAAAGGAGCATTCCGAGAAAAGTTTTTTGGAAGGCAGCCGTCCTAACAACACCCGAGACAGGATCCTACATCCCGAATATTCCAACCAACGCAGAGACGACCGTCATTATGGAACAATAACTATGAACGAAACTGCTCACAATACCCGAATGAAACCGACCTGCAATATTTAACGGTTTATTATCAAAATGTGAGTGGCATCCGTACTAATACCAACGAGCCCTTTCTGAAGCTTTCAGCCTGCGAATACGAAGTTCTTGTACTCACTAAGACGTGGCCTTGTCCTGATATCGCTAGCTCAGCGTTTGCTGCCAGCTACTCGATATTTCGGTGTAATCGCAGTGCATCTTTTAGCAACCTTCGGTGAGGGGGTGGAGTTTTAATTGCGGTTAAAGAAAACCTCAACTGTGGTCAATAAAGCTCGTTAATTGTGGTAATATTGAGCAAAACGCTGTGTTTATCAAACCAGACAAGACGACGACCTTTGTGTATGGAATATATCTTCGACTGCTTCGGATTCTGATAGTATTGCCATCGTTGGAGATAACAACCTACCTCAGTTGGTATGGCCCTATGATGAAGAGATCAACAGCTTGCTGCCGTCCAACGCATCGACTGAACAGGAATTCGCTTTGGTTGAATTGACGGTTGCCTCCGGACTACATCAGCTCAACAGCCTGCTAAACTCGAATGGTCGTACACTTGACTTGGCATTTGTTAACGAACCAAACGATGTTGAGCTTAGCGAACCTCCGTCATCCCTCCACCGAAACGACAACCATCACAAGCCATTCGTTCTTCGCCATGTTGTGAACACCTCCGGCATGCAATCTGCTAAGGGCTCGAACATCCTTGATGATTTCAAATTTTCGATGTTGCTGCTTTCCAGAACTGAATAACGCTATCATAGACGTCGATTGGATTGAAATGTTTGCTTGTTCAATCTATTTCATATGCCATCCGTATGGAACAAGCTATTGCAAATGCTACATTTTAAATTAAAATTAAGTAATTAACACCTCTGGTGCGTGCACTGTATGCACTGTGCACTTTGTATGTAGATATATGACCGACACCTGAAATGCTGAAAAACGCTCCTCCTCATTATCATCACCAAAACAATCAACCCGAGGTGGCGTGTCTACCATCTTAAACACCCTCAATAATTCCACAAAGCCGACAAGAATTCGTAACAATCACAACAATGCACATCTCCGTATCCCTACAGCCCAGACCACCACTGAACCGGGCAGAAACCGTTTGTTTTTCCTATACAACACGTTTTGAGACGAGATGAAAAGCCACTGCGATGTTAGGCACTTACGCAGCCATATCATCATGGAATCATCTCTGTCTAATTCAACATGTGCCGATCAAGAAACAATAAGCTCCATTTTCCCATCCCCGACCGACAACGACGCCAAGAATAATGTACGAGGAAAAGCGAAGAAGATGTGGAACGATGTGACCGCACCCACTCGTTGGCAATTAAACAATTCCTAAGATTGCGCCTCGTCTCGGGTTTCTGACTCTCAAATCATTGCATATCTTCCCCATATCTTAATCGTTCTTTTAGACTGTAAAATAGGGTCGGTCACGAACGTGCTTTCAACATTCGGTCGGAGAATGTGACTTGGTTAACTCTATTGCTTGAATTTTAAAGCAAATCCACTTCAAACACTCTTCTGTCCGTCTATCCAAAGGGCACATGAGACGAATGGCGGTACAAATGCAGAGAAGTGCATTCAGTTTGCATTCGAGTGGAAGCAGTAGTCACTGAAAAAAAAAGACATATTTACATGACTCCTAATGTTTTGTGTGATTGCATCTTGCACTCGAGAATTGGAAATGGAGATGCCATTGTGTTGAATTCGGTGGCACCCCGACGGCTCGGCTGCATTGGCCGGAGGGGATCTTCAACACAATTGTAAACATTTTTATGCGCTAATTGATATAAATTTTATGCAGTGTAAGCATAATGCTGCCAGTACTTGACGCTGCTATTTATTTGCGATCACACACAGTGGGGTGCAAGCGATGCTTTTTTTTTGCTTGGTTGAGCATAGAGTGGGCCAGTTTCTGACAGGTTTCCCACATTAAGCAGTTCGCAGCTTGCGGTGTCCCAGCTGGGTGGGTAATTAAAGGGGTTTATCCAAAATGGATTGAACATGAAGACGTTGGATGTGAAATGCAAAACAAAAAACTGGGTTTTTGACACTAATTGGATCAAATGTGATTGGCATTGATTCTGTGCGTTTGTAGATTTGGGATATGGTAAGGCATATATTTGCTTGAATTTGCAGTTCACCGAAAAGGGCTGTTTTTCCTCGCCTACTGAGAATAAATTATAGCATTTCTTGAACAAAATTATCAGGTGTCTTTTTTGAATCGTACTGCGTCACAAACTAGATTGAATTAGAGAACACGTTCCTATGACTTTTATATGATTCTCATCACTTGGAAATTAATCATACTCAAAAGAAAAAAGGATGACGAGCAAATGGGTTGCTATGTACTGTTTGTATTTGTTATTAAACGTAAGTAAACATTATAACGAAAAAAAACTAATCATATATAGTCCGATTTCTTAGTTTAGCGTAGTATTTGTGAACAAATTGTCTATATCGGATAAAGATACACTATCTACCAGTCATAAGTACGGACTCGCTTGGAAAAGTATTGCAACACTCAGTTGAATATTGCATCACCTCGAAAAGTTTAGCATCACCTGAATACAGGTACATTCATTTTGCAATATCTCGAGACCCTTAATATCTGCAAAGGTGCGGTCTTGAGCAACGTTGTTCAGAAGGTCAATCGCATTCAAAAGGTGGAACGTTTTGTTTGGAATTTCACCACTTCGTGGCGCTAGTGAGCATGGGTAATTGAGCATTTTCAACTTGTTCTATCTCGTGATTCTGATAAGATGGAAAGTTCTAGTTTTCGGCAAAGTTGTTCAGAAGGTTAATGGCATTCGAATGGTGGACCTTTTTTCAAGATTCCACCGCAAAGTGGCACTAGTTAGCATGAAAAATTGAGCTCTTCCAGCTTGTTCTACTTCGTGATTCTGATAAGATAGAAAGTTTTTACAGAAGGGGCTATTTGGGCCTGATTTACTTCGTATCCAAGTGATTTAGGACTGACTTACTTCTCATTCAAAAAACAAACTAGTCATTTTTTCAATTCGGTGCACAATTACCTAGTGTCACTATTGCAGTGCTACCAATGCACACTAATCCAGAATGCGAATTTAGCTGGAAAGATACGTTTTCAGCCTAAGTTTGAAGTTTTGGAGCAAAATTTTCTTGTACAAAGTTGTTTCTAATAATAAGGCCCTTCTGTTGGTATGAATGAATAAAGGTAGGAATAAAGGCATATATTTTTCAGAAAAGCTGTAGATAAGAAAATTTTAAGCAACTCTGGTTGAACAAATTTTTCTGTAGCTTTTGAAATGACCGAATTAGAGCAAGTTTTCCTACGTAGCTTAGAGTGTCCTATAAAAATCAGTTATTTTGCTTTAACTTTTTTGTTTCAAATTTTTCAGCAAAGCTGTGTTCCCATTGATTCTAGAACTGATTGCAAGGACGTGGCCGGCGCCGTTATTGATTATTAAAGAAATTGAGTCACTGAAACGTGTACAGTGAAAATAACCGGTTACTCCCAGCCCCATTCAGTTGATTCATTGTGCAATTTCACTGATTCTGGTCAATCACGGAGTAGCAGCGGAGTGATACGTGCAGTCAGTCAAGCTAGGCTAAGCGAAGCAATAGTAATAGGCTATGAACTATTCCATCCGGATGGAATGATTCATAGTTTGCTGGCCGAAGCTTTTTGACAGCTGGTTTGAATTTTATGCTAATTTGTGTTTTCGCGATATTTCTAAAGCACAAATGGCCCAGAAAATAAAATTTGCTTGATTGAGCTGTGGGAACAATATCCGGTGTTGCGGGACCCAACAAATCTCGATCGCCTGAGAAAGGGTGCTAAAAAAAGGCCCGTGCTATGTTTTTTAGGAACATGAGCTATTTTCTTGCGATATTCGTACAAAATTGGAGTCAGATTGGTCGAGGGGTTCTGTGAGGGCATCCGGGGGGGCATAGGCACCAGTCGTCTAGAATTAGGTGATGCAACAGGGTATATGAATAGAAATGATTATATTTTCGGCAACAGCTACCTATAATCAATGTTGTATGCACTCACATCGATGAACGCTCAATACCTGTTTTCGAGAGAGATAACTCACAGTGTTCATTTCCGTACCAGCATTGCAGCACGAGATGGAGCGCGACGGTTTGAACGATATAGTGATTCAACTCACCGCGAGAATAGGAAAAAAAAAACCAGAGAATGAGTTCATAAGAATCAGCTCTATCTCTCTCAGGCCTTGAGCACAATCGTAATAACTCATGCAAAATTTGACTCACAGCCTGAGCATTATTTTGCTGAGCAAAAAAATTCTTGCTCACTTAGTTAATCGCTAGCAGTTGTCTGGTTCAGAAAATTCAATTTTAGCGAAGCCGCTGCGTGTGTGAGACAACGGCAAAACGAAAGAACAAGGAACTGTTTTTCGTTGCAATGCTCATCCTGACAGGCCTCGTTGGGAAAGCGGCTAATAAGTGAGGGAGTAAAATACAGAATCAGAAATTTAAAAATCGGTTCCGCATCGCGTCATGGTCGTCACGTGTTTGCCATTGATGCGCAGTAGGGTGCCAATGGCATGTATGGGAAAAAATTGACCATCGAATTTCAAAAACGGGTAGTGCTCAAAAGTTTCGTCTCCTCAAAAAAAGTCCCCATGCAAAATTTGAGCTCAATCGGACTTCGTTAAGTGTTGGACCAAAGCGGTCAAAGTTTGACATTTTTGAAACACGAAAAATTTCCCAAGGGGGGGTACGTGAAAATTCCGAAATCGATTTTTTGTTTTTGGTGCCAAATGTCTTAGAAATGCATGAAACGTCGAGATCTGGTGTTATCTCGAAAAAAAAAAATTTGAAAAAAATTGACTTTTTGGGACTTAGAAATTTTTTGAGGTGGAGGAGTGAAATGAATTTGATATGGAGGATTTGAATTCAATTTCTGAGATATCCATGGCAATAGTACTGAAACATGTCTTATATCATCGTTGGCAACTGCTAGCATATTATATGTGATATTTCATTAGGGTGGTTCACTTGTTTTGCATTAGGGTGGTCCATTTTATAGAAAAATAAAAAACTAAGATAATAGTATCAAAACATCTCTTATATAATCGTAAGCCATTATCAATATTAAATATATGATATTTCATTAGGGTGGCTCAGTTATTTTCCATTAGGGTCGTTAAGAACAATAAAAAATATTTCCAGCAAATTTGAACGCTATTCGCATTACATGGGGCCGGCGCGGGGCGAGGCCCGCCCGGGTAATATTTTGAAATGATTGCTTGGGTTTTGTATGTGAGCATTCTCACTATGCTGGCACGGCACGCCCAGCACGGCACATCAGCGTAGTGAGAACAGTCACATACAAAATCCAAGCAATCATTTCAAAATATTACCCCGGCGGGTCTCGCCCCGCGTCGGGCCCGTTGTAATGCGAATAGCGCTTTAACCAGTCAATATTTTTCGTATAGGTTAAAACCATTAAGCTTTTCTCACGTCTATCATCTTTCTCTTCCAAGCAGGTAGAAAGAATAGATTGTTTACATACGAAAAAAAAAACAAAAAACGTATGAAAACAATCCTATTCTTTCTACGTGCTTGAAAGAGAAAGATGATAGACGTCAGAAAGCTTAATGATTTCTCACAAAACTTTTCAATATTACCTATCTTACAATGAGAAATTCGCTTCTTTCGTTCTTTTTCATTAATTAGTGCATCAACATAATAATTTCAACCGATTTCTATCCACAGACTGTAAGATTAGCGTACGGACTACCAAAGAGAATTATTTACTAGAGACGCTCTCTTTGTGGTCCTTTTGGAAACTTTTGCGAGACTTACATTCGGAATGCGACGCTTCTTTAAGGTGAAACAGATCGGTGCCCTCGTCTAATACTAATCTTAGAGATTAAGCATTGTGCATCAGTGAGTTTCTTATTTCTGTTTTGCACCGTCGTTGCAAGCTAAGATTAAAAATTTCAGAGTTATCTATCCTACATTTACCGAATATTGTAGAGTGGGAAGTCTTCGACTGCAACCTAATTAACAATTTTGACCGAGTAAACGTTTATTCAGCTGTTTATATGAGAAAGAAGAGTTTAGTCAGCTAAAATTGTTTGTTGGACCCCTAAGATGGGGAACTATCTCATTAATACGGTATTTGCAGATATAACTAACCTTTTCAATGGTTGTGACAAAAGACACGTAACGAAAGGGAGGGAACGGTATTGTGATATTTCCAAAATTCATGTTGCTAGGTTTTTGGTACATTGCATCGCATATATTTTCTTAAATTACATCTGATTTTTTTGAACTTTTATACATTGTTCGATGTTCTTCAACTAAGTGCAAAATAAACTGTTTCTGATCTTCATCCGTTGACAATTTCGAATTATATGTTTTGATTAATGCAATACCTCGTTCTGCATTGTCATTTACTACTTCCAAGCTTTTAATTCGTTTAATGGCATTTTCATATTCTTGTTTGCTATTCCACTGCGTAATATCAGTTTCCAACAATGATTCCGGAATCTCTAGAGCACATAACAAGTTTTTAGTATGCTGACTGCCTTGAACAAATGAGTGCAGCTGTAGTGTTGAAACGTCGTTTGATTCGACTATGGATTTAGCACACACATTTGTTTTGTTAGCTGAAAATAAAAATATTGTTAGAAATATAATGTTCTGCGTACATCGAATTGAACAAAATAATTACCTGATGTATGTAAGGCTTCAATATATTTTTTTTTATCCAACGTTTCATCAAATAAACACAATCCGATGAGATTGCTATCCAAATACTGCAGATGTTTTAAGAACCCTTTATATACTGCTTTGGCAACTTCTTCGTCAACAGCTTCGTAGATTTTAAGCGATTTTATCAAATTAAGGTCATTGTTTGCAGACATTGCAGCACACGTAGACAGAAACCAGTTTTTCAAATATACTTTTACAATGAATACATTAAATCGTGCTAACTGTTGTTGAGTTGCCTTAGGTAACGCAAAAGTGTGTCGGTAAAGGAACATTTTTAGTGAATAAATAATTTTTGCCATCCATCTTGCATTATGGAAAGCACCAGGAGCTCTAATTTTAAAATGTTCTTTAATTTTTCCACCCAAAAATATAAGCGTAAGCTGAATAACTTCGCGATAATCTTCGCGGTGATGTTGTTCTTTTAATTGTCGCTCAAAAAAATTCAAGAGATCCACCCTCTCGTTGGCTGTTATTGATGATTTAACGAATACATCATTAACACCAGAATGGTATGAGCTCTTTTCTAAACGGTGCCATTCCGTCTGAAACCGCTTAAAAATCTCAACATTTGGAGATTGTGCAGTTTCAAATTGTAGTGCCTTGAATGCCTTGCCAACTAACAGCTCGTGTATGTGATGTCTACAGGGAAGTCCAATCAGCTGTCTTTTAAACATTTTGTCAAGATGTTGACACGCTCCTTTCTTTCGACCAGTGTTTGACGCAGTGGTATCAAATGATGTAAACATAACCCTAAAACACGGAATAACGGTATAATTTAAAAATTATCAATAATAATATTGAAACTAATAGAAATTACCTGTCTTCAAGATCCTAATCGACAACTGCATTGTACACCGCTTCTGCTTGTTCTATTCCTGTTGAATTTTGGATGGGAGGAACAGCTAACAGCTTACGGATGCCTTCACCAGATACAACTATAGCCAATCGTTCAGTTTTGGGGGTGGCTTTAGACGACAATATACTAGGAAGCAGTTTTGAATCCCAATGAACTGTTAAGTTAACCTGTGGCTTAAATGTTGCTCTCAGCTCGTTCTGCTTTTGCACACGAATTTCTTTTCTTGAATTCCTAATGGACTCTTTGTTTAACACTAATGTTGAAACGTCGTGCCCCAATGATTTCGCTATAGATGATATTAGAAATACCGCATTTCGATCACTCACTTTGCAGCGGTCCAAAGCAGCAGCCACATCGACAGTAATGACATTTTTTAATGGTGATTTAGAAGTTGAAGACGATTTGGAAGGACCTAGAAGAAAATTTAAGAATCAATCGTTTGTTAACCACGAAAAACATTTTAAAACATATTTGAAATTAATTCAATTTACACTTACCCGGTATCTGAAAATCTTCGCCGATAGTACTGATAGAAGGAACGGACTCACTCTGGGTTTGAGATGAGGACTCGAAATCACTAGCAGTTAAATTTTTTCTTTCCTGTAGACTTGCTTCTTCCTGCTCACTTGTTCGTGGATTAGTCTCTGTTGTCGCCTCTGCTGTTTCTTCCTCCTCAAAATCATTACACGAGATAGTTGCCGTTGGAAAAGACTCACTTGTTGTTGGAAGAGTTAGTTCTCGTTGTTCTTGCAAATACCGATATGCTTTTCTTTCTACTTTATTCTTCGGTTTATACCTCTTCCCGATATCGAAAAGGTTCTGCAATGAATCAGAGAAATCCTTTCTCTTCTCAATTTCTCTCGCCGACATTCTTAGCTTGCGCTTCTGCAAGATTTTCCAAGTTTCGTAGTACCGCAAGATTTTATGTTGCACTGTCCTGTCGTCGAGCAAATGGTTCAAATGCTTTTTATTCCATGATACTTTCAAAGCTTGTATTGTTAATTGTGCACTTGGTTTAGTCTTTTGCTTCTCTGCTCGCAAATGAAACATGAATTTCCGGAAAACTTCGTTGTATGTAGGCAAATTCGAAGATTCGGGGAACAAAGGTAGGTATTTTCCAACTAGCCGAATATCCTCCATTTTGAAAAACAAAAAACTGTTGACTAGACCGCGGTTCCTCGTTCAAATATAAAAATACTGAATGAGTAAAACTAAAAATAACAATTCCTTATATACCAAATGTGTGGCCATTTCATTACCTACTCAGTCTTTCAAAACTGCTCGCTTGGGACGTATTCGTTGCCTACGGGTAGCTTATATTTTGTTTGGGTAGATAACACTTCAGAACAAAAAGCATTCGAAGCAGACGTTGTCACTACCGAAGCGCGTATACCACAGCAAGCGGCAGGTAACGTACTTTTGTTTTGATCCCCTATAACGTACCTACTTGTGTTTCTCGGAAATGAAGCAGTCCAAGGCCAAGAACCTCTTTAGAAAAGATAAACAAAAAACTTTTGTTACACTTCGTAGTCGCCTATCAAGCTATTGTAATAATTTGGGTACATCAAAAATCGTTTTTTTTCCTTATTTTTGTCCATATTTTGGTAACGGCACATTTTTGTTAACTATTAAAAAAAAACATAATAAAAATATCTTAACGAAGTGTAGTATGCCAAAAAAGAATCATGGTTTCAAACTATACAAAAAATATTGACTGGTAAATTTGCTGGAAATATTTTGTTGCTTTTAATTTCCAACTCAAAGGACCACCCTAATGGAAAATAAATGAACCATCCTAATGAAATATCATATATTTAATATTGATAATGGCTTACGATTATATAAGAGATGTTTTGATACTATTATCTTATTTTTTTTATTTTTCTATAAAATGGACCACCCTAATGCAAAACAAGTGAACCACCCTAATGAAATATCACGTAATATGCTAGCAGTTGCCAACGATGATATAAGACATGTTTCAGTACTATTGCCATGGATATCTCAGCAATTGAATTCAAATCCTCCATATCAAATTCATTTCACTCCTCCACCTCAAAAAATTTCTAAGTCCCAAAAAGTCAATTTTTTTCAAAAAAATTTTTTTCGAGATAACACCAGATCTCGACGTTTCATGCATTTCTAAGACATTTGGCATCAAAAACAAAAAATCGATTTCGGAATTTTCACGTACCCCCCCCCCGGGAAATTTTTCGTGTTTCAAAAAAGTCAAACTTTGACCGCTTTGGTCCAACACTTAACGAAGTCCGATTGAGCTCAAATTTTGCATGGGGACTTTTTTTGAGGAGACGAAACTTTTGAGCACTACCCGTTTTTGAAATTCGAAAAGTCGATTTTTTTTGGCACCCTAATGCGCAGTGTATGAACCAGAATGAAAACATAGAAATCATACACAAGGTTAAGTACTGGAATCGCAGTATATATAGAACTATTAAAGGATTTTTTTGGGTAAAAACTTGAAAATAACTGTACATAATTATTGAGATTTATCTTCTTTTTCTGGCATCTTCATTAAGGAGTGGATTTTCAGAGGTAGACTGATAGGGTAAATATCGTTATTCCGTTATACTCAGCACAAGACGCACTTTAAGCAGGAAATGGAATGTGAATTTCAAAAACAAATTCTTAGTTTATTTATCTTTGCATCGGCTTGCACTGGCTTGGTCAACCGATTGCCCATCACACGACTGCAAAACATATGGCTGCCTAACAGTTTTTTTCATGATTTTTTTTCAATGATTTACATATAAAAAGTCACTAAATTGTTTATGTATTTTAGATAATTCAGGAAAAGTTTGGAGAAAATTGATGCTTTCTTTACATTTATAACATTGTTTTTAGTTAACTACTCTTTTCAGTTAAAAAAAGTATTGAACAAACTGTTGCTTTGTATGTTGGTCACTTTATCAATTCAGAGATTTACAGGAACATCCTATAGAAATATATCATAGAACATCACTTTTTCGAATTTTGACATTGTTCGTATTATATACAGCCCAAAACTCGCTAGAAAACACAGCACATCTTGAACTCATGCAAATTGATGGTTAAGGAACTGCATATTCTTAAAAATAATGCTGAGATGTTATTCATTTAAATATTGGCTTACACTGCGCTCTGTTTGCTGACATATAAATAAGCGTTCTATGCCAGATGCAAACAAATTTCTTGTCCACGCACGAGCTTGATCAGCCATCTCGAAAATTAACCTGGGGTCGCATTGTGGATCTCGAAACGAAGAACTTTTTCTCACAAGCATTAGTACAAAAAGCCCTTCGTTTCGAGCTGCGCAATACCACCCCTGTTCTCGCAAGTCTGGTTGGTCAGATGCACACTTATTTCGTCTTTATAAATTACACCAGAGATGCATCTCAAAAACAACACAAGCTAACGCCAAGATCCAAATAATGCAAATCGTATATTACTATCAAGATCAACATCAAGCTCCACTAATGAAGCAGAAAGCGGATAGGCGATGATGAAAAAATAAATCCAAACCTCTCTCTTGGTTGCCATAGACTCACCAGCGAATTGCCCGTAACATCTTATTCACTCAATGAGCAAACCCGTCAGCTCCTCAAACGGTACTCACTCACCATGCGAGAGACTTCGTCGCCAATCAATAATAGTTCATTTCATAG
Organism: Aedes koreicus; assembly: GCA_024533555.2. Lineage (NCBI taxonomy): Eukaryota > Metazoa > Arthropoda > Insecta > Diptera > Culicidae > Aedes > Aedes koreicus. The sequence goes on along the minus strand of JAHHFK020004768.1, from coordinate 132,340 downwards.
AGTGAAGAGATACACCACAATGGCAAAAACACGCACATTCACTCTCCTGTGGAAACGATAGGGGGATGATGAACAGTGGTATTATTTTTTGCTCTCCTCTCGCCAAATGATAATATAAAGTGACATTAGTTAGTAATGGTACGGCATTACCAATCTAGATGCAGTGGATTTCCTGTCCGGTACAGAAGATTTTTCACATGTCCCACAAAACAAAAATTTATGCTTTCTTGTTGAAATAGAAAACAAGCGAATGCTTATTCAACGAATGATAATCGACGATATTGATATTTTACCCTCTTCAATTTAATTCTCGTTTACGATTTTTTCGCATGTTATGTGTTATAAAAATCATAAGATGTGTTAAACATATTGTGTGAATAGTCCTGAAAAAATTATCAAGACTTATCGGATACGAGTGACAGGAAAAAAAAATGTAATAAAGTAGGCTGACTTTTTCCCAGATGGTATATACTTAACAAAACTTCCAACACTATCATTCCAACTAAAAGACAATGAATGATTCTGTGCAAATGAATCCTATCATGTCTCGTCTCCGAACATTATCATGTGGCGATCCTTCTGGGTCGTATTTCTACAGCCACTCAATCAATGAAGAGTGAATCACATGTAGGCAGAGCTGTTGTCCATTCGACTTGCGTGGTGGAATGAAGTAATCTACAAAACGTCTAATCTTGTTCACTCACTGAGTTCCAGCGGATGAAGCCTTTACCAATAAATTTATCGATGTGGTTGTTTCAAGCACGGATAACAATAAATAATTTTCGCCGATTTTTTCGGCAGTCACCAACACTGTCTGCAACTATGTGTAACTTAGTAAAATGGGTAGCTTTGATATTTTAGCTGGTCAATGACTCTGTTTGGTAGATAAAGAGTTCATAAAAGAATCCGGAATATCCGTAAACTTGTTTGCGTCCAACATTCGATCAAATGCCTTGATTATCATCTGTAACTATCTGGGTCTTAATAAAATGGTGATTTGTTTTTATATTTTAGTAGGTGACTGTGAGTGGTCACCGGATGGTGATTAGGAGAAGCCAAAATATCTGTAACAATGTTTGCCTTGAATATTTGATCGAAATATGCATTGATTTTGATCTGCAAAACATTTGAATGATAATATAGTAATGTCATTTGATATATAAGCTAGTGAAGAAATCTAGTGAAGAAAATAGGTGAATTCAGAACATTCATATAACCGACTGTGCTCAATCTGTATCCAATTTATACCTTTGTTTTTATTAGTAATAATTTAAACTTTAGTGAAATGGTCAACAGATAGTCCTAATGAGAATCCGAAACAGACGTTGAATTGTTTGCGTTGATTATCTGATCTAAGTATGCCTTTATTTTAAACTGCGACAGTTTGTATCTTAATATAATAATGTTATTTGATATATCAGATGACCAAATACTTTGATCGGTCCCATTGTGGTCCTTAGGTGAATCTGAAACATTCGCATAATCGTTTGCATCGAATGTTTAGCTAAAATAGTTTCATCTGAGTTGAGTTTGACCTGTTACAATCTCGAATAAAATGGTAATATTTTATATTTCAACTCGTTATGGGCTCTGAGTAGTCAACAGATGGTCCAAGAGAATCCGGATCATTTGTAAAATTGTTTGCGACAGATATTGGATCAAACTATGCCATCATTTTCATCTGCAACTATTTAGATCATCGTAAAAGGGTGATGTATAATACACTCAGTAACCAAAAAAAGGTGGGTAAAGTTTTGCTCCCAAGAAACATCACGTTAATTCTTCTGTAACTCTGTCAATTATGAATATTTGTGGCTGAAAATTTGACATCTCTATTGTCATAATGATTTAGTTTATGGTTTGAAGTAATAATAAGACATATAAAAATGTTCTTTTTATTTTTTTTATTAAATCATTAATTTGTACAGGCTCAATCGACTCAACTTTACAGAGCCAAGTTTTCATATTTATATACATCAGTTATCTTAAAACTAAAGTTAGAAGGTTAGAACCGATTACTCGCGGCCGTCTCGAGGTTAATAGGAATAACAATTTTAAGGATAGGAAGATGGGCGGGAATTTAAAGTATGGTTTACATAACACATTTATTTTAAATTCTGAATTGTCAAAAAACTTAAAACTATACATCTTTTGGTTTTCTTTTGACTTGAACATATCTGAGAAAGAAAAAAAAACTCAAAAACACAGATAAAAAAAACTAAAAGTATACATACATGTGAAAAAAAATGTTCTTTTTGAACATAATTATTTGAAAGATCCGTATTTTTAACAAAAATTATATACCTTCATAAAAATTTCAACATTATTTTAAAAGAAACGACGTGCACCAAATTTGAACCATTTTCATAAATGTGAGATTCGAGAATTGGTTTTGCGAAAATATGACCTATAAAGTAATAATAGCTTTGTAGTAGATTTTTTTCCGCAGCGCTATCACATTACTTTTTTCGGTGTACACATGATTGATTTTCTTCATGGTTGCATAAATTCAGTTGTGAGCTATTAAAAAATAAATTCCGGAAGTAATCATTGGCACATTCGGTAGCTATGGAAAGAAAATGAAAAAATAATTTGCTGCAGTTGCTGCGTATATTATATTGAAAAGGTAGATAAAACGAAAGGAGCTGAAGGAGCTGGTTGATGAAGATCCAGATTACTTGTTTAGGGAACTTCTATAGAGAAGTTCAGGGAAGTTTGTCAGAGATGTTAATGGAAGTTCTTTAGAGAAATTCGGGAGGTTCATTAGAGAAGTTCAGGGAAGTTCTTCAGAGAAGTACAAGGAATTATTTCAGAGAAGCAGGACATTTCTTCAGAGAACCTCAGATAATTCTTCAGAGAAGTTCGGGGAAGTTCTTCAGATAATTTCGGGAAAGTAATTTCAGGGAAGTTCTTCAGAGGAATTTCAGGGCAGTTCAGGGAAGTTCTTCAGAGGAGCTATAAGGAAGTTCTTCAGAGGAACTATAAGGAAGTTCTTCAAAGGAACTATAAGGAAGTTCTTCAGAGGAACTATAAGGAAGTTCTTCAGAGGAACTTCACGGAAGTTCTTTAGAGAAGTTCAGGGAAGTTCTCAAAGAACTTCGGGGAAGTTTTTCAGAGATTTTCGGGGAAGTTCTTCAGAGAATTTCGGGTAAGTTTCAGGGAAGTTCTTCAGAGGAATTTCAGGGCAGTTCAGGGAAGTTCTTCAGAGGAGCTATAAGGAAGTTCTTCAGAGGAACTATAAGGAAGTTCTTCAAAGGAACTTTAAGGAAGTTCTTCAGAGGAACTATAAGGAAGTTCTTCAGAGGAACTTCACGGATGTTCTTTAAAGAAGTTCAGGGAAGTTCTCAAAGAACTTCGGGGAAGTTTTTCAGAGATTTTCGGGGAAGTTCTTCAGAGAATTTCGGGTAAGTTTCAGGGAAGTTCTTCAGAGGAATTTCAGGGCAGTTCAGGGAAGTTCTTCAGAGGAACTATAAGGAAGTTCTTCAGAGGAACTATAAGGAAGTTCTTCAAAGGAACTATAAGGAAGTTCTTCAGAGGAACTATAAGGAAGTTCTTCGGAGGAACTTCACGGAAGTCCTTTAGAAAAGTTCAGGGAAGTTCTCAAAGAACTTCGGGGAAGTTGTTCAGAGATTTTCGGGGAAGTTCTTCAGAGAATTTCGGGTAAGTTTCAGGGAAGTTCTTCAGAGGAATTTCAGGGCAGTTCAGGGAAGTTCTTCAGAGGAACTATAAGCAAGTTCTTCAGAGGAACTATAAGGAAGTTCTTCAAAGGAACTTTAAGGAAGTTCTTCAGAGGAACTATAAGGAAGTTCTTCAGAGGAACTTCACGGATGTTCTTTAGAGAAGTTCAGGGAAGTTCTCAAAGAACTTCGGGGAAGTTTTTCAGAGATTTTCGGGGAAGTTCTTCAGAGAATTTCGGGTAAGTTTCAGGGAAGTTCTTCAGAGGAATTTCAGGGCAGTTCAGGGAAGTTCTTCAGAGGAACTACCTATAAGGAAGTTCTTCAGAGGAACTATAAGGAAGTTCTTCAAAGGAACTATAAGGAAGTTCTTCAGAGGAACTATAAGGAAGTTCTTCAGAGGAACTTCACGGAAGTCCTTTAGAAAAGTTCAGGGAAGTTCTCAAAGAACTTCGGGGAAGTTGTTCAGAGATTTTCGGGGAAGTTCTTCAGAGAATTTCGGGTAAGTTTCAGGGAAGTTCTTCAGAGGAATTTCAGGGCAGTTCAGGGAAGTTCTTCAGAGGAACTATAAGCAAGTTCTTCAGAGGAACTATAAGGAAGTTCTTCAGAGGAACTTCACGGAAGTCCTTTAGAAAAGTTCAGGGAAGTTCTCAAAGAACTTCGGGGAAGTTGTTCAGAGATTTTCGGGTAAGTTCTTCAGAGAACTTCGGGAAGTTTTTCTGAAAATTTCAGGGAGCTTCTTCAGAGAACTTCAGAGAAGCTCTTCAGAGAACTTCAGATAATTCTTCAGAGAAGTTCGGGTAAGTTCTTTAGAGAATTTCAGGAAAGTAATTCCAAGGAAGTTCTTCAGAGGAACTAGAGAGAAGTTCTGCAGAGGAACTTCAGGGAAGCTCTTTACCGAAATTCAGGGAAGTTCTTTATAGAAGTTCTTCAGAGAACTTTGGGGAAATTCTGCAGAGAATTTCATTGAAATCGGTTATATTCATTCCTTTGAGGTTCCAAATTATTCGAATGTACCGGTTTTTAGAGCAGCAAAAACTAAATAAAATTGAAATGATTGGGTTATTTAAAATTTGTATATAATTTAGAAGAGAATAGGTTTACTTACGAAATAACTCCGGAGCTTTCCTCCAAGCGGAACTCACTTAAACAACTTTCTTGCTTCAAAACGGCAATGAAGGGACTAAAATTACCAAGCAGTCCACACTTGGAGTAAAAAGCAGAGAAAACTACAAACCAACACGGAAAACCAAACTACTATAATCGAACGACAAGAAAACTTTTACTATGTAGACGTCACGAAAAGCATAGCTGCTCAACAATAAACATCTTATATCCGAGGTTGTAACGATTAAGAAACATGTTTATTTGAATTTGAATTTGTATTAATTAAACCTAGGTCATTGTGTATCGTTTCCCTATTTTTGCCTAATGCTTCCGTATGTGTGTGGATTTTCCTATTTCTATTTATCTAATTTTGGTAGTGTGTGCGTGTGTGTGACTTTGCGTCGGCGCGTCCCTCTTCGCTTTTCAAAAAGCGAGTAACGGCGCTATAACCATAAGCCATAAAAAGCTAGGACATGTGTTAGTAATCATGTTCCTACCGACCGACAAGCTCTCACGCAAGGCACTACACCCTTGGCTTTGGAGCTTGGATACAAATAGGAAAACTCTGTGTTCCAGTCCATAAAAGCGGACAACAAAGGAGTCCATTAATTTTCTTAGCTTCGGCACTCCCAACGACCTAATATATACATATACTTTCTCACCAAAGAAAGCCTACCGCACAATCCCATCCAATTTCCAACTCCAGATGTCTATCAAGGTTGCATGAGTTCTCGGCATCTTTTTAAGTAGACATAATTCAACAAAACCGATTGTTTGTTTCACAATAATAGAGTTATATCTACAGTAAAAACAGTTGAATAAGATGTGAATCGTTCTTTCTGTAAAATTCTCGAACTTTCTGTGGTAGGGGTCAGGTTCCGTACGGTATCCTCAGATACGCCCACCGCCCACGAAATCATCGGTACCATTTGTTTTCTTCTTAGTTTCAGCTTAGCTCGAGCCCAGTACTTCTTTATTGGGCGAAGTTCTGGACAGTTTGGTGGATTGGCTGTTTTTGGCACGTACTACTGTGTTCAAAAAATAAGGTGACTTTTGTTATATTTCAAAAAATCTTTATTTAATCATCAAAATCTATTTCGTCCCGTTCAAAGTAGTCCCCCTCTGATGCAATGCACTTATGCCAGCGTTTTTTCCAATCCGCGAAGCAGGCCATATCATCGGCTTCCGGGATGCCCCTCAATGCGTACAGCGATTCTCGTTAGATCTCTTCAATCGATACAAAACGGTGTCCTCGAAGTGGTCTTTTGAGTTTTGGGAATAGTCAGAAGTCACACGGAGCCAAATCAGGTGAATACGGTGGTTGTGGAGTGATATGAGTCGAATTTTTGGCAAAAAAAACTCACGAAGAACGTTTTTCAAAAAAATTGAGCGATTTCGGCACCAAACGCGATTTGACTCTTCTGATGCCCAATTGATCCTTAAAAATCGATTGAATCGATCCAATTGAGATCGGCATATCGGCATATCGGCAAGGTCTCTAATTGTTAATCGACGATTTTTAAACACTAACTCTTTGATTTTCTTCACGTGTTGCTCAACAGTTGACGTCGATGGCCGTCCTGGCCGTTGCAAGTCTTCAACGCGTTCTCGACCGTCTTTGAAGTCATTGTACCACTAATAAACGTTTTTTTTTGACATGGCTGACTCACCGAAGGCTTTCTGCACCATCCTCAACGTTTCAGCAGCAGAAATATCGTTCCGCAAACAAAATTTAATGGCACTTCTTTGCTCAACAAATTCAGACATTGGACAAAATCTCAAACGCGCAATTTTTAAATTAAAAAGTCACCTTATTTTTTGAACACAGTAGTATTTGACCTCTTGTACGTTATACCATTCCAGGACGGATTTCACATAGTGACAAGAGGCCAAATCAGGCCAAAATAGAGCTGAAGAATCGTGGCTTCTGATAAACGGTAGTAACCGCTTTTGCAGACATTCTTTCTCGTACACAAGTATAGATTGATAGTGCCGGTCGAGAAGAAACTTTTAGATTTTCGACTACAACAAAATATGGCCTGCCAAATCAAATACTTCTTCAGAAATTCGGACACCTCCTTTGTCCGGAAATGCTCGGCAACGGCGTTCCTTTGCATTGTGGTATGAAAAGCCAAACCCGGAAGCTGTTTAAAGTCTTCGATTCATATGTTTCGTCGTCTATTATTATACAAGAAATTGTTTGCAAAAAATTGGTGTAAAGCTCCTTAGCACGACTTTTTGCAGTGAAACTTTGCTTGTCATCACGGTTGGGCACCTTAGCACTTCACGCCTTCAGTCCTTGCCTCTGCTTCACTTTTTGTACGTATGATTACGACTTCCCACCTTTGTGGGCAACATTTTGCACAGAAAGATTGGGATTTTTCTCAATAATGGCTACCACCTTCTTGTCCATTTGTCGGGAGCATACTCTTCGATTTGTTCCACTTACAACCTTTCGATCCACAGTCAAGCGCTGGTCAAATGATTTGCAAACACAAAGATCGCGTACTGATAAATTCGGATTTTGCTGCCGTTCATACAAAATGCGTTTGCGCACTTCCACTTGATTCGACGCCATTTTACTGAATGTAACAAGAATGTAATCATGTTGTACCACGAGTAAAGTGGAGAGTTTCAGCTGTCATATAAGTGAAACTTTTCAGCAATCCGTGAAATAATTCAAAATCTACATTGAAAGAAAAGTGTCTGAAATATAACGTGGACAGGCTTTAGCCAACACTTCCCTCCCAACCCTGCTGATCATAAGAACCTGGTCAGGTATTGAGCAAAGAGAACGGTGGATGAAGAGCCTGTCACATCCAGGGCAGCTCTTCTGGTGCTTCCATCGTCAACAGCCAATCCAGGAGAGTGTATGGTGGGAAAATGTTATGCTATGCTACCCGAGTGACACATCTTCCAAACCAAACCAAATCTTGTCATATAAAAGTACTTTTAAAACTAGTGAGTTGTCTGGGATGCTATGCTATTATTTAGAAGAGGAGAGGCTGTTTTGTGTTCATTTGTTTATGTTCATGTTCGTGGATAACACCCTCCCCCTCTTTCTCTTCCAAAAAGACAACGTGGTTTATGGACGTTCTGCAATGCAAAATACAAAAATACGGGTCTGATATTATGAAATTCTGAGAGGTCGTACATCTTTTTTTCTATGGAATTGCTGTATACATATACATGATTCTAGTTAAAGAAATGTTGAAATATGCGTATCATTCGTGACATAAAGTTTCTCCAAAATAAGCAACCGTTAAAATACAGGTTTCCTCCAGCCGAATCAAATCAAGTCAGTCAAATCAAAGAAGCTCATTTTCAGCCAGGTCCTTGTTATCAAATAATAAAACAGAGATTGATAATTAAAAGTAAACACATTTATAAAATTTAAGGCATCTTGGGCATTTATCGGCTTCTTTAATTGTTCATTTGTCGATTACGGTGTTGATGTTGATCAGTAACGTTTTTTATAAATACTCACGGACACCCCAATACACAGTATCAACATTGCTTGCAGGAAGGGGCCAGCCCAAACCAGAAGCCTGCCGAAGTGATGCACTTCCACTGCATTAGGGAAAAGAAAGACCTCAATTGAGGCACTGCCACTCGATGTTGTAATTTTTAATGCACGGATGTATTTGCTGACCCAACCGGACCGAGCCGGACGCGTGCCTCGTTTCGTCGTCGGGGTCCCAATTCTCCCGATGAGTGCGCAATTCTTCGATTAGCCCCGAAAACGCCGGGCCGCACGCCGATCGACTGTGTGAAGTCGAGAAATTAATTGTAGGTATAAACGCGAATATGCTGGATGAGCATATGCTTTAGCGGGACTCGGCCAGCGTGGCGATGCCACCGTGCATATACCTACACCTGTTGGATGATTATAAAGCCCTGGTAAGGGTGGGTACCGTGTGCGGAGAGGGGTAACGAGTTCCGGTGAACGTTGAATGCATCAATGGATCGCAGTGGATGTAAATCCAGGGGAGGGGTAATGAGGCAGCGCAGTACAACTGGTTGCATTTTACCGGGCACAGCACGCCGTCCATCCGTCGTACGTTGAGTGAGTATTATTTTTTCTGCTGATTAATTTAATAATGTATCGATTGGCCGGAAAAAGTGCATATCCATATTGAGAAATATTAGCTGCGCTTTCCGTCGTTTGTCAAGCACGCATACCGGCTGCTTGAGATCGCGTTTTCTAGTTCATTGGCACACGTGTAAGTTAGCGCAGCAATTCATTGCTGAAACCAGCTGGATATTAACGGAATAGCTAAGGGCATGAAGAACATTGTCTTTGGATGGGAGAAGTCTGGATACGTCAAATAATTAATTATCTCTTATTTCCATGCTCAAATCAGAATTCAAAAGCGTAAACAATTCGAAATATACGATAGCAAACCATAGCAGCAAACCATCGATCTAAAAATTAATTTCCAAAGAGCACTTAGTTAGTGCTATAAAATGAACTATATTTTTTTATAGATATATTTAACGACCCCGCAAACTGTCAACAACGTTGACGAATATCAAGCACTTCTCATCGCTGGCAGCTTGCTTCCAAACGTCGACGGAAGGAAAGCATCCATCTTCTAGCTTTTAACCTTTCTCAAGCGGAAATCTATAATTCTTCCCCTTTTTTATCCCCCTTTCAAACAGTCGTTGAAAGCATTTAGCCACAGTAGTCAATAACTCACCTAAATCACTGTCGCAGAGCACCATCTTTTATCCCAAATGCGATACACGACGCCACTGAGAATCCACCTTTTTGTAGGCTGCTGCTGCTGTTGCTTCTGCTGGCTCTTGTTGCAAAACAAGGGCTGTTGACTTTGTCCCAATTAGGTTTACAGCGCTACAGCGGTGGTTTCGTCGGTTAAAGAAGCATTCACTTCCGATTGAATAATTAATCACCGTTTTTTACCAAACTATTTGCCTGTCCGCTTGTTGGACTTTTTTCTTTCTTGTTCGACTAAACACCAAACGCGGAACCTACACACTCGATGCCTTCGCTTACTCCTGCTTACCTCGCCTCTTCTACATACACACACATACACTGAATTACAATTCGAATTCCGAATGGTAATTTATGGTTAAGTAATAGGCCACTTCACTTTTCTGCCACCAGGCGCAGTGAACCATAGGGTTTAAGTGGCGCGTCGTCTAAGCGTGCTTGGTTCTTGGATGATCTTTTTCCACTTACGGACACATACGAGCCATGTTATGTATGTGCATCGAAACTCACTCGGCTCACAGTGCACAGTCCGCGGCGCTTTTTTCCCTATCGTTTAGCTTAATACACTTACATGAACCACTAACCGTAAGCAATGAGTAAGAAGCATGAACCCACAGCTTATCTCGCGGATATATGTGGAGGATCATATGGTTCTTACAGCACACAAGGTAAGAAAAAGCCACCCACTTGGACAAGAGTTCGTTCATGTGAGGTGGGTCTGAGCGCCATCTATCTGTACAGTAGTAGCCACAAACCAATCAACTGTGGCTAATAACTCCTCACTACTCAACACGACAACCACAACAACAACAACAACACGGTTGGCTTTTTTTAGTAGGCTTTGCTAATCCTTTTATGGTGCGGTACCAATAATGTGGAGGAGGCAAGGCGATCGCAAATGACAGTTATTTGTTGATTATCGGTTGAAGGGGCTGTTGAAATTCTGCATCGGTATCTGAAAAAAGAAATAGAGGTATAGATTTGTGATTGAGTATGTCTTTACAAGAAGTGATTGAAGCGATATTTAATCTTTGCAATCTGAATGGTCAAGCTGGAGAATGTCGGTTATTATTGCTAGATAAATGTTATGGCGTTTATTGCGCTTTGAGAAAATCGCCATACACATAGAAAAATATAAAATAAAATTACAAAACATTTCTATAAATGTAATAACGAAGGTTGTGATGCAAAAAGAAAGTGTTCGTCTATCGTTGAGCTATTCTCTTTTTTTTTCAAGTATTTTTTTTCATTTCCATAACTTAAGTTTCTTTCAAGCTCTTTCGTATAAGAGTTAATTTGCATTTACATAACATTCATTATGTAAGAATGGTACATCCCCCACGGAATTTTACAAGAATTTAACGCGGTATTTTGAAAAACAATACAGGTATACCTCGATAGTACGTACACACCTACGCCTCGTTTAGTGTACGTACTATCGTATCACAATATTTTTTTTTGTATTTTTTTTCTGTAGTGGGTTTTAAATTGCTTTAATTGTATAAAATAATAAATTTAACAATTTAAATAAATATTTTGTCCAGTTAATTCGGCAAACGGAATGATTTTCTTGTCATATCATATACCAATCGAATCAGCTTTACGGAAAAGGAAAGTGTGTGTGTGGGGGGGGGGGGGGGTGTGTGTGCGCGTGTGTGTGTGTGTGTGTGTGTGAGGGGGGGGGGGTTTAGAGGGGTGTTTGCGCCGTTATTTGAGAAGGCTTTTAATCAGCAATTACTGGTCCGAATCCAACGTTACAATCATCAAATGAGTGGTTTCCCGTTTCATATAACGTTATTGAATAGCTTTGGAATCGATTTACTGGTTCCGAGAATATCGCTGGAACATGAGTGAAGTTTGCATGACAATTGTGCATACAACAATAAGTTCATTGGAGGTTATTCCGGCTGTCTAAGGCCACATTTGTTACTCCCAGTCATATTACGGGCACTCCCGGGGAAATTGCCAGTTTATGATTTGACAGAACTATCTCATGCAACACATAAAATCTCATCAGCATTCGAAAACAAGATCAAAGATAACACAATTGAGTGCCTAGGATCAAATAACTCACTTTTTGCTGTGTTCCAGGTACCGTATTGGAAACATCTCGATTCACTTGTATGGTATGTAATAGTTCCTGTCAAGGGCCAACACAATCATACAACACATGAAATCAAAACAAAAAGGGTAAGATCTAACTACAGATGAATAAATTTGTTTTTTTTTACTTCAGGATACAAAAAAAAACAATTTTGTAGTTCTTATAGTTTATTTAAAGTTAGTTTTTAAAAACAAAATCCATTTTCTCGGATAGGTTTAAGAAATTAATTGCACACGGTCAATCAATGAGTTTCGTTATGTACCAGCAACCTTTTCAAAAATGTCAAGCCGCATTTGACGCAAACTAAATTGCGTATTTAGCGGCCATCCGTACTCTTCTGCGTACCTCAAAATCAAATTCAATCCGCTTATTGCTGCCTCATGGGAAACTGTTGAACCTTCATTGTCATTAGCCGTATCGTCGAAAAAACTTATTTCTTCTTCGATTGTTGGCATCATCGAATCAGTTCCCGTGTATGTGCTGTTGTCCTTATCAGGGTTAAGAACACCCTCCACAATATCATCATCCTTCAGGAATTCAAAATCTTCGTCTTCTTCTTGCTGAGTTCGAGGCTCGAGAATTCTCTGAGAAATGTTTCGCAATTTATCCTGGAGTATAGATAATGGCACGTCATCTTCATCATCGCTATCTTCCGGATTATACAGCATGTTCCAGGATTTTCTTATAGCATCCCCTGGAACGCAATCCCATGCGTGAGCCACCCAGAAAATAGCATCTTTATTGATGATATTTTTTGCATTTTCGTGGAATTCTCCAGTTCGACCCATCACTGCGGGACTCCCCCTGGGGTCCGGAACCCCTCCGAGAAACAACCCCCCAACCATACCCCAAAAAACCCCCCCTGAAGGTAGTTGCGAGTGATTTTCACAAGGTGTGGGGGGAAGTTGAGGTTACAAAGCTTGTACACAAGCCCGTCGTGCCAGACATTGTCAAACGCTTTTTCGACGTCTAACAAGGCCATGGCTGTGGACTTGGATACAGCTTTGTTACTACGGATGTTGTTCATCACCCGAACTAGCTGATGAGTGGTGGAATGCCCCTTCCTGAACCCAAACTGTTCCGGCAGGAGAATGTTATTTTCCTCGACCACTTGAGCAAACGATTAAGAATTAGCTTCTCGAACAATTTGCTCAGCGCTGAGAGGAGGCTTATTGGTCTGTAGCTTGAAGGCGATGTTGGATCTTTCCCGGGTTTGTGGATCGGAATGATTTTGGCTTCTTTCCAGATGCTTGGAAAGTAGTGCAATTCCAAGCATCTGTTGAAGATAGCACTCAAGAGCGAGTAGGTTTTGGTGTTAAGCTTCTTTAAGATCAAATTAGATTCCGTCAAACCCGGGAGCCTTCATGTTTTTAGTGTTCTTCAGCGCTGAGCAAATCTGTTCGAAAGTAATCCTATCCTCCGGTGGCACGACACAAGGGGAGGCATCTAAATTATTGACGCATTGCGCAACCCGACCTTCAAGCGGACTTGGGATGTTTGAGCCAAGCAGATGCGATGCAGTAATATGATTACCGATCGCATTTGCTTTCTCCGCTGGGGCTAGCAGAATAGAATCGACAACCTTCAGAGGAGGAACGGGTTTGGGACGCGTATTTAGGACTTTGGCTACCTTCCAGAATGGTCTCGAGCGATCATCCAAATTTTGGATGACACGTCCGAAACTCTCGTTTCGGAGCGATTCCATTCTGGAAGCAATCTGCCGGTTCAGATCGGCCACTTCTTGTTTCCTATCCAGATCACCTGTCCTCTGAAACTGGCGTCTTCGAACATTTCGTAAGCGGATCAAAAGTTGGGTGTGGGAATCAATGGCAACAAACTTACCCCTCACAGGAACTTGTCGGACGCACGCCTCGTCAGCAACGGTTAAGGCTTGTTGCAGTCCCTCCAGTGCACGGTTGATGTCACTGACGGAGTCGAGCGGAGAATTTTCGTCGATGTTCCGGTCCACAATTCGGCCGAACTGTACCCAGTTCACATGGTGGTAATCTTTCCGTTGGTAGGTTGGAGCAGGAACTACGTTGACACCGACTTCAGCCACCACCGGTGAGGTCGTTGTGCGCCACCGGCTTTGACAATGTGATGTTCGTCAGGAAAAAGTCCAGCGTGGACGGATTTCCCGCCGGAGAGATGAATGTCGGTTCATCTGGAAACTGCACCGTGTACAGACCATGCTGGGAGTGGTCGAATAACAGCCGACCGTTCTGATTTCGTTGGTAATTCCTCCATGCCTCGTGGCGCGCGTTCAGGTCCCCTCCGATGACGAAACGAGAGCTAGTACGTGTGATGGCGGTTAGGTCGTTCTTGAATTTGATTGACACCTCGTTACTGGCAGCACACTGTCGAGAGCCGTAAACAGCGATAAACCGGATACTTCCAGTCGACGTTTCCACCTCCACACTAAGGGCCTCGATAACGGATGTTCGGATATGCGGCAAGATGTGGTACTTGATCCCTTTCTTCACGATTATCGCTATTATTGTAGTCGGGCAACCAGAAACTGTCGCCAGACTTTAGGTGGGTCTCGGTTAGAAGGCCCACATCGATGTTTTGCTTGCGGACGAAGTCGGCTAGCTCGATCTTTTTCGTTCTTATAGAGCGAGCGTTCCAGGTGACAACGGTTAGCGCTTTAGACGCCATATTGAATAATAAACTTACCGAGCACTTGGATCTGCTCTGGTTTGCTGCGGCACTGGCGAAGCACACCGGTCATGTTGACGAAGATCTCCATCAGCTCGTCTGCGGAGAACAGGTCGGGATTGTTGCCGTGAGCTTGCCCTTGTATTCGTGGTCTCCAGAATCCAGGGGGGGTTGGAGCACCGGAAGCACCGGGAGTTTCCTGACGGGGAGCTGATTGTGTCCGTGTGGTTGATTGGCTGGGTCTACCAGCAGGGAGTGATGGAAAATCACTCGCTTTGAAAGCCGGAGCAGCTTCCTTCTTCCACCCCACTTTGTTGGTTGTCGATGCCTGCTTGCGGATTTGTTTGAAAACTTCGCGTTTTGGACACTGCCGATCAGAACCCTGATGGTCACCTCCGCAATTGGCGCATATGTACGCGGTTCTCCACTGGACAGTTAGATGTCTCATGGTTCAGGGCACAGTTGCTGCAACGCGCGTTCGTGTTGCAATTCCGTGTACCATGGCCAAAATCGAGGCACCGCTGGCACTGCGTCACGTCACGATGGCCGCCACGATATGGTTCCCAGCGAACGATGATGGAGAAAAGGGATCGGATGGCTTGCAGGGCATTGAGCGTCACCGTCCCTCTCTTGAAGTGTACCAGGAAAAGGCTATCCGGGTACTTTTTAACATTCTCGTTCCTCCTTTTCATCCGGAAGACATCGGTTGGGACGAGCTTGTACCGCTCCTTGATTTCCTCTTCGATTAGTTTTGGGTCGAAGTTCGGAAGTTGAAGGGTTTCTCACCAGGAATGTCATGCGTAAAAAATTCCTCCTTAGAATCTTTTAAAAACGATTTAACCAAATCGTATTCGGCTTTCGTGCGGAGCATCACTTTGATCCCAATTCGGGATAGCTTGAACTCGGCGGCTATGCCCATCGATGCAAAATTGCTACCGAGCTTACTGAGCGGAACGTTTTTCACTACCAGCGGTGGCAGTTTTATTTTTACTGGACTTGATCCAGCAGCTTGGTCTTGGGTACTGTTAGCTGCGGGTCTTGACGGGCCAGCAGCTTGGCGGAGCGCAATAGGAATGTAGGCATCACCAATCGAGTGGCATCCGTGTGATGAGCGGTCGCTTCTGGAGCGAATGGAGTTTCGTCGTTTTCGTTCACGGTCGTTTTCCCCCTGGAGCGATTCGTTGCCCGATGACGCTTCGGACTTCTTTTTCTTCTCTCTTTTTCGGTGCTTTCCTTTTCCTCCTATCTTGCACGATGGACGACGAGCGTACGCGACGGTAACTTCCAAAGAACTACGATACTAATTGCAGCGTAAAACACGACGACCGATTGTGTCGCTGTACAGTGAACGAATGATGGCCTGTCCTTGACTGCCTTGATGTCTCAACAAGTGCAAGCAGGTTATCATGAACCGGATCAGCACAGCTAGCTGGTATTTATAGCTAACGGCCTCTCATGACAATGCGTTGCGTTGGTTTTGTTTACTCTTACGAAATGAGAAGATTTTCGCATAGCTTCCCGGATAAAAATAACCATACAATGACAATACAATAATATAAAATAACATTAACATCTATTGCCGAACGTGAATCTTATTGTTCACGTATTGGATAAATGAAAAATGCATATTGTCATTACAATAGATCTACTATTCACCCTACATGCTAGAGTTTTCAACAATTGTGAAACAATACAATCAATAGTATTTGACTCAGATTTGTTCGGGAAAAAATGATTTTTTCTATAGTTAAGATACATAACAACCCCCTTATTCTATTGTCGATGTCTCAATTAACATTAAATTCTATTGTGGAAACAATATCTCGTATTGTAATCTTATTGTCATGAACAATAAAATTAATTGTATACACTATTGATTCTATTGTATGGTTACAATACATTGAATTGTAAATCTATGAGAATTTTTTTTTCGGGTTACTACAAGTTTTATTTCGTTTCACGCTAAGTTGATTACACTCAAATAGAATGATTATACCCAAATCGAACAGTAAATTAATACTCTTAAAATCATTTAAAGCCTTTTAACATTTCCTTCACACATACTCTGTATACTACAGTTAACAACCTGCCTGACAACCCTAGTAGACACCTATGACATTTGTTCAAACGCATGAATAGGAGCTATAAGGTACAGAGAGAGGTGAAACATATCATGTCCAGTTGTGACTTATTGCAGGGTAATCCAGCTCATTAGAGTGTGAATGCAATAAATGAGTTCACCAAGAATCAAAACCGCGTCCTATGTAGTGTTTACAATTAATAGTATTGTTTATGACAATACGATGGCAATAGGAGTTATTGTTTCCACAATAGAATTTATTGTTAATTGAGACATCTACAATAGAATAAGAGGGTTGTTATATATCTTAACTATAGAAATAATCATTTTTTCCCGAACAAATCTGAGTCAATTACTATTGATTGTATTGTTTTGCAATTGTTGATAATTCTAGCATATAGGGTAAATAGTAATCTATTGTAATGACAATATGCATTTTTCATTTATCTAATACGTGAACAATAAGATTCATGGTCGGCAATAGACTTTAATGTTATTTTATATTATTGTATTGTAATTGTATAGTTATTTTTATAAATAATGTCCTACCGCCGCAACCTGTTTGAAGAGTAAATTTGTAAGAAGGGTTAAAATCTAGGCTCGTGACTGTACGTACTATCGAATCATATGTACGTACTATCGAGGCAAAATGTACGTACTATCGAGGGTGCGCACTATCGAGGGTACGTACTATCGAGGTTACGTACTATCGAGGTATACCTGTATTGAATACATTGAACAGTGCTTTGTATTTTTTAATAATTGATAAAACAATAATTGATAAATAAGGTGTATGGCTAACGCTAAATCTAAATTAGATTTATTTTGATTAGTTTTTTTTCCGGTACACTACACAATAATATTATTATCAACCCAGTATCCGACCAAAATAGAATTTCAAAAAATAAAAGGTTATTCACATTAGGCCGCTATATTTTGTACACTTCACACTGTTCCGGGATTCTACAATATACACTCCTAATTCATTCTTCTCAGTGACTTAGTAGAATTGTATTACTTCTCTTTTTTTTCACATGTTTCCGTGTGATGTATCCTTTGGCTACGTAATCGTTCAGCTTTGCGTACAGTGCCTGTGCTAGGTTGACATCACTCTGCATTCGCCGATCAAGGCATTCCCATCGCCGCAGTGCCATTAGTCTACTGTTCGGAAGCCTGACGTTCTCAAATCGCCACAGAAGGCCGGACTCGTATCGTCCGTTCGTGAATCTGGTCAGCGTTTGCAACATTTCGTTCGCCTTTTGGTCGTCGTTGGATAACAGAAGTTTATGCGGCTTACTGATTCCCAGGCTTTCCAGCGAGAAGTACTGTTTCATGGCCTCGTGCAGGTTCTCGTCTGATTTGGTTTCGCATTGACAAACTTGGTCACTGTGACAGAATTTGTAACTTTGTTGGCGATACAATAAAAGAGGCTTCTCAGTTTGTGAAGACTGTATTTCGAATTACAAATTCCTACAACCAAAGAAATATTGTTAGGTTATAATCACTTTCAGAACTGTACTACTTACTGTAGTAGCTCTTCGCTATCGCACAACAAATTGCGTGTTAACTTGCACGAATCGTTTCGTAGGAACCTGCATTAATAGTTCATAAGTAGTAATTTTAATAAGTATTTAATTAGGCTAAGTAAGTTTTCTGTTTACCTATGTGCTATTACCTGTACGCTAACAAATTTAGGTCCCTAGACTTTTCAATTTTATCGTAGATCCTATTTTAAGAGAGGTTTAAGTTTAATTCAGGAAATAATTCACTCCAGATAAGTCTTACCTTACTTAGCAACAAATTTAATCTTAAGAATATCTACTTTATAGGATTTATAGCATTAACTAACGATAGAGAAAAATAAGATATTGAGCACTAGTTCGTTGTTGTTTACTTCAATATTTTTTCTTCGTCACCCTCGGTTACTCTACGGCCGGTCCTTCTCCGAGTCGGTAGGTGTGGCTGACGTTTGCAGTAGAATCAACCAGGGTTGGACTAGGCTCGCTGGCCGACGTTGCGTACTCAACACTCCCCCCTTCAATGCACCGAAGATCCTTTTGAGTTGCATTGCCATCTACGCCTACGTCGAGCACCGTGAGCTTGAGCGGCCGGTCGTTCATATATTCCGGTAGCGGTTTGCACGGTAGCCCACCTAACTTGACCATCTGGTGCTACCTTGGTGGCAATCACTCGTCCCTTGGGCCAGCAGTTGCGAGGGAGTCTGGCGACGACGATGACCACGATTCCGTAAACCATTTAGATCTGCGAGTCAGGTGAGGGAGGTAGTCGTGCAGCCATTGCTTCCAGAACTGGTTCGCCGCGCTTTGCGATAGGCGCCAATTCTGTTTCAGTTGAGCAGGGTTGTCATCAAAGCAGGACCACGGAAGCATTCCACTCGACGAACCAATGATGAAGTGGTTAGGGGTCAGCACGGGGGACTGATCGTCGTCGACAGGGATTTCAGATAAGGGCCGCGAGTTTACAATATATTCCACTTCTATCAGCATACTGCGTAGCGTTTCATCAGATGGCAGACGTTTCGGGAGTAGCTTTGTCAGGTTCCGCTTGACCGTACGGATTAGCCTTTCCCATGCTCCACCCATATGAGGATACATGGGAGGGATAAAGTTCCCCGTCGTCTGTTATGAACTCTGCCACGATCGCGTCGTAGTCCAGCTCTTCGAGTGCGGTATGAAGTTCTTTATTAGCTCCCACGAAATTCGTACCATGGTCGCTGTATATGGCCTCGGGTACCCCCCTCCTGGCAATTACGTTGCGTAGAGCCATTATACACGAGGCAGTTTTGAGAGAGTGTGCGACTTCCAAATGGATGGCATGAACAGATAAGCAAGTAGCCAAGACTCCCCAGCATTTCTCTACTCGGCGACCAACGGATACCATCATTGGGCCAAAGCAATCCAACCCCATGTGGCTGAAAGGTCGGCGATAGGCTGCGAGACGTGCTAACGGTAAGTCACTCATCAGCGGCGCTTGTGGACGGGCTCGTTCGTTTTTGCAGATTTGGCAGCTATTTCGGACTGATTTGTAGACAGCTTTCAATCGGGAAATGTAATAACGTTGCTTCAGCTCATTTATGATGGTCGCATGATTCTGATGCAGCAATCTTTGATGGACGTCCAACACAATGAGTTTGGTGACACTGTGTTCTCGGGGAAGAATAACGGGATTCGCAGCGCTGCTATCTATAAACTGACAATTTTTTTTCTCCCCCCCCCCCCACCCCCCCCTCCCCCCCCTAAAGGACAGAAGGGACAAAAAAAACTTTTTTGTTTTTTACTTCCCTCCGGTTTTGGAGATTTGGGGAAAGAAATGAAATCTCCTCCCCGTACGAGCTCCGTTGGGCTATCTGGTAGAGGTAGCTTTCGGCCTTAACTAGCTAGGCGTTGGTTAAAGGGCGATACGGTCAAAATTTGGTCAATATCAACTTGACGTATTTCTTTCAATTTTGCATTTAAAAAACCTGAACACCCCTCATTTTGAAGGTGTGTGTGTGTAGAATGTTGCTCCTATTTTGATTTTGGAATTCACTCTTCAGTTGTCAAAATGCCGTCCAAGCAAGAAGAGCAGCGTATCAAAATTTTGCTCGCGCATCGCGAAAATCCGAGCTACTCGCACGCAAAGTTGGCAAAATCGCTAAAAGTTGCCAAATCAACCGTTACAAATGTAATTAAAGTGTTTGGGGAACGTTTGTCGACAGCCAGGAAGTCTGGATCGGGGGGAAATCGAAAACCGGAAGCCGCTGAGACGACAAAGAGAGTTGCCGGTAGTTTCAAGCGAAACCCTAACCTATCTCTCCGAGATGCCGCAAATAAGCTGGGTGTATCGTCTACAGCCGTGCATCGAGCCAAAAAACGAGCCGGACTATCGACTTACAAGAAGGTAGTGACTCCAAATCGCGATGATAAACAAAATACGACGGCCAAAGCGCGATCCCGGAGGCTGTACACGACGATGCTGACGAAGTTTGACTGCGTGGTAATGGACGACGAAACCTACGTCAAAGCCGACTACAAGCAGCTTCCGGGACAGGAGTTTTATACGGCAAAAGGAAGGGAAAAGGTAGCAGATATTTTCAAGCACACGAAACTGTCAAAGTTCGCAAAGAAATATCTGGTTTGGCAAGCCATCTGTACCTGTGGCTTGAAAAGCAGCATTTTCATAGCTTCCGGGACTGTCAACCAAGAAATTTACGTGAAAGAGTGTTTGAATAAACGTCTGCTGCCTTTCCTGAAGAAACACGGTTGTTCCGTACTGTTTTGGCCGGATTTGGCATCTTGCCATTACGGTAAAAAGGCCATGGAGTGGTACGCCGCCAACAACGTGCAGGTGGTTCCCAAGGACAAGAACCCTCCCAACACGCCAGAGCTCCGCCCAATTGAGAAATACTGGGCTATTGTCAAGCGGAACCTAAAGAAGACCAAAAAAACTGCTAAGGACGAGCAGCAGTTCAAGGCAAACTGGCTTTCTGCGGCGAAGAAGGTGGACAAGGTGGCTGTACAAAATCTGATGACAGGGGTCAAGCGTAAGGCCCGGCAATTCGGATTTGGAAAAGCGGAAGCCTAACTGAATATTTTTCCTGAATTTTATGCTAATTGAACTTGAAAAAGAAATTTAATTTGATTTTTTAAATAAACTATTTCACCGATTTACACGCGTTTTCCTTTGACCAAATTTTGACCGTATCACCCTTTAGTGGGCCGTTGGCTCTAGGATTCTTACGTAGCTTCCGCTGCATGTTTCCGATGGCTCTGAATACGTACGCTGTAGTATTTCGAAGAACAGACCACTTGCTGAATCGGTTCACGTCGATGATCGGTTCGCAGGCCTTAAAATGAAGGTGAAGATTTAGAAGAAGCTCAGTATCGTGACTGGAATTTATAGCCCATTCCTTTTCTTGTTTCTGAAGGAAGTCGGGTCCGCAAAACCACCGACTAGAGGAGCTCAGGTCGGGACCGCTTTTCCATTTGGTTCCGTCGTCTGCCACGTTTAACTTTGTTGGAACCCATCGCCATTCTCGTAGATCCGTTGTTTCTAAAATCTCGCTGACCCGCACGCCTACATATTGACTGTATCGCCGATGATCTGAGTGTAACCAGCACATGACGTCCCTGGAATTAGTCCAAAGGAAACGCTTTTGAACCTTAATCGAGAGAGATTCCCGAATGGAGTCTGCCAACCTGACTCAATTTTCGTAAAAAGTGCATCAACTAAATTTTTGTATAGATCCACTTTTTACGAAAGTGAGAAACATTTCCGTGTGAGAAAAAGAGAAAAGAATACAATTCTACTGAGTAGAATTAAACGGGAGTGTAGAAAGCACGCACACATCAATGCACCAGTTGTTTTGGTTTTTGTTGTCAGGTGCTGCTTTAACTTACTCCTATTAGGCTTTTTGACGTTTAATCACCTTTCCGTTCCTGGTACATGCAGAGGAATGATGGTTTGTTTTTCTTCAAAAGATTTTCCTTCTTACTTGCACTCCTTTGATCTAAATGGCGCTGTAGTGTGCG
Source organism: Aedes koreicus (assembly GCA_024533555.2). Lineage (NCBI taxonomy): Eukaryota > Metazoa > Arthropoda > Insecta > Diptera > Culicidae > Aedes > Aedes koreicus. The sequence continues at coordinate 110,451 of JAHHFK020004768.1, read as the reverse complement.
TGCGTTAAACGTTACTAAGCCTAATTTTGTTTTTAATCAGTCAAAATTGTATACACGCTATTTCGAATCTACCCTGTGGCTAAATAGATTGCACTCATTTTTGCAAGCATTGTGGATTTGTCAAAAAATGAGTAAAATGATGAGAGAAATCTACCTTAATTGTGGGTAAATGATTATGATAGAATTTTTTTCCGAGTTCAAAATGGCGGACGACCATCAACAGACAGTTTTAGCGCAGTGACTATTGATTTAAAATTAAGTTAGTGAAAATGAAGTCACTGAGCCACATTCCCTCCCGAAAAACTATCGTGAGATATAAAATCCAGTTCATTTTCTACAGTTCATGTGCGATATTTTATCGAAGGATTTCCGAATTATGGCTGACGAGCAGGCTTATTTGCGAATGGACACCAACGAAAACTATTTGGGTGTCGAAAAGTATCAGCAACTTCTTGGTAAGTGTGTTTTTTTTAATATATGTTTCTCTATTCCAATTCAGTGAATTAATATTAAATTATTGCAGCATACAGCATCACATTTTGGGAATTTGAAATTCAGAAATTTGAATTCATACATGCATATATGTGTTCAACTATATAGATCTATTTTGATTAAGTTTTCCGGAAGTGAACGATTGATGTTTGTTCAAGCCGAAAAATATTAAATAGCTTTATGTTTTGTTAGCTCAATTGATTAAATAATAGCAAAACTGTTTTTATCATTTTGTTCCACATTCATCTTCTCAAAAAATGAATTATTGAGACATTAACGCACACTACCATATTCCTTTCAATCAAAATGGGTAAAGTTTAACCATTCAACAATTGTCAACTTCTGAGTTTACAACTTCACTCAGATTTTTCCACTTGGTTCGAGTACTACTTTACCCATGCCCTTTCGCTCAATTTTCAATACTTCTATTCAATTTTCAACCTACCGTACACTGACGGAACTTTCAACACTTTCTCTTCATATATTTCATTCTAGCAAACATTACTGTCCACTCTTGGTGCCTCATGGTGATGAGCGGACATCTCCTTCTACATCATATATTTAGTTATTAGTACCGATTTAACTAACGGTAAGAATGCAAGGATGTAAGGATGATTTTCGAAAATCCTTGGGAGTCAATTTGGACCAATTTTCATCCACAGTAAGGATGCTGTTGGGGCGACTCACAAAGTACAGAACAGAAGCGAAAGACAACAAACTCATCTTTTCCGGGATAAGAAACGCCGAATAGAGGAATGAAGCGCGAAAAAAATAAGGCAGCTGTATCGTTCTCAAGAAACACAAATGTTCTATAAGCAACACAACGCATCCCACAAATGCTTTGTGCTGCGAGCCAAAGTGTGTCGGGATAAGATTGGAAGTACCTTGACGGATGAACGTGAGGTGATCGAAAGGTGGAAGCACCACTACAATGAACACCTAAATGGCACAGAGAGGGAACATCAACACAGCAGGAGAAATAACTTCATCGGAAGGGTGGACGAGGGAGATCGGCCAGTTCCTACGAAAAACTAAGTTAAGGTTGCCATCAAGCAGCTTAAGAACAACAAGGCAGTTGGGAACGATAGTATCGGAGCGGAACTTATAAAAATGAGCCCGGATGAGAGCAAATTCGAATTGTTTGGCAAGAAACAGCGCCCTCGTGTTTGAATGAAGTCGGGAGACCGCATGTTGGAGCAGAACTTACTAAAGGGTGTTTCGATCAAAATTTGGCCGACTTAAACTTGACGCATTTCCTTTCATCGTTTACATTGCGACCGGAACCGTCAACCAGGAAATTTATCTGAGCGAGTGCCTACGTCTACTGCCTTTCCTGAAGCGACACAATTGTTCCGTTCTATTTTGGCCGGATTTGGCATCTTGCCATTACGGAAAAAAGGCCATGGAGTGGTATGCTGCCAACAACGTTCAAGTGGTGCCCAAGGACAAGAACACTCCCAACACGCCAGAGCTCCATCCAATTGAACAATATTGGGCCATCGTCAAGGGGAACCTTAAGAAGACACAAAAAGCTGTTGTGAGCGAGAAACAGTTCAAGGCAAACCGGCGTTCTGCGGCGAATAAAGTGGACAAGGAAACTGTACAAAATCTTATGGCAGGTAAACGAAAGACCCGGCAATTCGCATTCGGTAAAAAGGAAGCTTAGCTGAATATTTTTCCTGTATTTTGTATTAACTGAACTTGAACTGAACTGTTTGACCAAATTTTGATCGGAACACCCTTTATACAGAAGACAGTGAAGCCTGGTGGAGGAAGTATTATAGGGGGGTGTTTCGCGTGATCCGGCGTAGGAAATCTTAAATGGAAATGGAAGGCATTCTGACTGCTGATCGTCACATTGAAATAATCAATGAAAATTTGGAGGAATGGAGGCTTAAAACGTAACTCGAGGAAAACTTAATTTTCCAGCATGGCGATGACCCAAAGCACACAGTTTGGAAATCAACTGCGGTTTGTCAAAGTAAGTCGCATTAAACTGTTTAACTGGCCACACCAGCACCAGACCTCAACCTTATCGAAACATTCTGATCGATTTTGAATAGACAGGTTGCCAAAGGTGAAGTGACGAACAAATCAAAACTGTTCACAGCTTTAAATTAACCCTGGCCTCCAAAACCTCGTCGAAAACATGTCAAATCGTCTACAAGCAGTGATTCAGGCGAAAGGTGTGTAGACTAAAGGGTGTATTCGATCAGTCTGCATTGTGCTCTCATGCCGTGCGGTTCTATTTTCTATTTGCTGAAGGAAGTGCTATTGCTACCTAACGCTACACCAAATCTTAAACAGCACTTTTCAGTGCTAAATAATACCTACAATTTTTAGATTTCCTCTTATTCCTTTTCGATCCTTGTTAGGCCCTTCGGGTAACCCGGCTTGGATATCGCATTGGAAAATTCCTCTTCGGTCCCTCGGATTCTTATAGTTATCTGCTTGGACGTCGATTTGGAGCAAATTACTCTGCCACTATGGCAAACAAGCGCAAACGAAAAGGGCAATCTAATGATTCGCCTGCAAATCAAATTAATGTGAGTAATCAATTTGATATGCTCACAGATGATGAGAGTGATCCATCATCTAATCAAAATTTGAAAAAACTTTCTCGATTGAGAAAGGAAAAAGTTCCCCCTATTGTGGTGACAATTTCGGATTTCCATGCTTTTCGCAAGGAAATCTTAACATTTGTTGAAGGTGTGAAATATTCCCTTCAAATTTCCAGACGAGGTGAATGCCGTTTGCATGCAGAAACCTTGGACGGATTCAAACGTCTTCTTGAGTATCTTACTCAGAAGAACCACAATTTCTTCACTTATGACACCAAAGCTGAGCGTCTTTTCAAGGTTGTCTTGAAAGGACTGCCCAGTGGTGAATCTCTCGATGAAATAAAAAACGAGTTAATAAAATTACTTGGATTTAGCCCAGTCCAAGTAATTAAGATGAAAATGAAATCCCGGCCTGGCGATGCTCGCAAAGGGATTTCAAACGATTTCTACTTAGTTCACTTCAAGTCAAGTGAACTTAATAACCTTAAGGCTTTAGAAAAAGCAAGCCTTTTGCTCCATGTCCGTGTGAAGTGGGAACATTTCAGGAAGACTGGAGCCAATTTCCAAAGCCTCACCCAGTGCCGTAAGTGCCAGGGATGGGGTCACGGAACAAAGCATTGCCATATGGTTGGTAAATGCATGAATTGTGGTGATTCCTCACACACTAAGGACGACTGTCCTGTGAAGGAAGATCCTCAAAAATTCAAATGTTCAAATTGTGGTGAAAACCATAAATCAAATTTTTGGGAGTGCAAGACTCGCAAAGCAATTTTTCAGTCGCGCACTAAGCGCCAGGTAGGAAACGAAAAACGTTCCCGACCAGCTACTACCCATTCTGCAGCTGTTAACAACGATCAGCAAAGAACTAATTCCTACCAAACCGTCGGTAGAAATAGCGGACAGGTTTTTCCATCCGCAAATGTTACTTCAAACGCTCAACGAGGAGTAAATACAACTTCGATACCTGCAGGTACCAACAGGGTTCAATCTGCAAACCCTACATTCTTACCCAACCGTGTTGTTAACAATGCTCAACATGTAAATGGACCTACCTACGCTGCCGTTGCAGCGGGTAGAAACCAAAACCAAAATTCCCACGGGACTTCTGATGAATTTGATTTAGGTAACATATCCGCTCCTAAATTAGAATTTTTACAGCAATCGTTAATCGATATGATAACCGATATGCTAAAAACTAATTCCATGTTTGAAGCTATCCAAACTGGTATTAAATTTGCCAATAATATTGTCATGACATTGAAGTTCAGTAATGGAGTTTAAGTCTTTAAATATTTTGAATTGGAATGCTCGATCTATCAGAGATAACGAGGATGAGCTATTTAATTTTTTAAAAGTTCATAACGTGCATATTGCTGTTATAACTGAGACTTATCTCAAACCTGCCCATAAGGTCAAAAGAGATCCAAATTATTTTGTCTACCGAAATGATCGCCTTAATGGAGCTGGTGGTGGCGTTGCCATCATTGTCCATAGGCGTATCAAACATCACATTCTTTCTTCATTTGAAACCAAAGTTTTTGAAACAAAATTTGGCCAATTTACTTTTATAGCTGCCTATTTGCCTTTCCAATGCACTGGCCAGCAAAAGAACTGGCTCAAGGGTGACCTCCAGAAACTTACCCGTCATAGGTCTAAATTCTTCGTTATTGGTGATTTCAATGCAAAACACCGCTCATGGAATAATTCGCAAAGCAATGCCAATGGTAATATACTTTTTGATCATTGTTCTGCAGGCTACTACACTATTCAATACCCAAACAGCCCAACTTACTTTTCTTCAGCCAGAAATACCTCAACTATTGATTTGGTCCTAACTGATTCATGTCAACTTTGTAGTCAATTGATTACCCATGCTGACTTTGGTTCTGATCACCTTCCAGTTACATTTGAAATATCTCAAGAAATCATTTCTAATTCCATCAGTTCTACTTTCAACTACCATAGAGCTAATTGGGATCAATATCGAACATTTATGGAATACAACTTTGATCCTAATGTTCCATTGCAAACAAGAAATGAAATAAATAATGCTCTTGAATCTCTGGCTTTCTCAATAAATAGAGCAAGAGCTGCTTCAGTACCAAAATGCGAGGTTAAATTCGATTCAGTTATAATTGATGACGATCTTCAGCTCTTGATTTGTCTGAAAAATGTACGTAGGCGTCAATATCAAAGAACACGTGATCCTGCTATGAAAGTCATATGGCGAGATTTACAAAAACAAATTAAAAAACGATTCTCTGCCCTGAGGAACAAACATTTTGAAAATAATGTGTCAAAATTAGATCCGAGTTCCAAACCTTTCTGGAAACTCTCTAAAATATTGAAAAAACCTCAAAAGCCTATACCAGCGCTTAAGGAAGGTGATAAAATTTTACTCACAAATGCGGAAAAAGCTCAAAACTTGTTAAGCAGTTTGAGAGCTCCCATAATTTCAGTTTGGGTCTTACAAGTCCTATTGAGGATCAGGTTTCCAGGGAGTATCTGAATATTTTCTCACAAGAAAATATTTTTGATGATTCTTGGGGAACTGATTTGGATGAAGTAAAAACTATAACTAAAAATTTTCAAAATATGAAAGCACCAGGTGATGATGGAATTTTCTATATCCTCATCAAAAAACTCCCCGAGAGTACTTTGTCTTTCTTGGTAAAACTATTTAACAGATGTTTTCATCTGGCATACTTTCCAGATAAATGGAAAAATGCAAAAGTCGTACCTATCTTGAAGCCAGACAAAAATCCGGCTGAAGCTTCTAGCTACCGACCAATCAGTTTGCTTTCTTCAATAAGTAAGCTTTTTGAAAAAATAATTTTGAATAGAATGATGCTTCACATCAATACAAACTCAATTTTTGCTGATGAACAGTTTGGATTCCGCCATGGGCATTCAACTACGCATCAACTTTTGAGAGTTACAAATTTAATTCGTTCAAACAAAGCTGAAGGGTGCTCCACTGGAGTTGCTCTTCTAGACATAGAAAAAGCATTCGACAGTGTTTGGCATGAAGGTTTGATTGCGAAACTAAAAAAGTTCAATTTTCCGCTTTATATCATGAAATTAGTTCAGAACTACTTAACTGATAGAACTTTGCAAGTAAATTATCAGAATTCTAAATCTGATCAATTGCCTGTCAGAGCTGGTGTTCCTCAAGGTAGCATTCTTGGGCCAATACTTTATAACATTTTCACTTCAGATCTCCCTGATTTACCTCAGGGCTGTCAAAAATCTTGCTTTGCTGATGACACAGGCATTTCCGCTAAAGGAAAAAGTCTTCGTGTTATATCCAGGAGGCTACAAAAAAGCTTGGATATTTTTACAGATTATTCTCAAAAATGGAAGATTTCTCCTAATGCTTCCAAAACTCAACTTATAATATTCCCACACAAGCCTAGAGCTGCATTTTTGAAACCAAGTAATAGTCATATGGTCACTATGAACGGAGTTCCTATTTCTTGGTCAAATCAAGTAAAATATCTTGGACTGATACTTGATCAAAAATTAACTTTTAAAGATCACATTGAGAGCATTCAAGCCAAATGTAATAAATATATAAAATGTTTATATCCTCTTATAAACAGAAAATCCAAACTTTGTTTGAAGAACAAACTTCTAATATTCAAACAAATCTTTAGACCGGCCATGCTTTATGCTGTGCCAATATGGTCTAGTTGTTGTGCTACTAGGAAAAAAACACTTCAAAGGATTCAGAACAAAGTTCTGAAAATGATTTTGAAGCTGCTTCCCTGGTTCAGTACTATTGAATTACATAGAATTTCAAACGTTGAGACTCTAGAAGAAATGTCCAACAAAATAATTCATAATTTTAGACAAAAATCATTGCAGTCTTCAATTGCAATGATCAATTCTCTCTATAGATAAGAACTAGTCTTAAGAAATCAATAATTATTCTTACACGCAGGCAAAAGGAACCCTGTTAAAAATACTGAATAGACAAGGTAAAAATAATATTAACACAATTAGATATAAATGATAGCATATAAGGTTGAAATGTTAATTACTTAGCAGGATCACCTAGGTTAATATAGGAATGTAAAATAATGTAAAATTTGGAATAAATAAAGAGTTAAAAAAAAAAAAAAAAAAAAAAAAAGGGTGTATTCGATCAAAATGGCACAACGAAAATCTTCTGTAACCTTTGAACCGTATGAGTAAAAAACCTGAAAATCTCAGCAAATCTTATTCATAGTGTATTGTTTACAGTAGTTCCAGTCATGTCGGCGAAACAGAAAATTGTCCGTGAAAAAATGGTGTGCACTTACAATCAAAATCCAGAGGCGTCTCACCGATGGATCGTTAAAAAGCTTGGAGATGCAAATACGACTGTGTCTCGTGTGATACGAATTTTCAAGGAGCGTCAGAGTGCCCGAAGGAAGGAAGGATGGGAGTGGTTATAAAAGTGGTCCAATCGGCAGTAAAATGGCCAGGAAAGTGACGCAACAGAACAAGAACCCTCCAAACAAGTCAATTCGAGATATCGCTAAAAAGTCCAAGGCGTCAGTCAGTTTTGTGCAGAAAACAATGAAACGTGCTGAGTTACATGTTTACAAGGTGCAAAGGCCCCAAACCGGAGCGAAAAGCAAAACATCACTGCGAAAACCCGCGCCCGGAAACTTTACACGAAGTGGCTCACTTAATCGTGTTGCATCGTGATGGATGCTGAAACTTACGTCAAAACTGACTTCCGTCAACTTCTTGGGCAGGAATATTTCATTGCCAAGTCTAAGTTTTATGTTCCGGAGGATGTTCGAATGAAGAAATTATCGAAATTTGCAAAGAAGCTCCTGATCTGGCTTCCGGAACAATCAACAGTGTGATTTACACGGAAGAGTGCCTTATGAAGGCCATTCATAAGGAAGAACAAAGGATCAACTTTGTTTGATCCAACAAATTCACCGGAACTTCGCCCATTTGAAGAATTCTGGACAATCATGAAGACGAAACTTTGCAAACATCCCAAAACTATTACAGGGTAGGCCCAAATAAGTGACGCATGAAACAAATATTGTATCTCCCAGGAAAAGACAAATAATTTATATGTTTCATTGTTATTCTGTTTCTTATGTTTTATTGTTTATGTGTACATATTTACAATTCGATTCTATCGCCTTTAGCTTTAATTATTGCCCTTAGTCTCTTCGGAAAGGCATTACAAGCGGCACGCTTCGATTTTCGGGGATTTCATCCCATGTCTTCTGTATGGTAGCTTTGAATGTTTCAATACCCATTGGTTTGAGATCTCGAAAGTGAGCTTCCATGATTCCCTAAATAGAGAAATCCAGAGGATTTGCATCTGGCGAAGAAGCTGGCCATAATTTCTTAGGAATAAAGTCTGGCAAATTCTTGGTGCACCATGCTTGGGTAATCTTTGCTCCATGAGACGACGCAGAATCCTGTTGAAACATCCATTTGCGGTTACCGAACATCGTTGATGTATGCTTCTTCAAATGCTTTTCCAGGACCTCTTTTACGAAATATGCTGCGTTGATTTTTACACCCTTATCTATGAAAAAGCAGTGGTAGACGACCTTCCGCAGAAATCGCTCCCCAAACCTTGACCGAAGTATGATTTTGGAAGCGTTGAACTGCGCGAATTGAAGAAGAGATATCCTGAATACTCGCTACATAGACCCTGTCATTTTGAGCGTTGAAACTTTGCTGCTATACGAAATTTTTCTCATCCGAAAACACAATCATGGAATCATCGTGCCGACGAAGTAATTCACGGCAACGAATGACTCTGTTCTTCTTATTGGCTTCCGAAAGTCCATGAATTTTTCTTTTCTTGTACGGCACCAATCTCAAATCCTCTTTGAGAACTGATCTGATAGTTTTCCTAGAGACGTCCATATCCTGAGCCAGTTTATATGAAGAACGACAAGGATTTCGGCGAATTCGCTCACGCACCGCCTTTACAAGCCGTTTGGTACGACACTGCGAGGACGACCTGGTTTTTTCTTTGGATCGATGGTTCGCTTCGTCCTCCATCTTTTCAACGTCTGGACGATTAATGTGCGGCATATTCCTTCCTTCCGGGTCTCGGCCAGTATCTGGATGGGACGCTTTCCCGTCAAATGCAACTGCAAAATCCGTTGTCTTTTGAAATCCATATTTTTCTTAGGCACTTCGTATCGACGGAATCTAGCGAAAACTAGCTTGTTTACATATTAATCAGTCCCTCTTTAATATGCTGGCAACCAGATGGCTCTTGCGATGGCTAGAAGATTTCCACACTGAAACAAAATACTGCGTCACTTATTTGGGCTGACCCCGTAGAACTGCAATGGATGGATGTGTCCATTTTGCACCATTAACCCCTAAAAATGTTATATTTAGAAATTTAAATGTTAGCAAGATTGCAACTAACAAGAACTGATGATACGCTTTAAATTTTCTTCAGTAGTAGTGACAGTTTTGCTCAATTAACATCTGAAAATGGCGGACATAAGATTTCAAATCCGTTATAACATTAAATAATAACTCATTTGTAGTTTTTCATTCCATGAATATTTCGGTTTAATTTTTGTGAGTAAATATGTGTGTACCAATTTGATCAAAAACACCCTTTACATACAGAAATATTATTTTCCTATATTTTCATTACAATTCCCCTTGTGAGCACTTTATTTGTTCCAATCAATACTAGAAGAAGTTCAATAACAATTAACATTTATATTTTCAATTGTAGAATTTTATTAATTTCTATGCATGAATAGATACATCGGAAAAAAAGATGAATTTTTGTCGAATACAGTTCCAAATTGTTTCTGAAAATATGAAAAGTATCACTATTTAAGATTATTTGTTAAGGTGAGCACTTTTTTGTTCTTAACTCTTTATTTGTTCCAAATTTATCAATATTTATATTTCATGTTAATATAGGTGCTCCAACTACTACCGTAGGTGAGCACTTTATTTTTTACAGTACTGTACATAGGCATATAGAGGAAAAGTGATCTGTCAAAAACCCAAAAAAGGAGTTGATTCCACGAGCCGAGGGTCCAATAGATACAAAAATTGTTGTTTTTACAAAAAAGGCGCTTAATTTTAATTATAAGACAACTGATGTACATAAACATGAAAACTTGGCTCTGTAAAGATGATTCGATTAAACTTGTACAAATAAATGAATTCATTGAAAAATTAAATAACAATCGTAAATATACTTTCACTTATAAAAAACACTTTAACCATCGTATCAGTAGAACGTTTGTTGTTGGAAAACTAGTAAAATTTAAATTACCACTTCAGTTGATCATTTTTTAAGAATAAAAAATAAAAAACTGAAACACTTTTTCAAACTATCACAAGTAAATGCGAGCAAATTCCTTTTAATTCCACTAGAAAAAAAAATGTCTTAGCTGTTCAATTTTCAATAACTTTTCACTTCTTTTTTTCTTCATTTTAATTTAATTCCTCTACGTGGGATCAATAACAAAATAATATGTGAAAAGTGATTAATTGAATATTCCGGTCAAACAATGTTCAAATATTTAAATAATCAACTCATTCGAGAAAAAAAAACGATTCTCTTTGCATTCTCCAATGTAACTAATATTCAAACTAAAGTGAATGGTTCCATTAGCAATTATATTTATAAGGTCATCATGTTTTCACTAAGCAACCTGATCGAAATGTAAAAAATCTCTCACGGCAGTTCAATGCGAAATGCTTCCAAAGTCATCATTGGAATTTAAGCATGGTGCGTGCTCTGGTGCATGATTCTAAAAATGCATCCGTAGGAAACAGAGTATCTTACTTTACCCACGAAATATAACACAACTGCACGATTTTTGCCGGAATCTAGGTCAGTGATCACCCTTGAATGCGCACCATTACTTCCAAGCTCCGACTGATCCAATTCATGCGTTAATTGACCATATTGTCTAAACCTAAGCACACGTTTCAAATCCAACCTCCGCTGCTCGTTTTCGGTAGCTGGCAGCAACAAGAGTGAAACTTCAAAACGTTCAAAACAAGGGATTACAAACAACCGCAAGCTTACTCGACGATACCTACCCAAACGAAAATCCACTTCCACTCGATCATTCCCGCTCGAGAGCTCGCTGGCATATGCTTCCGAAAAAAAAAACACAAATCGGAAGCAAGCACTTTTGGCATTTGGTTTCACCCTCCCTCCTTAAAACCGATCTGTGATCTCCGAAAAAAAATAGTACCCAACACCCGTCCAATAACACATCGAATCCCCTCGCTTCGTTGTCGTCAGCGTCGATCGTTGGTTAGACATACAACGCATGTAGGTTTCCAACAGCTTCCAAAATCACAACTCAATCTCCCTCGGTCGGAGTCGAAGTTCACGTTTCCCAACCCAACCCAACACTGCACAGATCGTTTGTTTTGCGCGCATATGTTCCACTGTCAGGCAATATCAACTGCAATGCGCACATGAAATGGATCGAATTACATATTTTACCGCAGAATTCAAATGGGCAAATGTTTGTTTTCTGTCTGACTGGCAAGCAGAAACGAAGGAAATAGACATGGAATCAAAAGAACCGGAAAATATGCGTCGAATGAATTGTACGCATGAATGGAATTTTCCTGATTTTGGTTTTGCATTAATGATGTTTTGATTTTGTCTTAATGGTACCTGGTTGGATTCTGGATGGGCATTTGAGTAGTTCATTCGGTTTGCCATGTGGGCAGTAACGGTATCGTCAGATGTTTTGATCGGTAGAACACGAGCTTGAGGAAATGATAGTAGAGTTTTCTTGTCGGAAGCTTGTTTGACAGAATAACCTACCCCCTTAACTTTAATTCGATGACAAGACAATAATGTGTTGTGTCTAATATAAAAAAGACGAATTTATAGTCAAAATAGACTGATTGCAAATTGATCTATTTATAACTTCATTCGAGCAGTTAAAACTGCATTCAATAAACGCAAACTCTGAAAAACAAATACAACAAACCATAACACAGAATCATTTTCAGTTTAACAAGTTTTGTCAATTTATCAAAAAAAAAATTGTTTTGAAACTCTCAAAACAGCAAACAGAAAACCATGCGCTTGGCCTAACTGACAAACGTACACAATTGCTTCTTCCTTAAATTTGTCGACCTTGGAAGCTTGGCTCGTTAATCTACCACAGCCATTTCTAAGAACAAGAGTCCTTCTCTTCAAAAGAATTGGAAGATTTTGTAATACGAGAAATTTACGGAAGAAGTCATTGTTTACGTTTATCAGATAGGCCCTATTGAAAAATCTTTATCGAAATATGGCCCATCAAAACAAATCGATCAATGCCAAGGCACGACAAGCACGACAGAACAAATCAACTATATCTTTCACACTCGCTTCGTATCCCATAATGACGTGACGATGCGCACATATGAACGTGTTGAATGTTAGAAAGAATAGGTTGATGCATTCGTCCTAGCCATATATTCATCACATTGATACTGAAATCCATGTGAGGTACAGCGAAATCCTTAATGATTGCCCCCCTGCAAACTCCCTCCAGTAGGGTTTCTGAGCCAGTTCATGACCAATGGCGCATTGCTAAATAGAAAGATTAGCAGCTCCGACAGGATCGCATACAAACGTCAAACGATAAGTACAGTAGCGATTCCTAGCACATCAAAGTTAAAGTTGTCTGTGTAAGTGTTAGTGATCTGTCAAATGTGGAAGTAGTGTGCGTTAGCGTATATTAGTAAATGCAACTCGTTCATATATTTGACAGATCAGTTTGCTGTAAACACCCAATGACGTTTACCTAAGGTCCGACTCATCAGGCAGTTAACTTGTGTTGGAAGCAAAATTATAGTAAACATTGCTAGGCAAGCGAGCGCCGACGTCAAACTACCCTAACATTCCAAACTGTGAACTGATAGTTTGACATCACCATAAACAGCTGTGCCTTGTAAATAGATATACATTTTGAGGAAACACAAATACCACTATACATTTCTACATCTTACGAATACCGTTAAGCCTGGTGGCCCGGACCTTGTATAAACGCCATTGGTAAACACCTGATTCTTAACGCACACTACTTCATGAAGCTTCATTCAAGCTTTAATCCCTAGATGGAACTGTCAAAGTATCCCTCCAGAAATCGGCAAAGCTGCCAGTTTTCCTATTTTCGTTGTTTGCTCTTACTCTGCGGTATTCCAACCGAACAACTTGATTTTTCGTACATGATTTTTGATCGTTATATACGGATTGTTGTGTGTTCTGAGTTTACTTGAGTGCGACTAAACACTCCTTACAGAGTAGATATAGTTATCCGGGTTTGCGCAGGCTTTTCCATGCGCAACAGAAATTGTTGTAGATTCGTGATTACCATATTTGACCAGAGCTGATTCGTAATCAGCTCTGGTCAAATATGGTATCAGCTCTGGTCAAATATGGTAGCTGAACAAATTCTTTAAGTTTCACAATTTCTATCGATCAAATGTTCTATTATTCGTGCAGAGCTCTTTATTTTGCGAAATTTCCGAGAATAAACCTAAATTGACAATATGTTAAGGTTGTTGTTTCTGCAGTCCGAGAAATCTGATAAGTTTTCTTTCAACACCCGTACTTAGATATTTTTGTCATTTCAGAGAGCGAGTAATGGCACTATAACCATAAGCTGTATAGGGCTAGGACTAAAGTTAATGCTTTAGTCTCAACCGTTTGGAGAAAAAATTGAGCATCTCTTAACCTTCTTAAACTCGATGCTCCCAACGACCATATAAATTAATTTTAGTTCTGTACACCAAACAGGGCATTCTGTTTAACTATTCTCTCCGACTATGCATTTCCCTTTTCCTTTGATATGGCTACGTGGGTTCCCCGTGTCTTCTTAAAGTAGATACCAAATCCTCCCTATCTCCAACGGTTGCATGGACGTGGCCAGGTGAGCGATTGAGGAGTGTCTTCGTGGAGATTATTGCGTCAAGAAACGTATCAGTAACTGTATACGTTCATGATAACATGCAATATCTTCAACAAATTATTCCTCATCGTAGCTCCATCCACGAGGTGTGCAAAAGTCAATACTAATGCTAATGCTAAACATTTCTTCATCACTATTGAGTAGTGACAAGACGCCGAATCGGGCCAAAATAGGGTGTTTTGAGAATGCTGCTTAAGACGGGCCAATGGGTGTTTTTGACGGCACTCTTTGATGTAGATTTCACTGTTAATATTCCCGGTTGGGTGACTTTACCGCACGTGCAGATGGCGATATTTTTTTTCGCAAATTTTTCTATCTTCTATTCTTTAAACTTAGACGCTGGGCTTCCTCTGTCCTTTGTAGAGAAGAATATATTATCAGGGAATGGTTGTTGATGTATGTTTTATCGTCCTGTACGATGCAACCTGTATGTTTGGTTCACAACGAATCATATAGCTTTCGGGCCCGATTTTTCGCTTTTCCAAGCCCTTTATCATCTCGGCGAGTTTTCTTCTGGGCTTTGAAGGACCTCAGTCAATATCTCACTTTAATTTCCTGCACAGTTGACTTAGCTACATTCACTATTTTGGCAACAACTCTGACCGACATGTTAGGCTTCCTCTTGTATACTTTCAGCACTTGTTTTTCATATTGTTTGTGGCGTGTTCTCCCTTTGACAGATTGATTGGCTTTCTCTGATTTGTTTTGCTCTGCAAAAAATGGCTGATGACTAACATATCATCACTAACATATGTGCAATCGTTTCGAAGATGGAGTCGGAAGAACAGCAGCGGCGCAAAGAAATTTTGCGCACGTACCTTGAAAATCCGGATCTTTCTCATCGTGCTATCAGCAGGAAGCTGGAAATGGTACATTCTACGGTGTCTCGTGTTTTAAATCGATACCACGAACGTTTGACCATCGATCGGAACGAAAAAAGGGGGAAAATGGATCTCCGTATAGTGTGAAGGATCGCAAGCGGGTAGTTCAAGCTTTCAAGAGGAATCCCAACAGTTCAGTTCGAGATGTGGCGAAGAAACTGAATCTAACCAAAACTTTCGTGCAAGACGCAAAAAAACGTGAAGGACTACACACGTACAAAGTCCAAAAGGCGGCTAATCGCGATGAACGGCAGAATACGGTAGGTAAAACACGTGCACGGAAGCTCTACACCCAGATGTTGACGAAACCACATTGCCTCGTTATGGATGATGAGACGTGTGTAAAAGCAGACTTCCGGCAGCTTCCGGGGCTCCAGTTTTTCACTGCTCATCATAAATTCGATGTCCCTGAGGACGTTAGAAAGCAGAAGATGTCAAAGTTTGCCAAAAAATATATGATTTGGCAAGCAATTTGCTCGTGTGGAAAGCGTAGTACCCCATTCGTGACAACTGGAACGATCAATGGGCAGGTGTACCTAAAAGAATGCCTCCAAAAGCGTCTACTTCCTATTCTGAGGTCACACGATGGCCCTACGATTTTCTGGCCGGATTTAGCCTCGTGCCATTACTTGAAAGCGGTTTTGGAGTGGTACAAGGCTAAGGAGGTCAATTTCGTGCCGAAGCATCTCAACCCCCCGAACGCACCGGAACTGCGGCCAATTGAAAAGTACTGGGCCATCACGGAGCAGGCACTTCGGAAGCATCCTAAGGAAGTGAAATCGGAGGAAGATATGAAGAAAAAATGGATTGCCACGCAAAAAGTTGGTCCAAATGTTGTACAGGACGTTATGAGTACCAGAACCAGACCCGACTTGGCTAACAAATTAAAGACAGCTAACCGCCATCTCCAATTCTCCATCGCCGCCCACAAAACCTCGCGGTTTCACCGTAATTCTTATAGAAGGAGCCTGATTCGACGTCTAACGCCAGTAGTGTCCAGTCACCGTTCGCCAACCTGATCTTTCCGGTATTCTGCGTGACTCATCGATTCAGGCAACCCGATTTACCTGTGTGGTCTGTCCGTCAACACAATCGAAGGGCACACGGGGCAGGATGAGGGAGCTGCAGCTGACTTGTAGCGAAGCCAAGTGGAGTTCAGAGGACCCTGGCCCAAGGAGGAATATCAGGGCTAACGGAAGGACATCAGCAACTGGTGGTGACAGGTGATAAGACAAGCACTAGAGGTAGGATAGAACATAAGAAAGTGGGAGTTCGTCCGGTCGCAGACCGTCCGTGAATTGAGAAGTGAAGGTAGAGACAGAAGAAAATCAGGGGCTGGATAGTCTAGATGAAAATGAAATAAATTTTGGATCAAGAAGTACCAGCACATCGATCCCAAGCTCGGTCCCAAACTTAATGAATCGCCCCTAAAAACATAATTCACAACGAACAACCCATCAAACATTTTGTCAAAATAACACAGCAAATCAAAATAAAAACATAGATTCTAGTACCGAAAAATGCAAGAATGTATTGCAAGGTATAAGCTACAAAGTGTAAGGTGCAAGGTGTACTTATGACCAATGGGATTCTAAAACAGTGAACCAATTTTAAGTTGCTAGTTTCCTAGTGATTGTTGCTAAGAGTGCTTTTAAAATCCGTAATAAAGTGGGTGTTTTATCTGTAGCGAACGTGTACGTGTTTCCTTGGTTCGCGGTTTGTCACGAGCGTGTGCCGGTCCCGAGGCTTGAAAACCGGGGTCTTATCAGTGCTGGGAGTAACAAACCTCTTGCAGGTTCCATAATCCACATGCACTTTCGAGTCCAGGTTGAGTATTATTTATACATTCTGTGAACTTTCAAGTAAGGATTTAGTACTGGTACTCTCCGTGAACTTTCAAGTTTAGATTGAGAACTTATCAAAGACATCAAATTCTTTATCTAACATAACGTAACACTCTTTATAACATCAGTATTTTAAATATGATAAAATGATATTCCATATCTTCTACATGGAGTGGTGGTATGTTTTGCGGTCTCAAAACGAGAATTCGAGTTTGAGGCTGAATGGTAAGCACAAGTTACCTTTAGCTTTAGCTTTATTTTAAAGCCTTTCTGGTAGTTGCCGGTGGCTGGTTCTTCTGTAAGCACAAGTAAAGAAATAATTTCCAAAAATTTGTATCAAAATGTAATCAATTATCATCCTTCAACACAGCAGCGTGTAAAAATTTGAATGTAAAAACTTGAAAAAAAAAGTGTTTTTGAAGATGTTTAGAAAGACAAATTTTCTCAGCACCATGAGGCTCTAGGAGTGGACCGAACATTGCTAGAACGAAGATATGAAGAGAAAGCAGAGCAGCAAAGTTACTGTCCACTCTTAGAGCCTCATGGTGATGAGAAAATATTTCCTTCTAAACATCTTCGTAATTCGTTACTCCGCGTATGGAGGATAAAAAAAATAACAATTATGAAGAGTAGTTTTTTTTTTTTTTTTTTTTTCGTTCAGTTGATTTAAGTTTTCATAAGAGTTGAATAGAAATACCTTCAGCAAAGGTGTGGCCCATTTGGTATTGGAACAAACATTTTTTATTCTTACAGGCCTAGTGGTCGGATTTGTAAACTATGACATCTTATGTGTTCTCTATAACAATAACAACATCAGAAGTTTTTTTTTCGCGGTGCAGTTCGAACGTGTTTCAGAGAAATAAAAAATGGAAGAAGAAGGAAGAAAAATAATTGTGCGCAATCATTTGGAAAAACCTTCGTGGTCTGGGCCAAAACTTGCTAAAGTGTTGGGTTTTCCTCGAAATACCGTGTGGCGTGTTTTGAAAAAGTACAGAGAAACTTTGTCGACGGATTGCAAGCCTCAAAGCAAGCGTCGGGCGGGTACTGTCAACCGTCAACTGCGGAACAAAGTCATCAAGAACATTAAGGCAAACAGCAACATCTCAGACCGCGATTTGGCCAAAAAGTTTCGCGCCGCACGCAGCACCGTGCAACGGATTCGTCTCCGGGAAGGCTTCAAGTCATATCGTGCCTGTAGACAACCAAATAGGGATAAAAAACAGAACAATGTGGCCAGAATCCGTGCCAGAAAACTGTATGATCAGGTGTTGACAAAATTCAATGGTTGTGTCCTCATGGATGATGAAACCTATGTAAAGGCCAATTTCAAACAGCTACCGGGACAAACATTTTACTTGGCTACGGCTCGGGGAGATGTTCCAACCAAATTCAAGTTTGTGTTTTCAGATAAATTTGCACGTAAATACATGATTTGGCAAGGCAGGTAGGAAGACAAAGGTTTTCATCACTGATAAGACATTTAATTCAGAGCTACAGATTCAATGTTTAAGCTTCTAGCAGCATTCTGATCAACTTCTAATAAAAAAAACTTTGAAGTTCACGAAAGGTTCATTCAAGAGGTTATAGAGAATGCTATTCAGCTCAAAAAGCACCTCAAATGAGCCCAACCCAACCAAGAAAAAAAAAAAAGACATTTATATTCGAAATTTTTGTACTTCTCATGTCCCGCCGCAAATTTATTTTAAGAGTCCTGTGTTGTGAAACGATGATTGAGTTCAATTTGATGATTTTTTCTAAATTAAATTAAATTTTTCATAAATACTTACTACCTAGTCTCCTATTCGAGACCTCCTCTTTAAAATCGGGAAACTTGCCATTGTCCCATGTAAACGAGGTGCGTTTTGCTATGATTTTACTATGATGCTTATGCTTATATTATGCTATGATGACTCGATGTGTTGATTCCATACATTAGTACTTTTTTGTTCCCGATAATCTTATCTGACCTAAAAGTCTCTAATTAGTTCATCTAGAACTCAATCTAAACCACAAATTAGTTAAGTTTACCTTGTTGAGTGACAGCTTAATCTTCCGCGTCCCATTTAGCTAGCGGTTTTTTTTTTACGATGGTAATAAAATAAGCCAATCCTTGGTTTTTTTTTTAAATCCATTTTTTGGCTCTTGCATATCGTCAAACTTGGAGCACAACACCAGATCACTCTTCAAATGTAAAATTTTTTAAAACATTTTTTAAAGTGTTACTCAGAACTTTACGTGTACTCCAAAACGTAGGAAAGTAGTTCAACATAAATGTAGTGTGATCTTTTGCGCTGATTAACGGTACGGTTAGTACTTTTATTGGACTTTGTGTTAGAGATTTTTTGAAGTTCAAAGCATGTTCTCATCTAACAACAGATGAACTTGAAGGTTGAGGTGAATAGCAACAAGAAACTTTTCATGAACTTTCAAGTTGCTTTAAATGTTAATGACACTTTAAAAAAAATCAGGTTCTGCCTGTATGTGAAGTGTCTTGTTATCCAGCAAAAAAGTTCCATGGAACTAAATTTCAACTAAATGTGAACTTCTGAGTTCTCATCTCAAATGAAATTGGAACTTTTGGTTGCTTGGGTTATGAAGAGGAAGCTGAAGGTGAATAGCAATGTCATCAAAAGCATCAATGAATTGAGAACCAAGTGGAATAAGATTGCCAAAACGATGGATGCAAATTATGTGCGCCGGTTGATGAAACTTATTCCGGGAAAAGTCCGCAAATTTCTTCGAAATCGAGAAGATTTTTTTTTTTGTATTCTCCCTCTAAAGTTCACATAAAGTCTAACATTTTAGTTAATACAGAATACATACTATTTTGTTCATGTATATCCGAAATATGTGCACTAGTCTATGTTCCAATTCTAACTGGGCCACTCCTTACTTAAACCATCTTTTTATGAACTTTAAAGTTCACATTTCTAGTTGTTAAGCATACCGTTAACCATGGAATGTGAACTGGAATGTTCGGTTATTTACTTAAAAAGTAATTGGCGTATTATTCTATTTACAATCCCCCGTTTACCTGATTAGGCCAAAAATAACCCCTTTATCTGAACTTTTGGTTGCCTGGGGGATTATCAGAATCCAGCTTTTTATGGGTATTTCAAGCACACATTCGACGGTTTTGATGGTTAAGATTTATTTGCCTCGTGATGGCTTCCCATTGGCCTTCCGGGAAACCTTTGACGCAGAAAGGCGAAACCTTCTCAAAAAAAGCCTACCAAATCGCATCCATCGTCATTCGTAGCAAGTAGAAGGTGGCCACTCAAGTAAAGAAATATGGCAATCATTTAGCGGGATCGCATAATTTGCATGCTAAGTTACATTTTCAGTCATTCTTAGACATTCAATCAGCAGTGTTACGTCAAAATTCATGGAAGTAAAAAGGAACGAAGCCACATTCAGACAAACAAGCTGAGGTAATCTTGGAATGAGCCCAAAACAGAATGAGAGAAAGTAAAATGTAGCTTTCATTGAATAAATCCTACTAAATAGCTTGCTTCGTTTCCTGCATTCTTAGAAAAAATCATGTGAACTTAAGTCTTTTTGGATAAAAAAAAAACTGCTACGGATATAAAGTTGGTCGAATACCATGATTTAAAAATCCACACTTCAACCGCTAAGCAACGTATGACTGATGCTGGTTTGCATGGTCGTCGACCGAGTAAGAAACCACTCATTTCCGCGAAAAATAGAAAGGCCCTGGTTACCTTTCCTTTTGCCCACCAACAATGGACTCACGAAGATTGGTCCAAAGTACTCTAGAGTGACGAAATCAAATATTATCTGTTTTTTCTGGACGAAATAAAGTACGTTCGCAAAACTATAAACCGCAGAAACGAAGTTCGGTTCCAAGTTCCGACTAAGAGCATGGTGGAGGTAATTTGATGGTATGATGTTGTTTCTCCAACAAAGGTGTTTTACCATTGGTACGTATCAACGGCTTCAAAGACCAACTTGTACATAGAGATATTTTTAAAAATCACATTGCCATTCGCCAGAAATAAAATGTCGAAGAATTGAATTTTTCAAAAAGATAATTACCAAAAACATTGTTTATTTTAAGAAGGCAAAACTAAGGTAACCCATTGTGCACTTGTTGGAAGAGCTCGACATGCTGGAAGACCAACGTCATCGTCGAACAAACACAGTCCAACGAGGAGCTGTCTAGATACTGAAAATGCAATTAAAGTCATTTATGAACTACTGTTCCCTATAATACATTGAAAGGAAGTACTCTTCGACCGGAGTAGGAATCGTACCCACCATCTCCAGATTGGTAATATGCCTTTACCAACAGGGCTATCGGAAACCCCTTAATACATCATACATAATCCATGTGGTCAATTGCTCTCAACTCATAGTCTTCTTTGAAAAACTTCGACTGTTGTTTCATGAGAACTTCCCATTCCATTTTATATATTGTCTAGCAAATATAGCAATCCAGAGACAGCTAACCATGTCCAGTTGTGTTGTTTATGCTTCACTAATCAAGCAATCCAATCCCCATGTCTTAAGGTGATACTGGACATTGTGTAATTTTTGCTATCTTTTGTCTCTTAATAACTTCTCCACCTCGAGAATTCGGCAATGAAAAACACAATATTCAGGGAATGGACATTGCTGAAAAAAATATCACAGTGCTTGCTTGCACACATTTTTGTATATTTTCCAGATCCATATCAAATACATTAAATAGCGAGGAAATGGCTGCTTTTTTCTTACCTGTCCCATATTTCCGTAGGTTAATATTCTTTAGGTGTTACTGTTGCTGTTTTGATGTTTAAAAAATATGAAAATTATTGTATTTGTGGGGCATGTGCTTAATTGCTCGGAAGAGGGCGTTTCAGTACTGCCTTTCATTATAATAATAAATATTCGTTGCAACATCTGTTCGTAGAAGTTTAGCCACACGTAGACCGCCTTCCCCTTGAACAAAGTCCCAAAGTATAACGAGTAAACAATGGCTAATTTATTGTCTCAGCAAATCACTGCTCTTCCCTTAGTGCCGTCCACAGTCCCAACCAACCTTAGAATCTCATTTCTACGAAGTGTTACCATTGCTTCCTCCCCCATAATCGACGGTACACACCAGTAGAAGGTATGTCCCTATGTAATGCATTTATAAACGAATCTCTTACCGTCTTGCTTCAACACATGTTGCTCTCTTTACGACCTTTATGTTCTGAAGAATGACTACGACAGTTTTCGTCCGTTCCATGCGTCAAATACGAGTTTCATAACGAATAGTATGTTATCCATAACCGTTTTTTTTTAATCCACAACCATCGCTGTTCATCCGCTGAATAATTTTGAAAACAGTCGTTTCTAATCGATGCTCGAAAAAAGATCGACAGCACTTCTTGAATTTTACTTTTATTTCGTAGAAAAAATTCAAATTTCACTCACATAAACGCTGTAGAGGAAAAATGGTAAAACGACACAAAACATGTGTGACTCTGTTATCTATGTTCACTATATTCGTTTCTTCGTTTCTTCCGTCGATTTTCGGTTCCAGCAAATGGGTCTGCCTTTCCCAACACCACGGCGTGGCATCAGAATACCGAAATCCGTCTTGCCACTTCCTTTGTCCCGCACGCAATTATGAATGAATGTGTGTTTAATTTTAATTTTCCCGTATCGGTTCACTGCGGCATATTTTCTCCAATCATCTCATCTTCGGTCGGCACCATTACAGCACTGCACGCTGCAAAGCATCAAACAACACACAACGCACTAAAGTAAAGCAAATAACAACAAGCATCGGTTTTTAATTTTTTCGATTTTCACCAGCAACGCACAATCGCTCGTCGCGAAAAACGCAAAATTTGACCATAAATCACCAGCAAGAATAATTCCATTGTATGCAAATAGCAGTTCCGAGGTGTGCGCAGAGGAAAATACACAAAGAGCCGACAACAGGGTGAAAGAAAAACCTCAAATCAGAACGAGCGATGATCCTTACAACAAACAAGCGACCGAGAAGCGCAAACACAGCACTCTTCAAATCACCCACGAGCGCGATTTACTAACAAAAGAAAAAAAGGACAGCCGTACATCCAAACCGGTCGAAGGTTGCAACTGAACTGAACGGAATGCCGACAAAGACCCGGCACTTGGATCGTATGTTTTACGCACGCAAGGGAAAAGAAACATGGAGAGGGAGAGAACGATCAACAGAACGACCGAGCGCGATCGGTAGCATAAAAGCATAATCTTTTTTTTCTTATGCTGATGGAAAACATGCTTGCTGTGAAAAGGTACCACACTCAACAGCTGTGGGCCGCAGCACGTCGCCTGGCGCAGAGCAAACGGAAGCACCAAGTAAAGTGGAATCGAAGAAAAACAGAGAGCATAGGGTGGATATACTCTCCCTCTCTCAATTCTTGGTGGAGAATTTATGCCGATGGTGTTGGCTGTGTTGCCAACTTTGAGTTTAATTTGGCACCAGCTTCTCTTGAAAATAGGAATCAAAATAAGAATCTGTCGGAAGTTGAGTTGCATTCGCACGTTACCCGGATAAAAATAACCGCACAATTACAATTCAGTAATATAACATAACATTAAAATCTATTTCCAACCATGAATCTAGTTTTTCATGTATACAATGTATGGAAAAGGATTTTATTATTACAAAAGATCTCCTGTTCACCTCATATGCTTGAATATTCAACAATTACGAAACAATACAATTAATAGTAATTCACTCAAATTTGTTCGGAAAAAATGATTTTTTCCATAGCTACACACCAAATCTTTATTTTTAAATGCAGTATAAATATTGCGGTTTTCATCAGTGAAATAGAATTTCTACACAGAAAAAATTCTTGTAGTAAAAACTACCATTTTACCCGACTATGCCTATCTTTAAGACTACACCATTAATTTTTTTCCATTCCCCCACCCCACCCACCCCCCCCCCCCCCCCCCCCACCACCCCGCCGCCCCACCAACAACCCCCACCCCAAAACCCCACACCCCCACCCCCCCCCCCCCCCCCCCCCCCCCCCCAACCCCCCCCCCCCCCACGCACCACCACCCCCCCCCCCCCCCCCCCCCCCCCCCCACCCCACAACCCACCCCCACCCACCCCCCCTCCCCCCCACCCCCCCCCCCCCCCCACCACCCCCCCCCCCCCCCCCCCCCCCCCCGACACAGTCCCAACCCCCCCCCCCCCCCCCACCCCCCCTTTCCCCCCTCCAACTCTCGGCGACAACCACCAATCACCCCCCCCCCCCCCCCCCCCCCCCCCCCCACCACCCCCACCCCCAAACCCAAAAAACCAAACCCCCCATCTCCCCCCCAAAAAAAAAAAAAAAAAAAAAAAAATAATAATTTCTCCCCCAAAATTATGCAACCAAAAACCCCAATTTAACAATTTTTTTGCATTCACTGGACACCCTTTACCATGAAATTTCAGTCAAATTTACTACGTTTATGGTACAACCTTCAACATTTGTGGTATATTTGACAGACCTCATATTGATATCAACCGCACCATGGTCGATCTAATCGCAGGCATGGTAAAATCAAACGCATTTATAGTCAGGTTAAAATATTTGGTGTAGCGCTTAATTTAACCCTCGAAATGGTTGTTTCTACTGCGGGTTTATTTTGCGTGTAGATATCCGTCAAAGAACTACAAGGTTTTAAGCAATTCGTATGAAAATATTACTGAACATTTGTACTTATTTTACATATGTATTTTGTAAACTAATGAATTGTCATTGAAAATCCACTGTTCAGCAAATGCTTTACCGATTTTCAGTAAAACCATAATAAATACTGACGCAAAATGTGAAAATCACTGGACCAGAACTCGAGAGTGTAAATCACATCTGTCAAACTTCTACCATTTTCGCGTGCTGTACAAAAGAATATTTTCTTTGATTCTTTCCATTGATTTTCTGAACAAGTTAAAGGCACCAGACTTATTTTTTTCTTCTTTAACATTTCAAGCTTATTGCGTTCACAATTAGCTTATTGCTTGCTCTCAACTTAGTGTTCTAAATGCACTTCCACAGTTATTAATTAAGAGCTTTTGATGCCAAATACCATTTTTGCATTAGTATGATTGTATGGCAAGTACAATCATACGCTATGCCCAGGGAGTCGAGAAATTTTCCTTTACGAAAAATTCCTAGACCAGACTGGGAATCGAACCCAGCCACCTCCAGCATGGTGTTGCTTTGTAGCTGCGCCTTTACCAACTGAGCTAAGGGATCATGTTACTAGTGGCCTCGGGTGTTGAGCGTTAAGTGCCGAGAGGAAGCAACACGTAATTTGAGAAAGCAAGCAGCAAGAAGAAAGAAAGAGAAAAGGCCCCGCAGCGCTTTTTCCTTTGCGGTCCTTCTACACAAATTTGGTCTTTTCGCCTACGCATTCTGACGTGACCCCCCTCAGCGTTTTCACAAAAGTACGGTATTTTGTGAACAAGGCCCTATTTCGTGGTGCCCATAACCTATTGAGGGATTTGAACGGAAGCTTTTATTACGTCTGGTTGAAGTCTTAGTTTCTAACGAACATATGAAAAATAACAATTGGTGATTTTATGATAGTAATGAGTAAAAGAGTGGGCAATTGCTTCTATGCTAACAATTACCTTTGAGAAACCACAACACACAGAAAACCTTATTAATTTGAAACTACTGAAAGAAAAACTCAATTACAAAGTTTAATACCCAACACGTTTAAGGAAACAATTGACGTAGTTAGTAGCATTCCTCCAGGCATAGCCATTCAAGCTTGAATTTCAGCGTGTGTAAAATTCCATAACCAAATATTTAAAAAAAAAAATCGCCAAATAACAATAAGCAACTAGTAGCCGTTATCTCGTCTGTTCATCTGTCAGTTTTGATGCAGTGACAAGTCGACTAAGTGAACTTCTGCTGCTATTGCTTCTTTGTTCTTTCTTAGCTTTTCCAGATTATTGCTTTCACAATTCGCTTATTGCTTGCTCTCAACTCAGTGGTCTTTTCCGACTGAGGTAAGGAAGGCTCCGCAAGCGATTGCTAACGTTTTTTAATTTTAAAATTTGCACAAAGTTATCGATTAATTTTTTTTTAGCCGAGTGCTCGACACTGAAGAAGTCTGTAAGTCGCAGATAAAAATAGGCCAATCTGTCAAAGGGTCAGTTTTTTCTATTGGAATTTAAAGGAATTTACTCGCATGTACTAGTAATGCTTTAAAAAAGTGTTGCAGTTTTTTATTTTTCTAAAAAATATCAAGTGCAGTTAATTTAAATTTTCCCTGTTTTCTAATTAACAATCTTTCTGCTAATACACTCGTAAAAGTGTTTTTTTTTTCAAGTTTTTTCTCAAAAGTGAAAGACAATTAAAACTTGATTTTACAATCTTCCCTTACAAATCAACAAAGAACAGGATAATAACAAAAATAATTATAATGATGTGATGTATGGTTAAATAACTTTTTAGATGAACTATAACCGATTCAAATTGAAAATTGTCCAAGAAGCTATTTATTCACAAAAATCCATTGGAGCTTATGAGCTCATCCCAAGTAACCACAAGCATTATATTATTGCACTTATTCAACCCAAAATCAACATCGGTAATGCGGGATTGCATCAATTCAACAGTTGTCAAGTAATGAAGCGTTAGATTAGCTTTAAGAATATAATTATGCATTACCAATGCAATAATGCTACTTTAGCAATGTCTTATGGCATTACAAAAGATATAGCATTAGTTCGATCTTAGTGGGGCCCTTTTCAATTTTAATCCAACTTCAATGATGCATTAGACGTAATACATATGCCCAATAAATGATCGATTTGAGACTGTATGCTAATTTTATAACGATTGAAGTAAAATAGTCGGAAAACATACTCCATTGCTTATTTTTACATCATTTCCTAAATCTAATGCTACAAAATCCGGAAAAGACAATGAAAAATGTAATTAATGCGGTTATTCAAACTAACGCATTGTAAACAAGCTCCCTGAAGTGTCAAATAACGGAGGTTGGCGCATTTTGTGCAATGATCTATAAAAAGATGACACTAGTTTACAAAATAAATCAAAAGTGATTAACTTTATAATTCAACTAATGTTTCTAATGTTAAATTTTATGCAGAATTCAAAAATGCCATCAAAAAAAATAAGAGTAGAACAGTTTTTGAGATATGGATTTTTGAATAAATGAACAAAAACACATTTACTTAAAATGAAATATCCAGCGCGTGAGATTCAATTTCAAATATTTTGTCATCAAATGAAGCAAAATAAAATTTAACACCGATTTTCTGAGTATTGCAATATTCTAGGAATAATAGTTTCGACGCTAGTTATAAGTATATATAATTTTTTGCAATTTTTTTTGGAGATTTGTAAAAAAATTGTGCTAAACATATGATTAATACCAAAATAACGTAAACAAAAAAATATATTGTATGTGCAACTTAAAGCCAAAAAAAGAAAATTAGGGCTCAATGGTGAAAATCGGTTGAAAAATGAGGAAGTTATGCTGGTTTTTGGAGATAGTGCAGAAATGCGGGAAAAAACAGAAATTCGAAGGAAATTCGCCCATCTCTCTCTCTCTCTCTCTCTCACACACACACACACACACACACACACACACACACACACACACACACACACACACACACACACACATGCGCACGCGCGCGCCACATTTTTTTTGTCATTCTTGAGCACTATAGACAAATTTCTTTAAAATAAGTTTATTAAAACTTAAAAATGATTCAAACTTGAGCTTCGTCGTTTATTCGTCGTTTTGGTATCTCTAACTAGAAACCAACAGTAGTCACCCAGCATTGATTCGTCCCATAAGCCTTGATATCGTCATTCTATTTGCTTCATTTGTTGGTGGAATCGTTCACCGTGCTCATCACTTTCGTCGCCAAGATTCGGTGGGAAGAAATCCAAATGTGAGTGGAGGAAATGGATTTTCAATGACATGTTCACACCTATAGTCATGAAGAGCAGGGGTATAAACAAACTACATAAAACAAAGGTAAAAAAAAAAATTATTTTTTTATTTAATTATTACCTTTTTTCTTATACACATTGATTGTTGTTTTTGTATTCTCCCAAGCGCGGAAGTAACGATCTTTGATGAAGTTTGTCAGAAGCAGATAATTTCTCATCTCCATGTGAAGCGCTAGGAGTGGACGGTAATTTATTGCTAGAACGAATAGACATGAAGAGAAAGTGTATTGATAGTTCCGTATAGGGCAACGGCAGGCTTTGAAAATTGAAAGATACAAGAAAGATCCTTGCCTATCCTGCATGGGGTAGTATGGTAAAGGGTTATGTGCCTGATCGGATACTACCGTTAAATGCCCCCCTTTTTTTAAACCAATTTTTTTTAATTTTTAAAACAGCCCCCTGTCCCCCAACAAAACACTACCACACCCCCTCTTCCTTTTTTTTTCTTCCTAACAAAAAATAACCCCCATTCCTAGCACTTCGCATGGAGATGAGAAATTATCTGCTTCTGACAAACTATTTTCTTATAGTTTTCATGCAAATTCTCAATAACTTCAACATGATCCGCACTTTTTTACTGTTTCCTAGAAAATTCATAATAACCAGTCGAAATGATTTCCACGCTTCTTGCTCATCAGGAGCCAACACTGCGAAGAAATGTTTGTCCTCAATCAATTTTTTTTATTTGAGGACTTACCCACGAAAACACCTTACTTAATCTTTGCATCTGATATGTTTGGGAATACTGATTTCAGATATTCAAATGCAGGTCCATTCTTTTCTAACGCTTTAAAAAAAATTCTTGAAGAGTCCAAGTTTTATATGCAACGGTGGGAGAATAATTTGATCTTTATCCACGAGAGGAACACATTTCACGTTTTCTTTCCCAGGAGTCAAACTTGTCCTCTTTGGCCAGTCTTTTTGAACGTAATGCTCCTTACGTGCTCGGCTGTCCCATTTACAGAGAAAGCACATGTATTTTGTGTACCCCTGTTGTAACCCAGTCAACATGGCAACTGTAGGGAATATGATAGGTTAAGTTAATTAATAAAAAAATAAAAAATAAAAATAAATCAAACTGCAATACATAATTTGTCTCAGTGTAACACAAACTCCGACGATAGAATCTTAAGGGTCACCCACAATTGATACGTTGCGGATGCGTTGACGTAAATTTGACAGAAAACCTATGGGAAAACTGTCAAATTCACGCAAACGCATCCGCAACGTATCAATTGTGGGCCAGCCTTTATCGGCTCCGTTAATTTTTACGCGGTAGGTACATATAGAGCTTATTCGATGGCTGAATGAGAGAGTGTACCTACATGTGAGTGAGCGAAGCGAGTGCACCGACTGCTTAGCGTACAGTTGAAGATCAGAGAAGCTCCCGAAAATACGAGGTGAGAAAGTATTAGTGATTGCTCGCCTTCCACCACGAACCAAGAACCGTTTACGAGTTGGCCGACTTACGAGCGTAACAACTGCGAGAGTGCTCCGTTGTCGGGCCGATACTTTTAGCAGCACATGACCCGAAAGATTTCGTGATACGAAGAAAAGGAGAGAGTTCAAGACACACGAACGAAAAGGTTATGCCATGCCACTTTCAAAAAAACAAGTCAGTTTTTGGACGTACGTAGTGGAAAGCAGTAGATGTTCCGCAAGTACACGTTTCAAAAAACATGGACAGCGGACACGACAGCAACAACCTTAAGATCGGAGGAAATCTTCCAAGAGTGTTGCTTATAATTTATCAAATTCAGCAGCAGCGCCATTGATTCATATGATTCCTTCAAGTTAACAGCATGAACCAGCGGTATCGAGGGTTTCCTGTTCCCTTGATGCAGTAAAATAGCCTTCAAACTCAGTTTACTGCTGTCGATAAACAAACTCCATTCACTTGGATTGTGATGCTCCCCAAACTCTTCGAACAAACCGTTTACATCTCGGCAAAAACTAGCGTTATTTTGTTTGGAGAAGTATTTAGCGAATTGTTCATCACGATTTCTGTAGTACGAAATCGTCACACCAGGCTCTAATAAATTTCTTTCTTTTAAGCGTGATGCAAGCAGTTCAGATTTATTTTTCGACAATTTCAAATCACGTATCATTGAGATCTGCTTGGGAAAATAATGATGGTTTTGTTTCAAATTCTGTGTCGCTTTGATCTGCGTCCTCGTTCTCCAGCTGGGCAGTATCTTCAAATGAAGACTCCCCTTTTTCGTTTTGGGCAAATAGGGTACCAGTTTGAATTCGAATGTGGAGTTGGTTTTTCTACGGATTGCACATCAGCATACTGCACCGACTTATGGCGGCCATATTGTTGAACTTCGGTGAGGCAGAAATAACAATCCGTAGCATGGCAAAAGGGTTCATTCCAAATAACTGGCTTATCAAAGGACAAATAGCGGCTCTATAGTGACAGAAATGAGAGTATATAACAAATTTAAATGGGACTAGTGGTAAGTCATACGTACCTTTTACCTGCTATCCACCTAGCCAGGCATGTTTTGCACGAATTATACAGAACGTTAGGCACCCATGGTTTATCCAGATTCTCCGGACAAATTTCAAAATAAAAACGGAACGCAGATTGAAGAGAAGTAGTGAATTTTACCGATCATTTTTGCATTTGATTTCCGGTTTTGCAGCGCACATTTTTCTCACTCCGATAACTGAACAACGAACTGTCACAATTTGTTTTGTTTTGAAGGGTTACCAATAGCTATTAAAATAAGGTGCCAGAATATCTTACCAAACAATAGAACAGTAGGTAAACCAAATCGCGCGCGCGTGTGTGTGTGTGTGTGTGTGTGTGTGTGTGTGTGTGTGTGTGTGTGTGTGTGTGTGTGTGAGTGTGTGTGTGTGTGTGAGAGAGAGAGAGAGAGAGAGAGAGAGAGAGAGAGAGTGGGTGTTTTTCTTTTGAGATGCTGTTTTTTTCCCGCATTTCTGAACTTTTTCCAAAAACCAGCAGTGCTTCCGCATTTTTCAACCGATTTTCACTATTGAGCCCTTATTTTCTTCGTTTTTACTTTGACTTTTAGTTATTTTAGCAATATACTTTTTTTGTTGACGTTATTTTGGTATTAATCATATGTTTAGCACAATTTTTTTTTACAAATCTCAAAAAAAAAAATCGCAAAAAATTATATATACTTATAAATAGCGTCGAAACTATTACTCCTAGAATATTGCAATAGTCAGAGGATAGGTGTTAAATTTTGTTTTGCTTTATTTGATGACGAAATATTTGAAATTGAATCTCACGCGTTGGAGATATTTCATTTTAAAGCCCAGTATCGACTTAAAAAGTAGAGAGGTTACGGAATTTTGTTCAATTTTACCAAGCGAAATTTTGACAATTGACCTGCGTGGAACGAAATGTCAGCTTCACTTACGGAATAATCGAGCGGAATATTTTTCCGAAAGTAAAAGTGACAGCTCCCATTAGTTTGCGTGGAAACCTTACAAATTCCAATTTTATGTTTCGTTCTTTTCATGTGGATACTGCTGTAGAAATTTCTTTTCGATTCTTTACTTTTCCGTTTCAGTAAACGAAATTCAACATGGGTTTGGGATAGAAAAAGAAATTTCTTCCGACACGATACCTACCTTAAGTAAATGTGTTTTTGTTCATTTATTAAAAAATCAACTTTTATCAATATCTCGAAAACTGTTCTACTTTTATTCATTTTTTACGGCTTTTTCACATTCTGCATAAAATTTCATGTTAGAAATGATGATCAGCTTACCAAGTTCATAAATGCTGTAAACTAGTGTAATCAGAGATAAATAATCTTAAGCTCGGTGGGACTTCGTCGGCTTAAGGTTGTCGTAATTCCATTGATATTTATATGATTTTGTTGTGCTTTTATTTCAATTTTCACGCTTATATAGTCTTATTTTGATAACCAGGGGTGGCATTGCGCAGCTCGAAACGAATGACTTTTTGTACGAATGCTTGTGAGAAAAAGTTCTTCGTTTCGAGATCCACAATGCGACCCTAGTTATCTTCTGATTCTTGGTGAAAGCTTTTTAGTGGAATACCTGTAACGAGGAAATGAGAAGGAAGAACTGTAATTTGCATTTAATTCCAACTACCTTTATTGCTTATCCTGACAGATACACATATTTCGTTTACAATGTGCAGACTTCTTCAGTGTCATGTACAAGTCGAGTTTTAGTACATGACACTGATGAAGTCTGCGCATCTTAGACGAAATACGCATATCTGTCAGGATAAGCAGTAGAGGTACTTGGAATTAAGGGCTTACGCTCAAGCATTCTTGACGGCAGCCATTACCTCAAAATTTAGAATTGATATAACTCAGAATCTGTACTAGATATTGAATATTTAATCACATCAGTTTGTATGCTTACTTGCTGTGAGCAATCTGATGTAGTTCGATTCTTTGTTTATTCACTAACAATCGAGATTTATCAATTTGAAATAGCGAGGTAAGTTTGCGAGAGAGAGATAGAGAGAGAGAGATAAAAGATACACGGCCACCCAATCCCAAATAAAAATATATATTTTTTCTTTTTTTTTTTTTTCTACAGTTAATTCTTATTTTTTTTTTCTCGTTGTACTCTAAAAAAAATTTTATATAACAACATCAAACAATATATTTTTTTAATAACTTAACTTACATTTCAATATGAATATCACATATAATAATAATTTCTAGAGCATATATATTATACACGACATTAAATTTTCTTCTAAAGGCTGTTTTTCCAATAGGGCATGACGCGCCAGCAGAGCCATCTGCTTTTGAAGACATAAAACACAGCCACAGCGACAAACGTTTATCACGCTTCTTTGCGTCAGAATGGCCAGAAATGCAAATCGCTAGCGTTTGCTTAATTTCTGTGTTTCCCCACGGATCCTATCAATATCAATATATCAAACGACTCAACGCCGGCATTGTAATTTAAAACCTATGTAATAACTTGAAGGTAGTATTGACAGTAGCAATAAATTGGTAAGCATTCGTAACTCATACCTAATGAATAAGTTAAACTGATCTATTTAAAGCATTCCTACTTATTTCAACAGATGTTCTACCATTATGTTCAAATCCGTGATCATCCGAAATTTTGCCACGGCAGTAAGAAAGACTGAACCAAAACCGAAGAACCTCAATGCAAAAGCGCGCGCGGTTAAAACTTTAAACTATGAAAATAAGGCACTCTTTGGGGCCGTTAACAAGAAAGATAATGATTCAACGACACAAGTCAACTCTTCTCAATCAAATCAAACTCACAGTTCTTCCGAAATTTACTGGTTGTTACGAAGTGATAGTCCTGGGAGGAAAAACATTCGACCCTCGAATAACAGCAAAATACGCACCCATCATTCACCGCCTACTCGCGCGCTGGCCGTACCGTTCAGCGATGTGGAATTGAAATCAGTTCTAACATTTCCTCTCGTTCCTACGGCAAACGGTACCATAGAAAGGACGTGGACACGCCACGAGCAGTTCGAAACAGACCAGTATAAATCGCCTTCGGTGAGTAAGATACTGACAGCAACAATGCCGGAGGCAGCCCGACAAGCTCTTCTCAGGTGGAAGGCTTCCAAGATTGCGTTACTCGGGGAAGAAGGTTTTGCGGAGTTTCAAAGAGCTACACTAGAAAGAGGCAGCAATTTACACATATGTTTGGAAAGTTGGCTCAATAATGAGGAAATTGATCGCGAAAGGATGGAAAAGGCTAGGGAGCTGTGGCTCAGCATCAACGGATCACTGGAAAGAGTCGAAAGACCGGCTCGGGTGATTGAAAGAAAGGTTTACCATCCGTTTCTGCATTACAACGGTGTTGTGGATTGCGTTTCGTCACTTGAGTAATTGGAAGTATACAGGTTTTTTTTAATAGTTTATTAATGAACTCAATTATTTCCAGTAATAAACTTCACATCATCGAATGGAAAACTTCAGAGAAACAGAAAGCTACACTATCAGCAACATACGATGCACCTGTACAACTGTGCGCCTATCTGGGAGCATTGAAGTCGGATCCGGAATTTAGCGGTTTGGACATCTCCGGTGGAGCAGTATTTGTGGCTTATACGACAGGCGATCCAGCACATGTGCATTTAGTCAATTCAATGAAATTGAAGAAGTATTGGTCGATTTGGCTGCGACGGTTGCAGGAATATTGGATTCGTTATCGCGATGAAACACTACCGGAACCGATTTGATAAGGTGGATTTTTTTTTTCATGTTGATAAAAAAAATACAAGTTGTTTGAAAAGAAGAGTACATACTTATGTATTGATCAATTATCGCCTAAGCAATTCTAGCTATTGAAGATGTTTACTTTAGTAAATCATTAGAGTAAAATGATATAAGTGCCATTGCCAAATTTCATCATAAGTGCCATTGTTAACTAGGATACTCAGTTGAACAGAAGAAAAATATTCAAGCCGCTATTGTATAGCTCCACTGGCTTCAGCGAGATTTTAATCAACAGATATTTACCTATATGAGTGGCCTCGGAAAGTGGTTTATTTTCGTACTGGCATCGTCATGGCCTATATACGCTTTGCGAGGTAAAAGACTCAAAATCCATGTGAGCTACAGCGAAATCCTTAATAATTGCCCCCTTCGGTGCAAGATCTTTTTTATGCTCATACCGTTCCCTCGTTGTTTGCCAAATCAGCCGCACGCTAAGATACCTAAAATGAGGTATGTTGACAATACCCAAAATATCGGTATAATTAAACGATAATAAACAGTAATTTTGACTGACATATGAGTAATGATCATTTTCCAATATTGAACGTTAATATTTTCCTAAAATTGAATAAATTTCTCCCTCTCGTCGGATATGTGATCTGGCAGCGATGGGTGGGCCTACGCTATAAGTACTGTGATGCAGGGATGCCACAAATACAGATTTATCTGTAATCATACAGATTTTTTTTGCAGTTTTCGGATACAGAATTCTGTATTTACAGATAACAGATTTTTAGAAAAAAAATACAGATTTTACAGATTTTTGAAAAATCCTCTCTCTTGTTGCATTTTATGATCGTGTTTAAATAACCATATTTGGAAATCTCATTGAGCCGCCTACAGAATGTGTCAGATATTCATATACATACTGGAAGGATGGCCGCTTCGAAGGCATGAATCAAATTAATCTTGGTGGACAGTATCCATTTCAATTCTGTGTTCGAACTTCATAAGCATCGGTTAAGTCACCTTCGGTGGATAGCATCAATCTATACAATCAACAGGTGTGTTCTTATATGTCTAGTACGAATTTGCTATTTTTATTAATCCTACTGAATAAATTGATAAAACTTCTAGAAATTCTGCAAACGCAGGTCTTAAATGATGACAGGGGGATGGACAATTTTCAGTAGTCAATCCAAGCACCCTCGGTGGACATCATCCATCTCAAGAATTAACTGGTATGGGCTTCTTCTTTTCATGTCTGATTCGTATACTTTGATTCTAAGGTTTGATGTCAGACAATACTATTGCATCGATAGCTTAATCTATCGATTCGTTATGGTAGTTTTATCAAAGCATTATGGAGCTCATCCGGTTTTATCAGGGCATTTTCCAAGTTAAGGTGGTTTTAATTGATTAACAGTTCTTAAGATAATTAAAGAACACTTGAAGAAACCTCCATAAAACTACATCATTTATAAGTGTAATTCACCTTATGAGTAATTTTATAAGATACTTGATCCCCCTCTCAAGACATCGTTTCGCAACTTTCATAAAACCTGATAAAAGCTTTGAAAAATTTATAACATTCTGCTTTAAGACTAATGTATCTTGGTAATGCTGCCATAAAACGCTCTTAGAACCATTTGATTTTAAATAAGAGCACATACTCTTGAGAAAGAACATTATGTGAAAAATAAACAAAATGTCAAAATGGACGCCCATCTTCTTCTTTTAGCATTTCAAGCTTGTTGCTTTCACAATTAGTTTATTTCTTGCTCTCAACCTAGTATTCTAAATGCACTTCCACAGTTATTAATTAAGAAAAAATTATCAAATCATGCTACCCGCTAATGATCAATTTTTGTTTTGCGTGTCACTGATGTTTTCGTTGTTTTTGTCGAAGCCAGTGCGTGACTCTGACGAACTTAAACATCGTTCCGCGTGCGGGGAGTTTAAAAATGAAGTGTCTCGTGAAATATTGCGGCCGGAGCTGCGAAAAGTGTCCGGAATTCAGTTTTTTTTCGCTTCCCTAGCGATGAAATCACAAGATCCCGGTGGATAATGTTCTGCCAGTTGGATCCGGATGTGGAAATCAAGCCGAGTTCGCGAATATGCAGTGTAAATAAAACACAGCAGCAGCTAATATGAGTGCTACTATGTGTTCTTCAGATTTGTGAATGTTCTGGTTTGTATCTTTTCAGGCCCATTTTGAAGATGCCTGTTTCAAGAATAATGCAAAGAGACGGAGGTTGCAATGTAAAAATGCTCTTCCAACCATCTGTGCGTTTACTTTGAATTCGGATGACGAACCTCCAACAGATTTCTTCAAATCTCGGCCTCTGTACTCGTCTCCGGCTCTCCACGATCACAATTATGCAAACTTTGTTGCTGTTGTTGCGGAATTGGTTGAAGTTGAAGATAAAGAATCGAGAAATGCGGAAATAGAATCAGTGAACGATATGCGAAAGGAATCAGTGAAAGAATGTTGCGTGACGGGAGATGAAGATGATGTGGCAAGTGTTTCAAATAATGAAGCACAAAAGGAAGAGCAGCATGTATTGGCTAAATAAATGAACCAAGAGGTGTTGCAAAAACGTTATGCAGATGAAAATTCGCAACTAGCCTCAGTCGAAGTTGACAGTGATGATGATGTCGTAAAGGAGAAGCAAAACTCATTTCGGTTGTTTAGGTAATTGTTTTGTCTTGATTGTTTTTCAATGATTATCATAGGTTCTCTCATCTATGATACGAAGCCATAGCATAGTTTGGGAATTTACGTCACGCTGTAACTTTGCTCAACTATTCAATTACGTGCTTTTTTCGCAAATTGAAAATGTTTCATGACACACTATCGAGTCAAAATAAACAGCGTTTCCTGTCATCTTGGGTGTTCATGGGGACACACTTTTGATGTGGCTATGAAAGAGAGGACGAAAGCACGAGTCGGAACTATGGACACTATAGGTTTCCATAGACGAGCGGATGCAAACAAAAAATTTTCTGGCAGCCATGAAAATTCAAAACACTTACTGGCATTCGTGTAAAATGTTCATAGCATCAAAGGGAGCTGATGACGTCATGCTCGATTGGCTACACCAACTGACATTTCGTTTGGCTACCTTAACTTCGCCTCCGCTCTTCTCTGGGTACCTACAGTTTCTCTAGTCGGAACGCATTGTGTCTCATCGTGCGACGCATTGTGCTTCATACGAGTGGGTTGAAATTGCAGACCCTTGATCCTGAGTTTACACATTATAAATCCAGTAATCAAAAAATATTATATTAAAATTAGAATCGATTCTTGGACACTGAAATCACAAAATTTGTGTGTTCGTCACTTTATCACTGATACCGTATTCCCCAATTCCACAATATTTAATTTTCAAAATAAACCTGGTAAAAACTCCCTGTTTAGGGCTGGTATCCAATTGAAAAGTACTGTAGAAAAGCATAGGCCAAGAAATCGCTCAAGAAATGAGTAAGCGTTGCTTTTCCGTTGCTTGCAGTACGCACCTGAAAAGAAATCCCGTGTAAAATTTCTGCAAGGAATCGCTCAAGAAAAAATCGTGCACTGAACTCAAATTCCTTGAGCGATTCCGTTTCAGCTGGATATTTAGCTTTACTTGAAATCTTAAGTTTTAATCATAAAGATAGAGTAGGAGCAGAATATAGGTAAACTGGCCCTAGTTTATTCATTTTTTCCGTTTTTCGGTTATCGCTGGACAGAAATTTAAAAAAATCTACAACAATATTTGGAGTATGTCAGAACGTCTGTAAAGTTATAAATGTAGGATCGGGAAATTAAGACAAAATCATACATGTAGACTGAAGCTTGTAGTTCACTGTTTGTCCAATAGCCAAATATTTGTCGTAGGCAGCTCTAGGCAGCTAGTCAACTGACATATATCACAGATGTTTGTCACATGCCTATCTGCCTATGACAATTATTTGGCGATTGGACAAACAGTTTACTACAAGCTTGAGACCTTGCTTTAAGGGTTTTAGCGGACATAATCTGATAAGATAGACCAACAATAATATTAAATAATATAAAAGATTTTTGACATGATATATTGAATGATATGCCATGCCATCGATCACGATCTGAAGTGTACTGGCATGACCTGAAATGATCTGACATGTACTTAAATGACTGAAAAAAAACTTGATACAGAACAAAACAAGAAAACAAACCTGCTATTAAAATTGTTTTCAACTTATAGGGTTGCAAATAAATGGCAGGAACGAGCGAAAAAGTGGAAGTCGAATGCGTCCTATTGGAAAAGGAAGTTTGCCGCGCTTCGTGAAGACACTTTGGTGAAAAAACTCAAGACAGTTTTTCGGAAAGATCAAATGGATCTCGTCTTAGGAAACGTGAAGAAAGTGAGAAAATGGTCCAACGAATCACTTGTCGAAGGTTTACAAACGAGATTTGCTTGCGGACGTGGGTATGATAAGGTGCGTCAATTGTCATACGTTGCGTTGCCAAGCTACAGCTGCTTATTAGGAAAGATAAAATCGCTACATTTTGACACAGGTAAAACAATGCACGGAACTATTTTATTATCTGCCAAGTTTAAGCTGAAAGATTTTTATTTCATATAACAGCCTGGTCATACACAGCAAAAAAAATCGTAATATCCACAGACGTAACTTCTAGGATGTAAAACAGTTTGAACGGAATCGCACTCAACTACATCAAGTTTCAGAGAATAATACATTAAATATGTGATTGTATGTGGGTCTTCCCTTAGCTCAGTCGGTAAAGGCGGAGCTACAAAGCAACACCATGCTGGAGGGGGCTGGGTTCGATTCCCGGTCTTGTCTAGGAATTGAAAAATGTTTTCTGACAACTCTACAGTATTTGAAAGTACAATAACTGTAGATTAGGAAACAATAATCATTACATACAAACTGTATTCACAAAAACTGTTTATTTCAAGCTCATACAGCTAGGCTCAATCTGATCAAAGTTACCCCGCTGATGAAAGATACCCCGGGTTACGGTACATAACTTTTTCAACCTCGATGATGTGCATCTAAATGAATGTAAAATCACAAAAAAATTTTGTTGTGTAGTCACCTTAAAAGTATTTATTATATTGTGATATGAAAACCTTGAGTAGAAAATATGTAAGATAATCCAACAGGGATCGTAAATGATTTATTGTAGAAACTTTATTTGACCAGACAAATAAAATAAATAGTGAAATTATTTTGCGCACACGAGGAACTCAATGCGTTCTTTTTTATCTTTATAGACGCGATTTCTTACGACTTATTGGTTGTTTTACATGAAAACCGAATAGCTTTCAGCTCAAATTTCCAGATAATCACCCGTTCATTTACATTATATGATTGGACTCATGTCGTCAAAAAATTTCAGGAATCTTGCACGAAGTTTTTGAATTATTGAAACACAAAGTTAATTCGATGAGTGGAAAAGAGCTGGACTATGGATTGATATTAGACGAGATGAGCATCGACGAAGCTATGGAGTATTGCACAAACAATCAAAAGTATTTCGGGGCAACAACTTTGCCGCCAAGCGACGAACTGGATACACATGCTTTGGTGTTCATGTTGGCTGGAGTTCATGTTCGTTGGAAGCAAATCGTCGCTTACGAATTCACCGGAAATTCAATTCCTAAGGGCTGCCTCAATTCCGTTGTTGATGAAATAATATCGAAGGCAGAGGGAATTGGTCTAAAAATACACTTCGTTACTTCTGATTGTGGAGCCTCCAATAAGGCAATGTGGAGTGACTATGGCGTAAGTACGAAGAAAAATACAATTCATAACGATCTGTCGATCGAACATCCGGTTGAAGCGGACCGTAGATTGGAGTTTATCCCAGATCCCGTGCATGTCTTTAAGAATGCCGTAAACGGGTGGATCTCGAACGCTGTTATTAGTCTTCCCGATTGGTATGTGAAGAAAAAGGGCTTGACTACCAATGAAGTCAACCGAAACCATTTAACACTACTGGTAGCACATGAAGAAAACCAACGAACCAAAATGGCGCACAAGCTGACGGCGGCGGATGTTGATTTTGAAAGATCCAAAACTTCCAACGTGGACAAGATGAAGGTGAGCAATGCTACAATATACTGTAACCATTCCGTGGCAGCTGCTTTGAGGGTTATAGCCGAAAATGATGATAACGAACCAGTTAAAGCAACATCACAGTTCATTGAAGATCTGTCCCAGTGGTTTGACCTTATGTCGTCCAGAACTCCCGAGTTTGCGTTGAACCCGTCAGATAAAGCCAAATACGATGCCGATATTCATCATTTAGAAATGATGGTGCATCTCGTGTTCGATATCAAGGTTAATATACACAAACTGTATTCTGTACAAAATAATGCATTTTCGTGTTTCAGGTTGGTTCCGATGGTCATTGGAAACCGTGGCAAGCTGCACTCATTATGGCCACCAACGCTATCCTCCGATTACAGAAGAACATCTTAACAGATCTTGGTTACCCGTATCTCTACACGTCACAGTTCACGCAAGACTGCGTGGAAAATTTGTTTTCAGTTGTTCGGTCTAAACAGCGAAGACCCACTCCACTGCAGTTCAAGAGCCACCTCAGAACCATCACGCTGTCCCAGTATATGTTGGAAGTGAAAAATTCTTCGTACAGTTTGGACGATCGGGAATACCTGTCAGGTTTCATGGATCACTTGAAAAGCATCGATAATCAGCAGCAACCAAATTCGTCAAAAGCAGCTCCGAGCGCTGGAAAACTACTTGATTTCTCAAAGGTTGAAGTATCTACTATGGCAAAACAACTTCTCTCGGCCATAGGTAATGCTGAAGCTAATGCAGTATTCCATGTTTGTGGCTACATGATTGGGAGCATTAGCATAACCAGTACTACTTGCTCTCTTTGTCGTCAAGGCTGTGTTACTCCAGCACCTTTTGACAAAATTTTTGGCAGATTCTCAGCATTGATGGCTGAAGGCAAAGGAAAATCCCACACCTATCCTTCAGAAAAAATCTTTCACTTTGTGTTATGCTTGGATTCTATTATTGCTGAACATTTTGCCGATAAATCGTTCATCGACAAAAGTAAGATTGATGTTGCTCGATTATTATTGCAATCCCTCTCATTGGAGCTTCCAAATTGCCACAACATCAAATTCAAATTGATCAACAGATTTTTGCAGTTCAGAATGAAATCTGACAGAATTCGAAAAATCAGAAAGCGTAAATTTGAAGTATGTTGAATTGATCTGTTCAAGTTGATGAAATAAAAATAAGTCATTGTTTTATTTCTCATTCCCAAAAAAAAATCAAAATTGTCGTCAATTGGTCTTATGTATTATTTATTAATATCTGAAATACCAAATCAGAATCTATTTTTTTTTATCAAGGCTTTATCAGGTGTTTAAATATTCATAACATCTCACCGTACGTAATTCTCATCTAACTTATGCTCACAGTATCACGAATCCGGCATTGCCTCCCCTGTCTAAACACCGTAATCCACTTGTTTGTCTTAAGTTTTCACATTTCTTTAAAAAACGATCAGTTTAAATTATATTGTTCAGCACTTTCAATATAATTTTAGGTTCATATCAATTTTCAAGCAAATTATCGATCTCAATAATCCCCACTTTTGAATTTTTTTTTAGTTAGGTCTGCGGTGACATTTCATGACAGCTGAATTAGGTCTGCATTGACAACCATAATTTTCGCATCTGTTTCTCCCTCCCAGAATTTTTTTTTAGGAAGAACAAACACCAACCACCCCCCGGGGGGCGAGAAATTTTCCGTTTACGAAAAATTCCTAGACCAGACCGGGAATCGAACCCAGCCACCTCCAGCATGGTGCTGCTTTATAACTGCGCCTTTTCCAACTGAGCTAAGGGAGGACCCGGACCCGGGAGGACGCCCATAGGTGGAAGAAATTAAAAACTAGTGGATCGTTCAAGCGGAAATTCAATATAAACCTACGATAGTAAAATGTTATGCTAATGTTAAATTCTCCCTTTTATACTCGCTGCAAGTAAAAACTGGTATATCATCTGAGCGAAAATCGATTTTTCTCATGATACGTTAAATCTTAAGTCGGAAGTAGTGCGCTGGAATCGCTCAGCGATCAGCGCACTTCTTCCGACGTTAGGTATAACGTATAGATCAAGGGAAAAATCATTATTCTTATTCTTCCCAAAACCAATTATGCATAGGCACTTTTGAATTGAACGTTCACATTTTGTTTGTTTATGATGTGCCTAATTTTATGGCTATCTGCCAAACTGATGGCTATCTTACGAAATACTTTTTTAACTTGAGCAATTCAAACAAGTTTTATTCAAGCGTAACTCATCTTTTTCAAGAATAGAACAAATCTTGTTAGTCTTGTTAGTCTCTTCAAAAAATCTTGTTAGTCTTGTGCAGGAAATATTAGTTTTATTTGCGCTTTATGGTAGTTTCAGAAAAAAAAAAACCATTGAAAAAATGGCGATTGTGGTTATTCTGGATTCCGTCGGAATGGTAGCCATTTACATATGTATGCAACAAAACTCTCGTTTTTCCAATGCTACGAAAAACTTCTGCTGTTTAAAATACATCTTGAAACTTAAAATGGATTGTAGACACAATTTATACAAGATCTAACTATTTATCAGCCTTAAATTTTCAAGTATTTTTATTTTTTATTTTTTGCAATAATTCTGTGGCACATTAAAATTTTCGGACTTTTATGTTATAAAACACCAATAAACTGAACGTCGCATGAAAAATTTATCAATTGCTGGCAAAAACCTCATGCATTTATGGTCAATTTTACAATTAATTTACATTGGAAAAGAAACATCATATGTATATCGATATTTTTTTTTTCTTTAGTAGCTTTAAAGAGCTTCATCCACTCAACTATAAACAAAATAGGTCCGCATTCAGCAGCACGAATTCAAAAATGGAATCTTTGAAACATATTTGTGACGGACAACAGAACATTTCCATTCTTAAAGAGGAAAATCATAAAACTATCAAAACTTGGTAGTGGTAGTTTTATCATAGTTTTAAGCATATCTTGAATGTCATTACAAGTATGTACCGA
Organism: Aedes koreicus; assembly: GCA_024533555.2. Taxonomy (NCBI): domain Eukaryota; kingdom Metazoa; phylum Arthropoda; class Insecta; order Diptera; family Culicidae; genus Aedes; species Aedes koreicus. The sequence continues at coordinate 67,493 of JAHHFK020004768.1, read as the reverse complement.
TAAAACTATCAAGTTTTAAGTGACCATTGGGAAATAGTCTTGAGAACCTCCTGTAGTATGGGCCTTTTTGAACTTATGAGGGTTTTATGGCTGTTTTATCGATGTTATGTAGAATATCCAGTTTTATGCGTGGTTTTATCAAATGAGTCTTGAAAAATTCTTCAAGTGTACCTTAAAATATAGTAAATCATTATTATTTTCCCTATGTGAACAGTCAATTTATAACGTGTGACTATTTTATGTGCATATTGGCTGAATTACTCGGTTTATAGGTTTAATTAAGCAAAATTTAGATAATTCAAAGATCGTGTAGATAATGTTCAGCTTAGACAGTGAAGTCATGATGTCTAAAAAGTTAAGGAAATTATGCGGAAGTGAACAACTATAAATTGATTAATAATGTCTCAATTGCTTCGAAATAAATCGGTCATCCTGATAGCAACGTGATTTTGTTGATTATCTCCGAATTAATTACATATTTGGTACCTAAGCCGAGTAAAAGAGCTAGGCTAACCTAACATTCCGGTACCCTAAAGACTGTATTCGATGAAATTTGGACACACGCAATTGTTCGTAACTTTTTAGCGTGTGGGTAAAAATTATTGAAATTTTAACTGAATGTATTTCATTGTGTTGTGTCAATTGTGTAATGAGTTTTGTGAAAATCGGTCGAGTGATTTCAGTGATGGCTTCGAATGAAGAAATAGTGCGCCAACAAATTTTGGGTACTCACTTCGAAAACCCAAACGCTTCTCATCGATGGATCGGAAAACAGCTCGGAATCGCACATTCAACCGTATCTCATGTGATCAAAACGTTCAAGGACCGTAAGACAACCAAGCGGAAAAATGGTAGTGGCAAAAAACGTGGCACATCAAATCCGGAGAAGGCCAGGATGGTATTAAACCAATTTAAGCGTTATCCTAACATTTCGATCAGGGATGTTGCGAAAAAGGCGAAAGTTTCAGTTTTTTGTGTGCAGAAAACAATGAAACGTTCTGGATTACATGTGTACAAGGTCCAGAAGGCACCGAACCGGAGCGATAAACAGAACTCGGTGGCCAAAACTCGTGCAAGAAAACTGTACAGGGAGTGGCTCACAAAACCGTTCTGCATTGTGATGGACGATGAGACCTACATTAAAGCCGATACCAAACAAATGCCAGGACAGGACCACTACGTCGCCACCTCTATGTTGGCCGTTCCGGAGAGTGTACGGAAGAAGAAACTGTCGAAATTCGCCAAAAAATTCCTTGTCTGGAAAGCGATCTGCTGATGTGGCAAAATGAGTCAGCCCTTCATCACCTCTGGGACCGTCAACGGACAAATCTACAAGGACGAATGCCTCCAAAAACGACTTGTGCCCTTCTTGAGATCTCACGATGGCCCGACACTGTTTTGGCCGGATTTGGCATCTTGCCACTATGCCCGGCCCGTCTTAGACTGGTACAAAGATAATAATGTAGTTTTTGTACCAAAAGACGTCAACCCTCCGGAACTTCGCCCAATTGAAAAATTTTGGGCAATCATGAAGGCAAAGCTCGTTAAAACTCCAAAACTGATAGAAAATGAACTTGAACTAAAGAAAGTGTGGTTAAAAGTAAGTAATCATTGCCCAAAATTTGATGAATGGGGGCAAGGCAAAGGTGCGGGTATTTGGGTTGGGAGAAGAGGTTCAATAAACCAATGATGTCAAAACTTAACCATTTAGTAGTACTTTATTTCCAGAAAGTTTGAAAAGAATCGGGCTCAAGGAAAATTTGTGGTGACCTATTTTGTGTGTCCAAATTTCATCGAATACAGTCTTTACTTGGTTCAAATGCGATGCACGAAATTGCATGTCTATAAAATAAAACTACAAAAAATACCCAATTTTCAGTAATTTTTAACATGTATCTTCCTTCAATTCCCAATACAGCGACCATTCGCTTATTGCATTTTTGTTAACGGCAACCAGAGATGGCATTTCGCACTAATTTTACGCCAGCGCGTGAGATTTGTACCTTCACAGAGGATACAACCATAACACACCGCAGATAATGCAAAGTGCTCTTTTATCCGGTGGTAAATACACAGAGTGAAAGTGTGCGCCAGTGAGGGGATGGCTTGGAGTGAGTGAATCACTCGCAGCAATTAAAAAACAATTAACTGCCAAGCAGTAATCTGTCATTTAACTCAAACGGTTCACGAGTTTTCGACAGTCGATTTGGCGCTGTCAAATGTAATGAGCGAATGCCATTCGCTCATTGCAATGTAAACATGTTGCAATGAACGAATGGTCACTGTATTAGGTGATATCCCGAATAAAAAAGTATAATAGATTAACAATCAAATGAATTGTAACCATACAATAGAATCAATAGTATGTTCAATTCATCGTATTGTCCGCAACGAGCAGATAACATTAGGACTTACTGGTTCTACAATAGAATATATTGTAAATTGCGATATCAACAATAAAATAAGGGGGTTGTTATGTATCTTAACAATGAAAAATATCACTTTTTTCTGAACAGATTTGATTTAGTAACTATTAATTGTATTGTTTCACTATTGTTGAAAATTCTAGCATATGGGGTGTATAGTAGATCTATTGTAATAACAATGTGCATTTTAGATTTGTCTGATACATGAACAGTAAGATTCATGGTCGGCAATACATTTTGTTGTTATTGTATATTATTGAATTATAATTGCATCGTTATTTTTATCCGGGATGTGTTTTCGCACAATTTGAGTATGTGCACTTTTGAGCGATTATCGGTACCTTTGAACGATCTTTAGGTATTCTCAATGACAATGGCAATTCAAGATGTGTTCAAAAATTATGATACAAATTGAAAGGGCCCGATCACAAATTACATTTGCGACACCTAAAAACTCAAGAAGAGTATGTAATCGTTAATCGTTGGTTTCTTGGCAAGATCGCGTAGTGACATGTGCTGCCATTCGTACAAAATGCGTTTGGACATTTTCATTTGATTCAACGCCATTTTGACAAATGCAACAAGAATGTTAACATGTTGGACCATGTTGGAGTGGAGAGTTTCAACTGTCATAAATTGAAACGCTTCAGCGATCCGTGAAATAATTCCAAACTTACACTGATAGAAAAGTGTCCGAAATTAATCGTAGATATGCTAATAATAATTTTGTGTTTTCCAAAAAATGCATTCAGTGAAAGTCAGCTACATTTGAGTGAATTCCAACTCCACCATAATCAGTACATTCAGTACATCAGAACATTTCAATATATATAATACATATATATATATATATATATACAAAATCTGTTAGATTATTGAAAACGTTTTTCAAATTTGAGGCAGTATATTTCAATTTGAAAGGGAACAGTAAATGTTTTAAAATATTTTCTAAACAATGATAATAAATTGTTGATCGTTTGTGAGAAGTATCGCATTGTAAAGTTCTACGAATACTTTCTGTCCTACGAATTACAGGCTATTACAAGTAAATTACAGGTAGGCCTACCCTGCATTCGGGTAGCTTGGTAAAAGATTGAGTGTTTGATCGAGTATTGCCGTGCGTAACAGCCCTCCGCTCAATTTCAACTGCTTCTATTCAATTTTCACAGCCTGCCATACTCTAACGGAACTATCAATACTTTCTATTCATATTTTTTGTTCTTGCAGAAATTGCTGTCCTCTCCTAGGGTCTCATGTTGATGAGAAGATATTAGTCCATGGTGTAAGTATAAACAAACAGAACATATATATTACAATGAAAAAGAATTCTCATAGCATTTTACCATGCTACTGCGATTGCTCATCAATCATGGCTTTCAGAAAAATTATAGGTCTATTGAATTACTGTTCCGGATTCTATGATAGATTAACTGATAGTTATCGGAACAACAACATCACGATCGGTAATGTCCACTTTAATTGAATGAAAGCGTAGAATGCATGCTAAATAACAGTTCTGTTTGCGAATGTGGTTGTGCCAGTCACGCTGCCATGACATGAGATGATTTCAGTTTCCCTCGGACGAATATTAACAGAACTCTAATACAAATCATGACCCAGCTTGAACATAGATACCTTCTCTGATAAGGGTTCGACTCCTCTATGGAATCTGTGCGTTGCACGAAACTGGCGTGTTGTTATCTAAGCATCCAGCCCGGTCGAAGAAAAGATGCAAATATGACCCAGTAAAAGACCTGCTGAACGGGTTGACTATTAGCGAACCGCAGTAATGGATCGTCTCCACTGAAGAAAATTTATTTCTTCCAACACGTGCGGAGACGGGCAGCGCCTGCACGTGTTTGTGCGTAAGAGACGCATCGTTTGACAAATATTTCCAATATAGCTGATTAAATATTCAAACAAAAGTGGTAGTCGACCGCGAAGCAGTTTGAGAAAGGTCCATCCTAAATAAAGACTACGATCGATTGGACGCTGGGTCGCAGTTCAAGTCAAGGTGTGACGAGCAGTACATCGTAGTTTGTATCTTCGAGGCGTGATTTTAGAAAGCGTGAAAAAATGACATTCTCCGTAAAGGGGTCAATCGTGTTCTGTTTGCTGTTGGCGCAATTGGTTGAGTTAAGACCGCAGAATCGATTCAACTACCAACAGGATGTTCGACATTTTGAAGGTGATCTCTAAAAAAGATGCAAAAAGCTTCCACAGTAACATTAATTATTTTCTTCAGGGCCCATAAGCAACAATCTGGTGCGAAAGGATTTCTTCATACTTGAAATTCCAGAGGAAGCAATCGAGGATGAAATTGAAGAACAGATGAGCATGATGATGGAAAAGAGATGGAAACAACAGATTGCACTAGATCGATTTGTATTGAAGTTGTATGAGGAATTTCAAAAACGGGAACGCGAGGGTAACCTGAGTTCTTACCGTACCAGATTTTAGAATAGTTAATAAAAGGTGCTTAAAGAAGGCTTGTTTTTTATTCGATGCTTATATGAATTTGTTGTTGCTTAGGCTGAAGAGTGTTATGTAGTTGGAACTAAAATCAGATTTTCTTAAAGCAAGAGACAGTGAGTATTCCAGCCATTGCTACAAAGACAATTCTATCTAAAATTTTCACAAAGTCACGCCACTGCAGGTTTTTCTGATGCATGCTATCATAGTTCTGAAAATGAAGATTCGTGACACTTGAAATTTGAAACAGGGTGATACCAAAGAAGACCTACCGATGCTCCATCCAGTCGAAGTATGATTCTCAGGTAAGGGTAGCTTATGAGTCGTGCCAGCCAAGAGTCGGGAGCCATCTTTGTAGCGTAGGTTCGTAGCCATTTGTCCAGGACAAATAGCAGCACGCAGATCCACGAGAAGTAAAGGCTGCAGCGGAAGAATGTGTCTGAAAGGAAGGGTTAACAAAAATTCATTATCAATGAATGTAGAATTTTCTCTACACTCTCTTCAAATTGAATAAATCTAGGGACTTTTTTCATTTGGGCGAATCTAACATTTAGAGACTCTCTTTGATTACTTTCTCCTTCAGTCACCTTTACGTTTTTCATTCTACTATTTGTAGAATATGCTAGACAGCACTGTTGTGTTTCGATCTGTACTAAAGAATCCCTCGAAAGTTTTATAATAGCGCTGCTATAAATGAAAGAGAGTGAAAGAGGAGAGAATCTCTTATTGTTAGATTCGCCCTATTGAAAAAAGTTCCTAGAAATGACTGTGCTGTACCATTGGCGTTTATATAAGGTCCGTCCCATTCATGCTTGTAAATTAACTAAATATTACTGAGCACGCGAGCGTCGATGTTAAACTACCATAACATTCAAGAATGCTTGGAAGATAGTTCTACGTCAAAGAAAACAGCAGCTTCATTTTAAAAGGTAAACATTGCAATGAATCAATAATACCCCGTTCGCACTACAACCTAAATTACGTGATATAGATCAATGCTCGGAATGTATTAACCTCACTTTTTTGACAGTTCAGGGAGCTTGTTTACTAGGTGTTAGAATTTCAACTGCTCAAATGCAATTTTTCTCAAATTAGGATTTTTCCGAATTCTTTATGATTAGATTCAGGAAATGATGTAAAAATAAGCACTAGTGTCTGTTTTTCGGGAATTTTACTTCAATCGTAATAAATTTAGAGCACCAAATCGTCGAAAATATTCTAAGTCCACGTAAACAAGCTCCCTGAACTGACAAAACTGCATTGATGACGCCATCGTGCAATGATCTATAGAGTATCTTGATATCAGCATCTATGCATCTAGTTTTCACTGAAAATATTGTACATGGCATTTGATATCAAGATACTCTATACCTGGGAGGGAGAAGCAGACTAAAACAATGTGAGTGTCAAGTGGAGCCAGATTTGAGCTGTCACAAACTGTCAAGTGAATCCAAGAGAATAAAATATCTGTCAATGAAAAGTATTGATATTGTATCTGAAATATTTTCTAGCTTGAAAATAATATGGACTAAATTTTTTTCGTGTTTTGATTGCTAAAAAGATAGGAAATTTGCAACTCTGTTGAGTGTAAGGCATATTTTTTCATAATTTTGACCAATTTCTTATAATACCTAGAGACATTTATTCTTGTATCAAAGTCATAATCATACGAGATCTGGGTGGAAATCTTCAAATGTTGCTAAGGGTCTTGTTGAATTTATCGATTAGTTGATATCCTGTAAAAATAAACTTGATCATTTTGATCATGACATAAATTTTAAACTGTACATTTTAATTAAACGCAAAGAGTTGCATAATTGTAACTATTCGCGAAGAAAACTATAGTCAAAGCAAATATATTTAGGTCATTTCAAAAGTAAACTTTTTTTTTCTGGCCACAAATATATGTTAAATTTGTTACAAAAGTATTCAATGTAAAAATTAGCGTAAAGTCAATGTTGGTTTTAAAATTATTCGGATTACTATATAAGTATATATAGGTAAATATTTTTGGATTTGACAACTCTGTAAATGAAAATAAATATGTTTATATAAAACAGGTCCTACATAAATCAGTCGGGTGCTTATATTTTTGTTTATTAAGAGCTTTTATTCAGTTTAATAACCTGTTGGTTAGAATCCAATGGGATTAGTTTCGGGATTAGACATTGTGGCATTCTGTAATATCATTGCATAGTAGCCCCACCAGCGGTTCCTACTTAAGGTAAAAGTTAATGAATTTCCGTTGCTCTGACCTCACACCCATTCGAACCACACCTAACTTCAAGTTGCAAAAGATGCAAAATAACCAAAACTGTTAGCAAACATAGAATATTGACGAAAATTATTATTCGAATCCTTTTATTATTAACTAAATTATAATTATTAATGATATAGAAATATAAACAATGATTGCATACCATAAACAAAATAATAATATTTTTTATTAAGACTATTTTTATAAGAACAGTTTGTACAAAACGCATAATTTTAATTATTATTATAACAATAATAATAAAAACATAAATACTGTTAGAATAATAATAGAAAAATATTGAAAAAATTTCATAAGAAATATTGAGAATCTTTATTGTGATAATTTTGTTTTTGTACTGTTGTTGATTTAATTGTTATTATTATATTTGTTATAAGATTATTAATTCCATTTATGTTTTTCCATAATAGTTTTAATTGTAAGAAAAGTCATCACATAAATAATAAAAATAATTATAAATATTATCATTTTAATGGTTATTATTGTTATTGTAATAATTATAATAATATAACTATTATAATATTATAATTATTATTTTATAACAATTATTTTTATATTGTAATTATTAGGTATTATATTATAATTATTGGATACTGTATTATAATAATTATTATAGCTTTCTTATTATAAGTGTTATCATTGTTTTTGTAGTAATTATTATTGAAATTGTTATTTATATTATTATTATTATTATTTTAAATATTAACACAATGACACTATTATGAAAATTTCTATCATGATTACTCTAATTGTTAATGAATATTATAATTGTTTTATAATTTTTTTATTATTTATAATTGTTATAATCATGATTGTTACTATTATAATTCATGATTATTATTATTAAAATCAATTCAATTTTACTGTTATGGTATTGATGAATTTGATTTTTATGATCAAGAGTAATTAACAATTACGATTATCATGACGATTATGATTGTAATCATTTTTTCTGAATATGATTTTAGGTTTTACTATAATACTGGATTATACTGGATTACAAATTTTTATTTTTATATTTTGGATATTCCGAATATTGGGATGATTACAATTGTTGTGATGATTACAGTGACCATTCGTTCATTGCAACATGTTTACAAATGTTATTTTAAGTTTTATGTTCACTTAGAATATTATAACTATTATGATTGAAACTAATATGAGAAGAGGAGTTATGATAATAAGTATTACGATTATTATTATTATTCCTCATATTCCTAACAAACGGGATTTTTTTTTAACTTCTACGCTTTGTGCGGGTGTTCTAAATCTCACTGTTCTATCCATTTGGATTTTGTAATATCATCACTGAAAAAATGCAAACAACGTTATCTCGGATAGTTCCTGCTGTCTCGGCCACAGTATTTAACTTTATGATTGTTATTTTGGTATTCTGCCATACGCGCAGTAACGATCTATGATGATGTTGTTTAAAAAGGAAATAATTTCACATCACCATGAGGCTCCAGGAGTCTATGGTGATGAGATTTTTTTTCCTTCTTAAACAACACAGTATTTAACTTTACGCTTCATGTTGAACAACTTTGAAACGCCTACGACAGCCTGCGACCGAAACCTAACTGATTTGTGAACGAATATTTTCCGACAGCATGAAGTCATGCCACGGTAACACATAAACATCAGAGACACGCCAAACAAAAACTACTGATTTACACAACAGTTTTCTTGATTATGTTAGTGTGTTGAAAATTTTCATGTCCAATATCGATACTCATTCAGTACATTGTATGTGTAGTATTTGTTTCTCCCTCCCAGTTCTTACTTAATATAGGTTGTAGCCATCTGACGTACCTAAAACACTAATCTCATAGCCCGCCCCCCCCGCCCGTACTCAGACGGCCCGGATACCAGCGGGATAGAAAGACAATTGATCACAACAAATAAATCTAATAATATAATTCTCTTATTAATATATCTCAATATAAATTATTTTTTTTTATATATAAAAATTAAAATACATATATATATATAGAGAAATTTTTTTTTTTAGTTTTTTTGGTTTGCCAAATCCAACCTGCCGGGCCTCCCCGGGGGCCCTCCGGGGGGATATTACGCGAGATTTTTTGGTATTTTTATCTTTTTTGAAGTGTTGTGTCTTGTTTCTTTTTTGGCGAATTTTCCTGTTTTTTCCCACAAGCCCCCCGAGCTTTTTTTCTCACATTTGTTGTAAGTAAAAATGAAAATATGACAAACCAATTGTGTAAAAACTGATGCATATTACACTAAATTTTTATTAGAGTGTACAGGATGGCAGTTTTGTTTGTTAACAGCGGGGTTTGAGCCACTTTTTATTTTTATTTGTTGATATATTGCCGGTTTTTTTAAACTGTCGAAACGTAAGTGTCATTTTAACGATGAATTACGACGAAAGTATCCGTGCTTTATCAACGTACGACATGAATCTGAGGCTAAATGTTGTTTATGCGATTCATATGTGTCAGTAGCTAATAGCAGTATGTAATCCTCATTGAATTATGTTTAATATACAAATGCTTACTCAGTCAAAATTTTTGTAGGCAAACTGGATTTGGAGAAGCATGTCAAAACTATAAAGCACTGCAAAAATGTTCAGTCAGCATCTACCTGAAAATCTATGTAAAGTTTTGTGGTGCAGAAAGCAACTCCAGCTGCATTAAAGGTGTAGGCAGCAGAAGGAGCACTTGGATTTCATACAGTGATGCATCATAATAGCTGCAAGTCGATATATGGATTGTACGCCGACGCTATTGCGTTTGATGTTCGATGATTCTGAAACTGCCAGGAAGATCAGCTGGGTACCATATGTCTGAGCTTGGTTTATGACGCTTGAGATGTACAACATTCGACCAGCACTTACTACTAGCGCCATCTATTGCTAAACAGCGAGAACTTAGTTGCGCATCTAATACTAGAAGTAGATTGTTTGCAAAAATCAAGTTTGAGCCGTTGAAAGGCATAAAAGGTTCCCCCGGGCCATTTGGATTGCCCCAGAATCACTTAAACGGTCATTGGTCCGTTTCAAGGCTAAACGTATACTACTTATGAGAAATCATGAAGTTTGAACCGTCAAAAGTCATGTTTCGGTGAAAATCTATATTTGTCTCCTCTATAATTGTTCTTCCAGGGCATCCGGGTTGTCCCAGAATGGCCAATATGGTCATTGATCAATTTCAAGGCTAGAAGTACACTACTCAACAAAAATCATGAAGTTTGAGCCGTCGAATGGCATGTTAAGGTGAAAAAATCTATTTGTCCCCTCCTAAACGGTTTCTCCGGGGCATCTGGATTGTCCCAAAATGGTCAATATAGTCATTGGTCCATTTCTAGGCTAGAAGTAGAAGTACTTAGAGCTAGAAGTACTTATACAAAATCATGAAGTTTGAGCCGTCGAAAGGCATGTTTCGGCGAAAACCTGTATTTGTCTCCTTCTAAACGGTTCCCTCGGGACATCCGGATTGTCCCGGAATGGCCAATACAGTCATTGGTCCATTTCTAGGCTAGAAGTAGACTACTTATAAGAAAATATGAAGTTTGAGCCGTCGAAAGGCATGTTTCGGCGCAAATTTGTATTTGTCCCCTCCTAAACGGTTCCCCCGGAGTATCCAGATCATCCTGGAATAGCTTTTATGATCATTGGTCCATTTTAAGGCTAGAAGTACACTACTCAACAAAAATCATGAAGTTTGAGCCGTCGAAAGGCATGTTAAGGTGAGAAAATATATTTGTCCCCTCCTAAACGATTTCTCCGGGGCATCTGGATTGTCCCAAAATGGTCAATAGGCTAGAAGTAGACTACTTATACAAAATCATGAAGTTTGAGCCGTCGAAAGGCATGTTTCGGTGAAAATCCGCATTTGTTTCCTCCTGAACGATTCCCCCGTAGTATCTGGATTGTCTCGGAATGGAAAATATGGTCATTGGTCCATTTCTAGGCTAGAAGTAGACTACCTATAAAAAATCATGAGGTTTGAGCCGCCGAAAGGCATGTTTCGGGGCAAATTTGTATTTGTCCCCTCCTAAACGGTTCCCCAGGGCATCTGGATTGTCCCAGAATGGCCAACATGGTCATTGGTCCATCTGAAAGCTAGAATTAGACTATTCATGAAGAATCATGAAATTTGAGCTGTCGAAATGCATGTTCCGCTGAAAATTTGTATCTGCCACCGCCTCACGGATCGTGGCAAAACATGCCCTCTTTCGGCACAGAATCCTTGTGGCCAAAAGGGGAAAAATGGGTAGTACTCACCAAAACCCTGAAATTGGGACTCTAATAAGCATTTTGACTTCAAAAACTAAAAAATTTGGCATATATAGTTCCCACAATGTGAGTTTGAAATCCGGGTCAGTATGACCCGAAACAACTTATTCGTAACTTGTTTTTAGCAGCCCTTCAGAAATGTCAAAAAATTTGGGTTCGATGCAGAAACGTAATTTCCCATGATTTAGAAATAGTCAAGAAATTAAAATTTAACCATCGTATATTACCCCACACTAAAGGGCGATACGGTCAAAGTTTGGTCAGTATCAACTTGACGTATTTCTTTCAATTTTGCATTTAAAAAACCTGAACACCCCTCATTTTGAAGGTGTGTGTGTGTGTAGAATGTTGTTCCTATTTTGATTTTGGAATTCACTCTTCAGTTGTCAAAATGCCGTCCAAGCAAGAAGAGCAGCGTATCAAAATTTTGCTCGCGCATCGCGAAAATCCGAGCTACTCGCACGCAAAGTTGGCAAAATCGCTAAAAGTTGCCAAATCAACCGTTACAAATGTAATTAAAGTGTTTGGGGAACGTTTGTCGACAGCCAGGAAGTCTGGATCGGGGGAAAATCGAAAACCGGAAGCCGCTGAGACGACAAAGAGAGTTGCCGGTAGTTTCAAGCGAAACTCTAACCTATCTCTCCGAGATGCCGCAAATAAGCTGGGTGTATCGTCTACAACCGTGCATCGAGCCAAAAAACGAGCCGGACTATCGACTTACAAGAAGGTAGTGACTCCAAATCGCGATGATAAACAAAATACGACGGCCAAAGCGCGATCCCGGAGGCTGTACACGACGATGCTGACGAAGTTTGACTGCGTGGTAATGGACGACGAAACCTACGTCAAAGCCGACTACAAGCAGCTTCCGGGACAGGAGTTTTATACGGCAAAAGGAAGGGGAAAGGTAGCAGATATTTTCAAGCACACGAAACTGTCAAAGTTCGCAAAGAAATATCTGGTTTGGCAAGCCATCTGTACCTGTGGCTTCAAAAGCAGCATTTTCATAGCTTCCGGGACTGTCAACCAAGTAATTTACGTGAAAGAGTATTTGAATAAACGTCTGCTGCCTTTCCTGAAGAAACACGGTTGTTCCGTACTGTTTTGGCCGGATTTGGCATCTTGCCATTACGGTAAAAAGGCCATGGAGTGGTACGCCGCCAACAACGTGCAGGTGGTTCCCAAGGACAAGAACCCTCCCAACACGCCAGAGCTCCGCCCAATTGAGAAATACTGGGCTATTGTCAAGCGGAACCTAAAGAAGACCAAAAAAACTGCTAAGGACGAGCAGCAGTTCAAGGCAAACTGGCTTTCTGCGGCGAAGAAGGTGGACAAGGTGGCTGTACAAAATCTGATGGCAGGGGTCAAGCGAAGGCCCGGCAATTCGGATTTGGAAAAGCGGAAGCCTAACTGAATATTTTTCCTGAATTTTATACTAATTGAACTTGAAAAAGAAATTTAATTTGATTTTTTAAATAAACGATTTCACCGATTTACACGCGTTTTCCCTTGACCAAATTTTGACCGTATCACCCTTTATGGCACCAAGAGGTGCCAATTGGTTTCATATTTAAGCCAGGTTTATGAGAACCCACATAGCTTGTTTACAGCAATCTTAAAACCTCGTTTCTCAATTTCTATTTACAGGCAAACTTCGATATAACGTACATTTTGATTTCACACTTGTACGTTATATCGAATTGTACGTTATATCGAAGCATAAATAAAAATCTAAAAAATTAACCTTCTTATATTTTGGTGTTGTTTTTCAACAAAATTTATTAAATTTCAATAAATTATCCAACGTGGAGTGCAAAACAACTATTTTTTTCTCTTTTTTTCCATATCTTTGATTTTTAGTTTTTTACTCAAACCTTTTTTGTGATTTTTTGTCTTTTTGGTAACTTACTTACTTACAGTCAGGATAGAGATTGAGTGGCCTCTATTGTACACAGAAATCGTCTGCAAATCGTTCGGTCCATGGCTGAAATTCACCAGCCTCGCCGTCTGCGGAGGGTGCGCAGGTCACCTTCCACTTGATCAACCCACCTAGGCCGATCCTCTTCTTCTTGTGTCGATCCGTTCGTTCTCGAGAGCCATTTTCACTGGACTGTCGTCCGATATTCTTACGACGTCCCAAGCCCATCGTAGTCGGCGGATTTTTGCAGTGTGGACGATGGTGGGTTCTCCCAGCAACTGATGCAATTCGTATTTCATTCGCCTTTTCCCCGTCCCGTCTTCCACCTGCACTCCACCGTAGATCGTACGCAGCACCTCCCGTTTAAAAATACAAGCATAGTCCATGTTTCGTGGCCGTAGAGGATTTTGTAGATTGTCAACTTCGTGGTGTTTTGTAGATGGTCAACTTTGTGTTTTTTTATTCAGTTGTTATTTTCTTTCATGTTACTGCAGAATATGGTCACCATGTAATTCAAAATCAAGCTATATTGATACAATTGATACAAGTGTTACAGTGACATTTCGAAATGTTTGTTTAATGTACTTCAGGATGTTCAACGATCTTAAAAAAGTTTAAACTTATAGCTTATAATGTTTTGAACGATTAAAACTAATTCATGGAAATGTAAGCAATGCACTTATCAGGAAACATTCTCGTGAGATTTCTCAAACCATTCTATCTGCTCTCTTGTTCAGAATGTCCTGTCTCATCTTTCGCAAAGAAAACTGCACGGTAAGAGGCCAGCCTTGCTCTTCTATGCTCTTCTTAACAAGAATGTCGTCCTCATTCAAAGCTGATTCATCTGATATGTTGATATTTTCATCTTCAGGATCCAGCAATGCAGAGACGTGAAGGAAACTGTCATCGACGTATTGGTTCGATATGTTAGAAATGTCAGCGTTAGCTGACGGGTTGAGCAGCCTCTCAACGATTTCTTCGTCCTTCAGGATCTCGAACTCTGCGTTTCCTTCATCAATAGTAATCACAATATTTCTCAGCCTTTTTTGCAATACCGATAACGGTAAGTAGTGCTCATCATCATAATCTGGTGTATCGATGTACAGCATTTTCCAGGACTTCTGGATGGCAGAATTCGGAACCGCTTCCCATTTTGTGCAATCCAGAACATTGCGTCTTTTATATTGATGTGCTTAACATTATCATGGGAATCTTCGCCTCTTCCAAGAATCTCGTTTGTCATGATCTTTTTGTAACGGGCCTTCACCATCTGTATCACATGCTGGCCCATCGGCTGGATGACAGCGGTTGTGTTTGGAGGCAAAAATTTACAAAATATGGCTACTTGTTTGTAGTTCATCCGTACTGTAATGTGCCGAACGGTTGTCCAACACAAGGACAGCTTTAACAGGATGCCCGGATTCAATCAAAAAGGTTGTTACATGTGGGACGAACTGATAAAAAAAATTTTTTTGAATCATTCCCTCGTCATCCATGCATTTTTGGGTGACCTTTAGTAGGCAGGAAGTTCCCTAAGGTTTTTGAAGGATGAAGGGTCAAATTTAAATTGACCGTTTGAATTTGGTCGGGATTTTGCCAAATCGTACCAAGCACTAGCGAAAATCATCATTTTTGTTAAACATGTTCAAGCAGATCTTTTTATTCAGCGTAAGATAGAGCAAGTGTATGTTTAATTAACGTTTTTAAAATGCTTAAAAGCATTTAAGCTGGTAGCCTTGCTTTAACACGCTGTTGACGTTTCTATTTTGGCGCACGGGTTTGAAACGGCGGCGTCAACTGCGTGTTGCCTCACAGCAACTCTACCAGCATTTTATCCTTAAACTGTACTTGGGCATACAATTGTTCTATCTAATCCCACCGATAAACAATAGCATATTTCACTTCCGAAGCCTCACGCCGATGTAGGCCAATGCACCTCAATTTGTGATCGGTGTCGCACTTGTTAAACTTGTTATAAGACCACCGGGTGATCAATATGGAGATGGAAGGTTTATATGGGACAATCCATAAACAACGTGGTCCCATTTTTTGGTTTCTTAGATCTCCCTTCTCCATGTTGGTTGCATGTCCATACATAATTTTTAAAATTTATATGGAACGAGGTTTTTGTCCAGAAAGCGCACCTCGTCCTCAAAATAACCACGTCGTTTATTGACGGTCCATATGGTCTTCAAATAATTATTCATGGTACTCTTAATATTAATTTTGAAGAAATTTTCTACACATCAAACAAGTGTATGTTATATCGAGGTAAAAGTGACGCTGTATCGAGGGTACGTTATATCGAAGTAAACCTATACTCCTATCAAAGGTTTTATTTCGACGTTATGAACTCGTAAAATGCTGTATTGAAATTCCGTTTTAGGACTCATTGATATTATCTTATTATGGTCAGTTGAAAAAGCATTTTAAAACCATTTTGCCTCCAGTAAATGCATTGCGAAGAAAAATTGGCTTTATGGCAAAACAGTGATTTTTTTCCAATCGCCATATTGAAATATAAGAAATAATTAAAATGTGGAAAAATAAATGCATCAAATTTTCAATGGTATGCAAATAAACTGTAGAACAGAGACTAATTTCGGCATTCTTTTAGATAATCTTATCCAATTCCTAGCACTTTTCAGGAAATTCATGATTAATTGATCGAATATATGTGTTTTAATTTGATTTATGTTGTTGTAAATTCACATAATTTCCGTGGCGCATTAATTTTTGGCTCTTATCGTTCGAATATTCACCATAAAAATAAATGCGTATATAATTTGGAGCATAATACGCTGTAGAAAACACAATTTGTTTTGGATATTTTGCTATCAAACAAAATTTCCCACAACACTAGACCTTTTTTTTACTGCTGAATGAATCAGAAGAGCAGAGAATCGAACAAAGCAGAACAACAAAAAACAACCTCGATTTCACAGTGAAGTTTGACAGCTGTGGCCATTTGGCCGCTTTCTGGTTTTCATGGCAGCCAATAGGTTTTATGAACGTTCTCAAGTGGTCATAACATCTTTCACTAGAACATTTTCAAAATCTTTATATTCTTATAAAGGTTTTATTAACTTGTTTTCACAACCGTCTATAGAGTGGGCCATTTTGTACAAATTTGGGCTTTAAAGAAGCATAGAGGAGGTGTTGGTAGACAAAACAGTTTTGAATGTAGTTTTATCAACAAAGCCGGGAGGAGTGCTATACGGCTGGAATAAACCTAAAATTTTTACTTGGGAAAGCACTGCATATTTGACGAAGCATATTCCTGTACCCAAAAGCGAACTTATGATTCAAGCGCTTGCCCGGTATAAAACTCTTATGAGAGATTTTTCCTTCTTTCAAACAAGAGCAGTTCTTTGGAGTTTCACTGATCAAACAAACGTAATTCTCATGATATGATGCATTTCAATTTGAAAAAGTTTGAACCGACTGTTGAATTATGTGAGAAACTAATTTTTGATAATTTGTTTGGAATCAAGTGATTAAAAGATATTTGGCTAAATGGCTTCGAACCCTCAAATAACTTGGCATGTCATTTCACAGTAGAATCTGATATTAAATTTCGACTTTTCTCAAATGAGTTATTCGTCCTTTTGAACAATAGTTACAATAAACTTGCTCAGAAAAATCTAGCCTCAAAATGACTAACGATTATCAAAACTTGGTAAGAGATAATATGATCAAACTAAAGCAAACCAAATGGGACAAGTGAGAATTTTACAATTTGAATGAAGAATACACATAAATATACTTTGACCTATTTTATTTCAATATCACGATCAGATCCATCTAATAACTCATACCTGCCATGGATTTGACAAAACGAGAAATATTTTTTCTGCATTTCACCTCGCGCATAGTAAACTGAAAGAGATTCCAGCTCTGGTTCATAACGACTGAAAGAAGGTCCTTTGATGCGCACCAAAAACTCGAGCCAACCGTCACAATCCCGGTATCCGTTGACCCAAAAAAAAAGGTTGTTAGCTTGATTCTCTCCGCATAACAAAAGGTCTGCGATGCGATAATATTCTTGATATATTTCAGCCACTTATCCATTCGGCCAAACGTCCATTCGGCGAAACGTTTTTATGCCAAACGTCCATTTGGCCAAACATCCGTATGCTAAACGTCCGTATGACAAACGGGGTATCATCGAATCATATAGCTTTCGGGCCCGACTTTTCGCTTTTTCAAGCCCTTTATCATCTCGGCGAGATTTTTTCTGGGCTTTGAATGACCTCAGTCCACATCTCACTTTAATGTCCTGCACAGTTGGCTTAGCTACATCCAATGTTTTGGCAACATCTCTGACCGACATGTTGGACTTCCTCTTGCATACTTTCACCACTTGTTTCTCATCTTGTTTGTTGCGTGTTTCTCTTTTCGACTGCTTGGTTGGCTTCCTCTGAACCATTTTGGTTTTTCTAAAAACATCCTGATGACATTCGACACCGTTTGTTGCGTCACTCCGACCGAATTCGCGATTGTTTTCTGTTGACGATTAGGATTTTCTAACCACTTGTTGAAAACAAGATTTCGCAGCTCCTGCTGTCGGGACGCCATTCTCAAATCTTCAATTTAAAAGTAAACAATATGCACGTTGACGCGAAGGTGAAAGCATAGACTAACTCTAAGACCAGTAGGTCCCGAATAAATACGATTTTTTTCTTGGCTCAGTCAGTACTAGCACATCGGTCCCAAGCTCGGTCCCAAGCTTAATAATACGCCCCTAATAATGAACTCACACGAACACACTCTCAAATATTCTGTCAAACTAACACAGCAAATCAAAACAAAGGCGCAAATATGTATAGTTAGGTGCTGGCTTCAAGGTGTACTTCGGACCAAGGGGTTCTACAACAGTGAACCAATTTCAAATCGCAAGTTGCATATTGATTGTTGGTGAAAGGTTCCACTGACAGCTAAACCATACACTGAAAGAAATTCTTAAGTTGACTCAGACCACTGATGCGACAAAGTTACAAAAAATATTTCCGGACACGCTCTATAGGATGAGTTCAAGATTTTACCTAGATGCTTTTCTGCATCTTTCACTGTGAAACACAATTCCTGAAAATCGAAGACCGTGAATTGTAATTTTTTTTTTCCAATGAACTGTTTCCCGCCTAACAGTTCTTTGAAAATCCTGGTACTTTTTGGTGGCTTGCTAGGCACACTTTTTTCAAGTATATTTCTGAAAATAAAAAGTTGTTCAACGAAGATAATCTGTTTTTTAGAGTTAAAATTCCAAAACTCAATACCTCCGCCCGCTCAAAATTCCACAAGTTTTTCAGCCAGCAGAAAATTTTCCGTCTCACGACAAGTTGCACCCAAAAGAGATTATTCTGCTGTCACTCTTTGTAGAGCTTCCATCGAAATAAAAACTTCAATCGATAATGAGTATACAGCTCGTCCTGCTGCTCATGGGAAAAATGATCCGTCGTCGTCGTTTTCCTTCCCATTTCAAACAATTTCATAAGGAAGCGTGAAAAATCTTCTCCCACTTCTATGATGGAGGTTCTCCAAAATGATGGAAAAAATTCAGAGCTCCCCAATTTCTTGCCCCCCCCCCCCCCCCCTCCTTGCCATTGCCAACACCGGAAGATCTGGCGGATTGCATCGACCAGGGATCACTTTACAAACACCAGTACACACACAGACACACACACACACAGCCCCGACTGCCTTGCACGGTCCAAGAAACAGCCAAGGCTTCCTACGTTTTTTTTTCCCTCGCCATTCTGAGCAGCGTGCGTAGGAATGGGAAGATTTGTTTTTACTTCCTCTTGCTCTCCGTATTCAACAGTTCTCTTCCGATTTTCATCCACCCTACACATGCTTCACCGTCGTCATCGGATAACAGATTTTTATTTTTCAGGACTTCATGAAATTCTGCGGCACTCCCCGCCTCCATGGACACGCCGGACGTCCAGCAGTAGTGGTCCTCAGGGACGCGCACACGGGCACCGAAGATATTGAGTTTAATTTTTCTTTCGATACACACTCTCGACCACCTCCCTTAACCCCCCCTCGGATCTCAGCGACAATTTCACGAGTCCAGCCACTGGCGCAAAAAAAAAAGTGTCCCACCCTCTCACGGCAAGATGCAGCTCGAGTCCTTGAGGAAGGGTCAGGGCAGGATATTTTCAAGGAGTGGTGGCAGCCCGCTCTGTACATAGGAGTCGCAGGTTTTTCGTTGCACAACTTGTTGATGGAGAAATAAAAGTGTGGATGACGGGGGTGGTTCGGGAATGTGCGGGAAACGTGATGGGAGTGGGTGTCCAAAGGAGGGTAAAAAAGTCGTATTTTTCTACACCCAATTTTTCTTCGCCGAGGATGGTTTTTTGTTCTGCTTGCGCGCCTGGCCAGCTACTCTTTACATTTTTATATTTTTGATCCAACTCCGGGATGAGGGTTTCTGGGACAAATGAATCTTCAGAACTAACAATGAGATAGTTGGACCAGGATTAAGCCAATGCTCAGACAGACCATTAGGAAGGTTCCAGTGATCTTCTAAATTTTGATTTGAACCTGAACTGCCATCGGGAACCCTAACCCAATCGACGGAAAATCCAGCTTTTTTTTCAGCTTTCCCTTTGCCATGTCCTTGTGTTTTCGGACAGTCAGTCAGAAGAAGACGGAGAACGGAAGTACATATCGTAGTAGGCGAAATCTAGCCAGCAGTGCAACAGCTTCTCGTCGTTCGGCCCGAAAACATTGAGGAGCGTCGTCGGGGTCGTCGGATAACGGTGGGATGATGCAATTTTTATTATTTTTCCCTCACGTTTTTTTTTTGCTGTGCTCTCAGTCTCAGTCTCAGTCTCGGTAGTTGTGAGTGCTGCAGAGCATGCGGGAAGAAACGAATTTTTTGCGTCCCTCTCTAGCATTTTTTTTTTTTTACCATATCCTATTTCGGAACGTGAGCAGCACCCAGTCGAAGCAGGCGAAGAGGCTCCTTTGAAACCCAAGACCTTTCCGAAGCAGAAGCGGCCAGTCATCCTCACCAGCGATGCAGCAGCGACGTTTTTTTTTTTCGCTCCAAACTTCAATCCGCGAACAGGTTGTGTGGCGTCGAGGGACGAAGGACGAAATGAATAATAAATAAGCATATAAGGAAGCATCCAAACGAAACGAATCCGGTGTTGTTTTGAACGGGGTAGTGCAGACCTGACCCCATCCTCCAGCGCGTTCGAACCGGGGTCCGGTGGAGGTGAAAAGGAAGCGGAAGCCTTCCCAGATACCGGGACTGAACACTGAACCAGAATGGAGCGATGGGCGAGAAAAAATCATTAATTTTTTCGTCCTTCGCCGTTGTCGTCGTCGCACTTCTGGTTGGGTTTTCCTTGGGCACGACACGGCGTTGTCAGTGGACTTTCCTCTCACTGACTGGCGATCGGATTTCGGGAGGGATGAGCTTCGTTCGAGTGGTGGTTCCGGAAACTGGTTAGAATTCAGGGACGGGTTTGGAAGTAAACGTTGAGAATATGATCGAACTAGACATTGTTTTAAGGGAACTCTTTCCTAACTGGGTGAGAATTTTTTAACTTCCGACAATTCAGAGTTACAAACAGATCACCTGGGAAGATCTATCTTCTCATATTCTTCCGGCATTTCTCGACAACTTATTCAAAACGACGTATTCGAGTTTGTAAACAAAGAGGGGAAGTAAGATTCAAACGTTAAATTCTTGAAACCCTTAGAAATTCCACGTCAAACTAGGGCCACCAACACAACGAATAATAGTTCCCTAGCAGGATGGTGATGCTAGTCTCCGTGGAGGTTCTGACAGTTTTGAGAAATTAACGTTTGAGTCTTATTAATTATCGTTAATCGTCGTTAATCGTCGTTTTGAATATGTTGTAGAGATTTAATAAACTGTCTTCTTGTGTTATGGTGGTCGATCGCAGTAGACTCTGCTTACAAGTGGACGTGTTTTCCTTCGCTGTCAATTGATTTTTCGTAAATTTATGAAGCAAGATTTTTGTTTAAGGTGAAACTGGAGGGAGTCCTTTTTCTATATAATTTATAGGTTAGGTGAGTTATCACTTCAAGATTTTTGAGACTAAAAATCACAGATAAAACAAAACAAAAAGCCCTCAATTTGGATTCTTGAAAATTTCACGCTCGAAGTCCTGATATCATTTGAGGTTAGTGCACAGAAAACTTCGAAGTGATAGGGACTTGATCCCGTATGTCCTTGAGAATTTGTCGCGAGTGAAAGTGCGATATCTTCTAATGGAATCGGCAATGGAAACGGATCACGACGAAACAGATGATCCTGAAGGTTATATTGAAGAAGAAATGCTGATATTTGCCGATTCCGAAGGCTGTTTATCGGCCGAAAAACTTGCTGATGCTAAGGTTCGAGTGAAGGTAATCGGAATTGACTCGGAGATTGACATCAACAATCATGTAAACAGAGGATCGTGCGATTTTGCTCTAGGAACAAACATTTTCCTGGAAAAGAATGAGGAACGAAAAAACGAACGATCCACTACCCAGATACCGAGATCCACTAAAGTTTTAAAAGTACAGCGGCCACGGAAATAACGTGATTAGCCGATCGTCTAAGTTGCCACCGTCGCCGCCCGGAAGAGGACGCGTCCATTTTATCGTCTCGCCGTCGTCACCCGTCCGTTGTACGCCGCTTTTATTTTGCCGGGAGTGAGTTTGTGAATTTTTGAAAGATTTTTTTCCGATTGGAAGATGCGTGGCAGATAGTCCTTCCCATTCCCTACTTGACCAGCATTCGGACACGGCCGTCACTGGTATTGCTTCATAATGAGTCACCAGTTTTTAAACATTGAGGATGTATGTTTGTCCCAAACATCATCTGTTGGTTCTTTGTGTAAGTACAGCTGATCTGGCAATAACGTAATAGCATCCGTGGGCGGTCAATGCTCATGTTCAATAAGTTGTTGATATTTCACTGTTTACGATGCAGTTTATTTTTGTTGGGGCGTAGAGCCACTTCACAGTGCCCAGTGGGAAAACAGAACATGAATCGCGAAAGAATTCGATAATTCAGCTCCAAGTAGCACAAGGTTAGTGAACAATTCCTAGGAAATCGAATGGAAGGAGTTCCACTTGCCGCAAAATTCAGTGGACGGAGATATTGAGCTTATTTTACCCCAATTCCCCCGTATTTTCGAATAATGCCCAGTAATCTATGCTTGGAGGGATCGGCGGTAGCCAAAATAGGCCTATTTTTATGTATAATTGTCCTAGAAATCGAATAAAGGTGGTTGCAGCCACCGCACGAGTCAAAAAACACAAATATTGGGCTTATTGTGCCCCAATTCCCCGTATTTTCGAATATTGCTGAATAATCTATGCTCAGAGGGGTTTGTGGTAGTCAAAATAGGCCTATTCTTAGGTAGAATTTCCGTGCCATTGACCATTTGATCCGATGGGCAAAAGTTATTTCTGCATTCAAATAGTTGAAAAATTTAGTATTTATATTCTTTTCAATGTTGCAGCCAGCGATCAATGAACTGAACGATTACCCACCAGCACATTATTTTTATCGCGGAACCGATGAAGGCCGACCCATTGACTCCTGATTTCTGTTTTTGTTTTGGTTGCAAAAATCCTGCAAAATTTTCCACACTGGAGGAAAAATTCTTGGATAAGGCCACTGTGCAGCTCAAAAGTAATGTGCATTGGCATAGGACAAGTAATGGTCAAGAAATGCTTTTACTGTCGGGATTTATTACCTGGTATGCAGTTGAAAAGTAGGGAAAACTGAAGACGGTTTCATAACGTCAGTAACGCCTGCTCATGTAAACTAAATGGAGCTGTATCTTTTTCTCGTGGAATAAAGGGCGAACACGAAATTATTGCGACACATTCAACAGGGCATAACTTTTTTTACCATTGAGTAAAAATCAACCAAATTTTGCACACTTTCTCATTGATGTGTATTGTTTACATGCTGTCAAACTCGAAGTCGTGTTTTCCGATTCAACGAAAATGGAGGTGAACCAACGCGAGTCGAGAGAACAAATTCTTTCCAAACACCTGGAATTTCCTGACCTTCACGTATGTTTCGGCACCGGCAGTTGGGAAAAATGTTGAACATTCACCATTCAACCGTCTCCAGAGTGTTGAAGCGGTTCCAGGAGCGGTTGACGTTGGACCACGGCAAAGGAGCTGGAAGAAAACCGGGACCGGAGAACAAAAAGACGGAGGGAAAGGTGAAGCGGATGATTAAAGCAAATCCCAACGTCTCAAGCCGAGATTTGGCTAAAAAGATCGGCATGTCGCAGAGCTACGTCCAGAATGCAAAGAAGAGAGCTGGACTACATACATACAAGGTACAGAACTTCCCAAACCGCGATGAGCGGCAACAATCGACGGCTAAAACTCGGGCACGGAAGCTCTACGAGAAGATGCTGACAAAATATGGCTGCTGTGTGATGGACGACGAAACGTATATAAAAGCCGATTTTAAGCAAATTCCGGGGTTGGAGTTTTTCACCGGCAAGAGCAAGTTCGATGTGGACGACAAATTTAAGAAGAAGAAAATGTCGAAGTTCGCCTCCAAATATCTCATTTGGCAGGCCATCTGCTCTTGCGGACTGAGGAGTGAGCCTTTCGTGACAAAGGGCACAGTAAATGGCGAGATCTACAAATCTGAGTGCCTCGAGAAGCGCCTTTTGCCGTTCTTGCAGCAGCACGACGAAGCTCCGCTATTTTGGCCAGATTTGGCATCATGCCACTATTCTAAAAGTGTCCTGGAGTGGTATGAGGCCAATTCTGTCCATTTTGTTCGAAAGGACATGAATCCGCCAAACTGTCCGGAGCTGCGCCCGGTGGAGCAGTACTGGGCAATGATGAAGCGGGAACTTCGGAAGAGCAAGAAGACAGTCAAAGACGAGAAGGACATGTTAAGAAAATGGAAAAAAAAACTGAGAAACTGGTACCGGATGACACTGTAAAGACTTTGATGGAGGGCATCAAGCGAAAATGCGTTCAATTTTACACTCCATCGATTAACTTTTCTTTTGATTTTTGAAGTAAATATATGTATAAAACTACCCTAAAATTTTGGTTTGATTCTAAACATTATTAGAAAATTGGCATGACATTTTCGGTGTCGCAATAATTTCGTGTTCGCCCTTTAATATTCCGTTCGATTCTATCGCAAGGAAGATTGACATTTAACCCATCCTGGAGCAGTTGTCAAAATTACTTTCCATGAAAATGTCAAAAATTACTTCTGATCTTTACTTGCCAGCTACATACTGGGCTATAAGCCAGAAAAAACATATTTTGAATTATGGAAAATTTTAAAAAGAATATGTTCTTTTTCATTAATTCAAAAACGGGGATTATTCAAAATTGAGTTGTGGCAATAAAACTTAATTTAGGGTCCGTTCGGTTTTAACGAGGTGTCCACGATGAAATTTCCAAACTATGAAATTGTTCTTACTTTTTAAACGTTGGGTAAAATTTAATGAAAATTTGGGTGGATTTAGTTCATAGTGCATTATTTATATCCTGCAAGTTTTAAAGTCCTGTGATCAAAACTCGCGGAAATGGAGTCGAAAGAACACCTCGTGCGTGATAAAATCTTGCGCATTCATCACGAGAACAAGGATCTCTCGCATCGTTCCATCGCTAAAACGTTGGGAATCGCGAATTCCACGAGTGATTAAGCGGTTCGAGGAACGGTTGACCACCGATCGGAAGCCCAGAAGTGAAGGAAAAAGTCACAACCGCGTTGGCGCCTTCAACCGAAATCCGAACGCCTCCGTTCCGGATGTGGCTAAGAAGCTGCACCTAAGCCGAAGTTTTGTCCAGAAGGCCAAAACTAAGGCTGGGCTTCGAACGTTCAAGGTACAAAAGGCCCCTAATCGCGACGAGAAGCAGAACAAGTCCGCCAAAACCCGTGCCAGGAAGTTGTACCTCAACATGCTGACGAAAGTTGAATGCTGCATCATGGACGACGAAACATATGTGAAGGTCGACTTCAAACAGATCCCCGGCAACCTGTTTTTCACGGCCAAGGATAAGTTCAGCGTTCCGGAGCATGTCCGCACTCAGAAGATGTCCAAATTTGCGAAGAAATTCCTGGTTTGGCAAGCCATCTGCACGTGCGGGAAGCGGAGTGCACCTTTCGTGACCCAGGACACGATGAACGGACAGGTGTACACAAAAGAGTGCCTCCAGAAGCGGCTGCTTCCTCTCCTGAAGGCCCACAACGTCCCAACAATCTTCTGGCCGGATTTGGCCTCATGCCACTACTCCAAGGACGTGCTGAAGTGGTATGCGGACAATAAGGTCAATTTCGTGCCGAAAATGTTCAACCCTCCCAACACTCCGGAGCTCCGCCCCATCGAGAAGTACTGGGCGATTATGAAGCAGCACCTTCTTAAACGACCTAAGGTAGTGAAGACAGTCGAGGAACTGAAGAAAGTATGGGTTTACATGCAAAAAACGGTTGATTCACAGGTTGTGCAGAATCTTATGGCCGGGGTTAAGGCCAAGGTGCGGGCATTTGCGTATGGACTGTAAATAAAATACTAGTAAAATGGTAAAATGAAGTTTAATAGTTATTTCTCAATCCCTGAAAATTTGATGGCAATCGGATGAAAACTCGAATTTTGCGAATCAATTTTGTGTGTGGCAATTTCATCGTGGACACCCTTTATTTCTAACTGTACTATTGAGTTAAAATCCTTAGATATCCTGAAACATATCAATTCCTCACGCAAAAATTCAAGCAAAAAACTTTTGGCGTTTGGCTGACTTTTCAATCGAGACTGCTTAAATTTCATGCATTTCTGAACACATTTCGTAACTATTTTTTGCCTTAGACTTTTTCGTATCACTACATAAACATTGCAGCGAATATAATACCTTGTACTTTGTATACGTTGGAAACAGACATCACACTGACGTTTCTCAACTCCCAATCTTGATAATTCAAGATGTGTTCAAAAATTAC
This sequence comes from Aedes koreicus, assembly GCA_024533555.2. Taxonomy (NCBI): domain Eukaryota; kingdom Metazoa; phylum Arthropoda; class Insecta; order Diptera; family Culicidae; genus Aedes; species Aedes koreicus. The sequence goes on along the minus strand of JAHHFK020004768.1, from coordinate 41,177 downwards.
GATACATGAAATGAAAGGGACCGAGGGTCGATCACAAATTACGTTTGCGATTTCTGAAAAGCACATGAGTATGTAATCGTTTATCGTTGACCTAACGGTACTAACAACTAAGAAAAATTGAATTGACCATTGACCGTCATCAACTTGAAATAAACTTTGTTTTCAAGAGCCACTCTAAGGAAAGTTCGAAAAACTGAATGATACGTAGATGAAATAAGTTAAGTTTTTCCAGCAAAGTTTCTTCACCCTTCTTACGACCCGGTGTGGATTTTAAAAATTCTATAACTTCTTAAAATAAGCATCTAGACGTGTGAATTTTCTTGAATATTCCTTAATTATAGGAAGTTACGTTTCGGCCTCGAATTTTTTTTTTTACATTTCTGAAGGGCTATTAGAAAAAAGTTACGAATAAGGTGTTTTGGTTCATATTGACCTGCATTCCAAACTCACATTGTGGAAACTATATAGAACCAAATTTTAAAGTCTTTGCATTCAAAATGCTCATTAGAGCCCCAATTTTTAGTTTCTGGTAAGTACTGCCTTTGTCTCTTCGACCCGATTGGCCACAAGGAATCTGTGCCGGAAGAGGGCATGCTTTGCCACGATCCGTGAGGTGGCGAAAGTTACAAATTTTCATCGGAACATGCTTTTCTACGGCTCAAACTTCATGATTTTTCATGAATAGTCTACTGCTAGCCTTGAAATGGATCAATGACTATATTGGCCATTCCGGGACAATCGGATGCACCAGAAGATCCGTTTTGGAGGAGACAAATACATATTTTTGCTGATACATGCCTTTCAACGGCTCAAACTTCATGATTTTTGATGAGTAGTCTAGTTTTAGCCTTGAAATTGGATCTTGATTAAATCCATCCAACTGTTTGGCTTCACCGATGACGTTGATGTCGTAGCATACAGCTTTCAGACGAGGTCGGATTAGACTAAAGGCTGAAGCTAAATAGGAGGGTTAGGGTTGTCTTTAATGTTTCAAAGGCAAAATACATGAGGGTACAAAGGTAGCCTCCCTCCACGAGTTCAGATCGACGGTGATGAAATCGAGGCTTTAGACGAATTCGTGTACCTGGGATCATTAGTGACCGCCGATAATGACATCAACTGAGAGCTACATAAGCGCATTGTGGCTGTCAATCATGTCTACTTTGAACTCCGAAGGACGCAAAGATCTAACTAAGTTCGTCAAATTACAAAGTTGACCACCTGCAAGACATTAGTTAGACCCGTAGTCCTCTACGGCCACGAAACATGGGCATTGCAAGAAGACGGCAGACGGAACGTGGAGGAGGCAAGTGTACCACCAATTGCATTCGTTGCTGGGAGAACCTCTCATCGTTCACTCCACTAAAATCGGTCGACTACGGTACTGGTGAAAAAGCAGTTTTCCGAGCCTTTGTATGTCGATAATATTTCAAAATATTTTGTTGAATTTCTTCGTAAAAATTTCCTAGTAGAATAGGTGCGGATTGCTGCTGGATCGAGTTGTCATTCAATCAACCATCATTCGTTCTCTTGTGAGACATTTGCTGAGCTGCCATATCTCAAGCTTTTCTATATTTAGTAGTGTAATTTTTGCGTAGAAGTTTCTCACGAGCTCAATGAGTGTCTGGCAGTGATAAGAAGCAACGAATTGCTTTGTTTTTTTTTTAAGAAATGAAACCTTCGGTGAAAGTTCTTTTGAATTTCTGTACCTCCTGAACCTAATGAAGGTTAGGTTAGGATAGGATATTCGGGAAATTTTTTCTAAAAGTTAATGGTTACCTGATAGTTTCCAAAGTGATTCAAAATCGATGCGTTAGGTGGTGCTAGTAAGCAAAATATTGTTTTAATGATTTAGTTGCCTACCTGGAAGTTGGAAAACTTTCCTGGAAATAGTATAGATTGGTGTTAAAAATTGATCAACAGTTTAGTGTAAGCGTCAAAATAAAGGACGTACCATTTTGAGTTCAACATAAGCTTTAAAGTGATGATTCTTGCCGATCAAAATGTGCTTAACGCTTTAAATGAATTTTGTGTTAGAAAATTTTGAAGTTCAAAGCAAGTTTTTCAGTCTCTTTTTGTGAACTTAAAGTAAGGCCTGTATCCACATTAATTCCAACACCTTCAAATTGCACGTGGGAGCGAAAATTTTCACTGAGGTATAGCTGGGAGTCTTTGATGAAAAATACTATGATTGGTGCTTACATTTCATGTTTAGTGTTCAAGATGGCGACGAATGAAAAACATTGGATTTACCTAAACCCACTGTTCACGGTGTGGTAAAATCATTTTCGGAATGTTTGACGATTGAGAGCAAACCGAGAAGTGATAAAATCAATGGACGTGCTAAACCTGCCATGGACTCAATATGAAGAGGATATTAAATGAAAACCCGAATCTCTGTTTGAACAGTGGCTCAAAAAAAAGAATGTCAATTGGTTTTGTCTTAAAATCAACACAACGTTTTGGACTGAAGTCGCATAAAGTAAAAACAGTTAGAATTCCAATTAAATCATATTCCATGAATCTGAAATAAAAACTACAAGGTACAGCCCAATGGGGTTATGCGCAAAGGTGACGTAGGACTACGCAGCAATCTAATTCCCAATTGATTTAAGTCAGTCGGGAAGCTACGCTTTCAATCCGCTCGGAAATTTCATAGACGAAGCTGTTCATAATGCTTATCGCTTTGGAGGAAACGACAGTATCGGGTTGAAATGCTTCAGCACCCGGTAGATGTGGTGCTATACGTTTTCTTTTTCCGAACTTTGCTACTGGAACTGTTTGCCTTCCGAGATGCTGGAGCGAGAACGCACCATAAAGGGTGTACGGAATCGAATTGCGACACACACAAATATTCGGCAAAATTCGCCCGTTCAACCAATCATCTTCAAACTTTCAGGGAGTCAAATAAAACATGTTATGAATATTTTGCTAGGTTTGTTTTATTCAATTTCAATTCCCTATCCAAATGAACGAACCTTCTTCTTTACACTACTCATAAGATCCAGTACAACATTTGGGCCGACTTTTTTTGCGTGGCAATCCATTTTTTCTTCATACCTTCCTCCGATTTCACTTCCTTGGGATGCTTCCAAAGTGCCTGCTTCATGATGGCCCAGTACTTTTCAATTGGCCGCAGTTCCGGTGCGTTCGGGGGGTTGAGATGCTTCGGCACGAAATTGACCTCCTTAGCCTTGTTCCACTCCAAAACCTCTTTCGAGTAATGGCACGAGGCTAAATCCGGCCAGAAAATCGTGGGACCATCGTGTGACCTCAGAAGAGGAAGTAGACGCTTTTGGAGGCATTCCTTTAGGTTCACCTGCCCATTGACCGTTCCAGTTGTCACGAATGGGGTGCTTCGCTTTCCACACGAGCAAATTGCTTGCCAAATCATATATTTTTTTGGCAAACTTTGACATCTTCTGCTTTCTAACGTCCTCAGGGACATCGAATTTATGATGAGCAGTGAAAAACTGGAGCCCTGGAAGCTGCCGGAAGTCTGCTTTTACATACGTCTCATCATCCATAACGAGGCAATGTGGTTTCGTCAACATCTGGGTGTAGAGCCTCCGTGCACATGTTTTACCTACCGTATTTTGCCGTTCATCGCGATTAGGCACCTCTTGGACCTTGTACGTGTGTAGTCCTTCACGTTTTTTTCGCATCTTGCACGAAAGTTTTGGTTAGATTCAGTTTCTTCGCCACATCTCGAACTGAACTGTTGGGATTCCACTTGAAAGCTTGAACTACCCGCTTGGAGATCCATTTTTGCCACTTTTTTCTTTCCGATCGATGGTCAAATGTTCGTGGTACCGATTTAAACCCGAGACACCGTAGAATGTACTATTACCAGCTGATGGCACGAGGAGAAAGATCCGGATTTTCGAGGTACGTGTGCAAAATTTCTTTACGCCGCTGCTGTTCTTCCGACGTCATCTTCGCAACGATTGCACATCTGCTAGTGAAACATAGCGTAAACAAATACACATTGAACTAATTGCAACCAAAATTTTAATAGAAAATACCCAACGGATAAAAAGTTACAGCCATTTAAAAGTGGTGCAATTTGATTCCGTACAACCTTTAAGAGCACATCCTGTTGAAATGATCGACCACCTGGAAAGCATTATCCTTATTGCGTTGGAGATGGTTGTGATCTGTTTGAGAATTCAAAGTCTATTATTGCCGATAGACGTCTAGGTCAAAGAAGTGCTAATGGAACACTTGCAAGCTTTAGGCCGTTTTCAGCGGTGTTCTATAATTTTGGTCTAGTTTTATAACAGATCCAAAAATATAGACCACCAAAAATAGATCAACTATTTTCCTTTTTCACCGTCATTGTTCTAAATGTTGTATGATGACATCCATGTGTGTGTTTTGTTTTGGACTCTGCCTGCTTCGTTTGGATTTGGTTTGTGTTGATTCAGCTCGTTCGACATTTCGAAATAATTCTAAAAACTTTCCGAGATTCACGAGTCAAAAGGGGCCGATTCTTGTTGGCGCTGGGTGAATATTATGATGAACGATTGGTTCCAGACAGTGAGGGTTATTCCTAGAGTCAAAGTGACGTTTGTCACTTGATGAAGTGAGAAAAGTCACCTGCAGTGACGTGACTCTCCATTTGATTTGCCGAGTCACGTTACTGCAGGTGACTCTGCTCTCTTCACCAAGAGACAAACCTCACTTCGACTCTCGGAATAACCATCGGTATTGAATTCCACGGCTGCTTCGTGCTGTTTTATGGTAGACGATGTGGAGGATTTCCGTCTTTCTGAATCAGTCAAAAATGGAAATTTATTTCCACGTAAATTTCATTTTTAGGAGGAAGCTCTCATACGCGTAACTATGAATGTTTGACTGGATGAGAGTACGGCAAAAGCTGACATAAAGGATCGGTATTGAGCAACTGTTTTGGGCCTGAATAAAGCATTCCAAACGTTCGAAAACCCTGAGTTGCAACTCCATTGCCAACAGGTTTCGGACGACAGGACTTTCTACAAGTCCCAATGCAAGAGGTTCGCGTTTCTTAATCAGTTGAGCATCGCGTCTTCAAGTACTTCACTTGTCCGGGAAAAAAGTATTAAAAGGAAACGAACTTCCATGGTTCCTCGCAGATGATCATCAAAAACCCATCAGATTATATTCCATCAGTTTCGCGAAACGATACAGCAACTGGAATAAAAGTCTGGAAATCAAAATGTTCTGAATGACTAGATTGGATGTTGAGATGTGGCTTTATATATAATGTCAGAAGTAGTACTCTGTACAGCTACAGCTTTGTGTATTACGTTCAAACCAGAAGTAAAATCAATTGTCAGTTGAATTTCACAGTTTTGAACTGGAACAAAACTAAAAGATTTAAATGTTTAAAAGGTTATATTATTCAGGATTTAACGAGAGGTATGAAATATCCTGGAACTGTGCGCTGGATTTGAATACAAGCTATACATAGCTATTGATTTACAGCCCGTCATCACTCGCGTTTGCTCACCAACATTACCTCCGTTTTGTGGTGTGCAGCGCACCCCAACACCTCTTCCACCAGCCTGTTATTGACAATACAATGTCCTCCGCAAAATCAACGATCACTACGCCAACATCAGCACACTGTTGTACAATCCGATCCAGAGGATGGTGCCTTTCAAAACCTCCGTCTTGATCTTCAACGTTTTCTACCCCATAACTGTCTCGTGACCCAACACCCGGTTCTGGAAGTAATTACTCAGCAGAAGAAGTGATACACGTTTTGCCGAGATGAAAAATCCCTAATATCCCGCACCCAAGCTCGCGCAACCTCTAAAAGGTCGTATAGGTTTCACAAGCCTTTTTTTAGGCTTTTTAGTTAATTGCGTAAGGTGTGAGATGTTTGGGATTTTTCAGCATGGCAAAACTTGTGTCACTCTTCCTCTTGTGTACTTATTTCAAATTACCCCAAGGTGTGCAAACTTGTGGTGCTAGTTGAAATGCTTCAAATACTTGGAAAAATCATATTTGTAACTGGGATTTTCTATACCATCTCTTTTGCTAACCTTCATATGCTTCCCAAGTGCTAAAAAATCATTATATGGGAAATATAACTTTTTGAGGAAGACTCAAGCAACGTGTAAAAAAAATTTGTCGGCAAAATCATGCATGATAAAAATAAACAAAGCTGTGAAAGCACGTAAGGCTTGTTTAAACAACATGTCCTAGCTGTGACAATATGTTTACGTATCTAGTATACTGAAAAAAATAATCATAGGGATGGATTACTTCCGCTAAAAGTTGAAAAGCTTCCTTTTCAACTTACCCTTAATGATCGTAAGACTTTAACCATATTCACAAAACTAGATCAATCTGAAAAGTACTTCATAATATAGTTCGCCGAATTCTTCAAACTTTGTAGAGCTGCTGCAAAGTTCACAGATTTTTTTGCAAAGTTTGAACTTACATGTTTCTCAAAATAACAGTTAAGTTCAAAGAACTTCAGTGTTCAGCTTTCCACCATTGCCAGCAGAGCTCCGTAATGTTTAAAAAAAGCTATGATAAAGTTCAAAAAGCTTAAGAAAAAAAAAAGGAGGTTGGTCATACTTAAACAACACCGCTGAAAACAGACTTACCGAAAAACGAGCGAGCGATCGACGCGGTGGTGCACATTTCCCTTGTTGTTGTATTTCCCATTTTTTTTTCAGCTGCCTTAACAAATTTAGAACGCTCTGAATTCCGTTTCAAATTCGGAATAAAATAAAACAAAGCATATGACAGTTTTATTATTTTTACATCGAAACTGTTCGAAAATGAAATTTGGAACGCACCGGTGAAAATGCAAAATTTCGTTTGGTCTATTTAATTGTCAAAATTTAGAAATAGATCACGACCGCTGAAAATGGCCTTAGGAAGTAAATATGTAAGAAAATTCTATTGTAAACTCTTTAGATAGCATTTGGTGGCTCTTAATGATGATACGGCCCCGGTTGTATTTCTACGATGATTGAGAGGGCAACTATCTATAACGCGTAGAAGATACAGGGTGCGGCAGAAAATAATGCGAAAATGTTCAAACTTGAGTATTGGGTTAATTCGTGTAGCTAGTGACTAATTTCTGTCGAAAGTGTATTTCTTTATGTTTACTTTCAAGTGCTGTATCCAAACATTCTATTTGTTTTATTGCAAATTCGTCAAAAATTGTTCGCGAAAGAAGTGATCATCAGTTTGTTGCTGGCCCAGAAGAAGCCGAAAGAGATTGTCAAGGTGGTAGGGTGTCATTTGGCAACAGTTTACCGCATAAAAAAGTCCCTGCAGGATGGTCCTAAGCAGCGGAAGTCGGGAAGCGGACGTCCGCGCTTTGCACGCACGCCGAACGTGATCAAATCGGTCCGTGCAAAAATTGCTCGCAACCCGGTGCGTTCCATAAGAAAACTTGCAAAGGAAGCCAATATTTCGGAGAAATCCATGCGGAGAATCATCAAAGAAGACCTGCATGCATCTTCCAGAGCCAGAGTGATTGAAACGCCACTTGATTACGGACCGGGTCAAGGAAAAACTACGAGTGACTCGTTCCAAGAGATTGCTTTCCTTGTTGAAGAAGGAAAAAATGATAATCCTGTTCTCCGACGAAAAGCTTTTCAGCATCGATGCTGTGGCCAACAGCCGCACGGACCGGTTCATTTCACCGCAGAAAATGGAGAACGTTCCGGAAAAAGTGAAATTCAAATTTCAAACCAAACATCCGGCTGGTGTCATGATGTTTGGCTTGGTGGCGTCCAACGGTTTGAAAATGCCGCCTGTTTTCATTGATGCTGGAGTTAAAATCAATACCGAAGTGTATATCGGTATTTTAAAGGACCAAGTGCTTCCCTGGGTGAAGGCCAACTTCTCCGAGGACCAAAACGTTGTCCTACAGCAGGATGGAGCGCCGTGTCACACGTCCAATCAAACCCAACAATCTTTGAACGATAACATGAAGTTTTGGCCGAAGGATTTGTGGCCCCAGTCCAGATCCTAATCCGTTGGATTATTCGATTTGGGCATATGTTGAAGGACGAGCCTGCAAAACATAACACCCCAGTGTGAAAACCCCGAAGTCAACCATAACACGCACATGGCAGTCAATGTCGGAGGACTACGTCCGAAAGGCATGCTCTGGCTTCCGGCGTCGGCTCGAGGATGTTATTAATAAAAATGGAGGACACATTGAATAATTTTTTTCAAAAGGAGTTTATAAAGATAACTGCACATGAAAATGTTGATATTATTGCTTGAATAAGTTGATAATGGGATTTGAAAGAAATAGAACAAATTTTCCCATTATTTTCTGCCGCACCCTGTAGTGTGGTGGTTCATCGTTTTTTGCCGTTTTTCCACGCCCTTTCCCTTTTACACCTACAAACCAAAACAAAAAAATGAAATCAAAAAAAAAAACAAACAAAAAAAAAAAATAAAACAAACAATTAAATAAATAAATTGATGAACTCGATTGAAAGGGATGAGATGAAGGGAGGGGGGAGGAGCGTGCGCCGCAACTTTTGATTTTTTTTTTTGGTTTTAGTCTTTCTTTTTCGCTGTTGCGTCTGTGCACCTGCCGGTGGCGAGCGATGATTCATTTCTCGTTGTTGTCACCCCCGGCATTTCCCGCCCACCCGTTCGCTCTATCACCCATGCTTCACCCACCCAGCTGCACCAACGCCTCTCTGGGCAACGACTGCTCGCCAGTGCTGGCGCCAACTACGATCCAACTGCAGATCCTACTCTGCACAGCTCCAAGACTGCCGAAAAACTAAATCAAAATGACTAAACTACTAAAATGTATCTTTATTTCTTGTTTTAATTTTTACATTTGATTAATCATTTGAACTCAGAGGGGCTCTACATCTTTGTTACATAGTTTTATATTTTTCGTTTTACATGTCATATGTTTTTCCTTCTTGGGAATGTATTTAATTTAAAAAAAAATTTTAACCTACCTAACTAAAATAACGAAAGCCTAATTAAACAGCTGTCTGATGATCGGATGGGGCGACCTCAGGCAGGATTTTCTGAACCTTTTCAGGACTATGATTTTTCTCTCGCCGAGGATCCGTAGACCAGCCAGGCGATGGATCTCTAAATTTCTGGTTCTTGGAGGACAGTTCAGAATCATCCGAGGGATGGTGTTCTGAACTACCTGCAGTTTCCGATGGTGGCAATTGGCGCAACTCTCCCAGATTGGCAAACCGTACTCGATCACGGGGAGAATAATTTGTTTATGGACCGCAAGCTTGTTCTTGGTCTATAGAGTGGACTTTCTGTTGATTAGCGGATACAGGGATCTCAACAAGGATCTACACTTATTTGATGTTTTTTCAACATGCGATCGGAACAACTACTTGCTATCTAGGGTGAGACCACGGTAGACTACTTTCCCGGACCAATTGATCGGAGTGTTACAGAGGTGGACTTTGACATGTCGTGGCGGAATGCGTCGAGGTGACTTCGAAATCATCTGGGATTAAGCTGCATTGTTACAAATCCTCCAGCTGTTGAAGTAATCGGACAGAACACTGAGGCTTTCGGGAAGTTTTCTAGTCAGAGCACGAATCACTCGATCCTTGTAGATGATGGCAGTGTCGTCCGCAAACATCGATAATATACCACCACCCGGTTGGGGAGGAACATCTGACGTGAAGGTGTTGAATAGGATAGGGCCTAAGAGGCTACCCTGGGGAACACCAGCATCAACGTTAAACGTTTCGGAATGGGAATTGTTCAAGAAGACCCGGAATGATCTGTCCAATAGATAGTTCTTGATGATCTTAACAAGATAGATCGGGAAGTTGTATCGATGCAGCTTAAACACCAGACCAACATGCCAGACATTGTCGAACGCCTTCTCGACGTCCAACAATGCCATGGCAGATGTCTTTCCAACGGACCTGTTCCGTTTGAGGATGTTAGTAACTCGCGTCAGTTGGTGGATAGTAGAGTGTCCTTTCCTGAACCCAAATTGTTCCTGAAGGAAGATGTTATTCTGGTTTGCGAAATCCAGTAAACGGCTGAGGATCAGCTTTTCGAACAGCTGCGAGATAGAGGACAAAAGGCGGATGGGGCGATAGCTGTTAGCGCTGGTAGGATCTTTGCCTGGCTTGCGAATAGGGATTACTTTAGCTATTTTCCAGCTAGATGGAAAGTAGCCACGTTCTCAGAATATGTTAAAAACCGTTAAAAAGGTGTCAAAAGAAATCAACACTCAAGTTTTTCAACTCGAGGTTGATGACTCCGTCGACACCAGCGGCTTTCGTGTTCTTGGTTCACGTGATGTCAGTTATCACCACATCAGCCGATATACTACAATCGTCAGGGACAACTATGGGTGTTTCGGCGACTCTAGACATTGCCTCCGTAACCGTAGGCTCAAGTGGGCTCACAATAGATTGGCCAAGGTTGTGTGAGTTCACAAAGTGTTGACCTAGTGCGTAGGCCTTTTCAACAGGGGCGATAAGTTGAGATGGAACCGAATTCTGGTCGAGCGGACTAAGCGGCGGAATTGGTCTTGGCTTATTTTTCAGGATTTTGGTCAACTTCCGAAAGGGTTTTGCGCAATCAGGAAGAGAGCGCATTTTTGAAATGCCGATTTCTGAGATCCATCATCCTGGCTTGAATAATTTTAGTAAGGCGGTTCGAATTGGTCTTAAGGTGAGGTAGACCGGTGCGTTGATATTGTCTTCGGATCGAGTTGTGGATTCCGATAATGTACTTGGTCGTCCTGTCAAGGTTCAGAGAATAACTCATCTGGTTTACTGAGGAATCATGCTGTTCTCGGGCCCGAGCGATTACTTCGTCGATGTTACGCAGCTGTTGGTCGATGTCTTCGGACGTCTCGGAGAGCGTATCATATTCGACACATCGTTGGAACAGTTTCCAGTTGACTCGGTGATAGTTGCGCCTTGTGATGGGGTGACGATTGATCGAAGAGCCAACTTTGGCCACCACCGGATAGTGCTCCGAGCTGAGCTCCTGGTATACGACCGGTTGAGCGATGTTGTTTGCCATGTTCGTGAGGAAAATGTCGAGGGTTGAGAGAGTCCCGACTTGACTTAAACGGGTAGGAGAATCCGGACTCAGCAATGTGTAGTGGCCCTCCTCCAGGTCGTGTAGGATGATGGATCCGTTGGTGTTCCGACGAGTGTTTCCCCAGCCTTTATGTCTTGCGTTGAGGTCGCCAGCCGAGTTAGCTTGACGATATCTTGCCGTTGGACCGTAGCCGATTGTTTGGGGCAGTAGGCCGCGATGATGATAGCTGGTCCGACGGTTGTGTCTACCTCCACACCGATGACTTCGATTGCTTTAAGCTGGAAACTCGGCAGCAGGCGGTAGTTAATGTTGTATTGTAGAGCAATGGCAACATCCTCTCCTCTAGAATTAGTCCGATCGAGTCTGATGAGCCGAAAATTAGGAATATAAACATTGACGTCTGGCTTGAGGTGCGTTTCGGTGATAATGGCGATGACGCTTTCCTTCTCGTTGAGGAAATCGGTTAGCGAGATTTTTGTTCCGAACGGAACAAGCATTCCAATTTTGTATCTTGATGGTGGCTTCACGGTCCATATTTGTTGATGAAGTTCATCAGCACCATGCTGGTAGCGTTGATTTGTTGCTCCTTGGAACGGCAACGGCGCAGTTGTTGATGAAGGTTCTGGATGAACTCCATCATTTGTTTCGGCGAGTAGAGGTCATCATCGGTCTGATGGGTAGCTGGATTACTTGTTGCCTGGTTTCCCCAGACTGGAGGAGGAACATGTTGTACTGGTGGGGCTGTCGTGGCGGCTACAAGTCGGTTTTGAGCGGGAAGCGTTCCTCTGTCACCGGTGGAGGCGGTCGTCGCTGGAACTTTTTGCTCGTTTTGGTCGTAGCTTGCTTGCGGATTTCAACGTATTCCGATCGCGTAGGGCACGATCGGTTACTTCCTTCGTGGTTGGCACCACAGTTGATGCACTTTGGTTCAACACTTTCGTCCATTTGGCTGCACTCAGCTGTTACATGTGCTCCAGTGGAGACCACGAATTACCAGCTTCAGCGGCTTGCTGCCGGGAGCATTTTCCTACGGCTCGGAAATCTCCCTCCGTGGAGCACATAATTTTCGTGCCCATGCTGCACAGCTTGAAAAGCGGGTGAATCTGAGCCGCAGCAAGCTTATTCCGAAGCACCGCAACATCCTTCAAGGTGGTGAAAAGCGGGGGAATTTTCGCTTTCTTCGGCACGTTTTGTACCGCCAACGCAGCAAATTTATTGTTTGCCAGTAGTCTGGCATTGAGGTCCAACGGTCCGGCTAAGGCATCATCTGTTTGCAGTCGCTAGGTGCCGACGGCTTGTTTGTTAGCGGCAGCCATTGCTTCTCGCTGTTCTGCGCGTCATTGCCACAGCAATCGACCGCGGGGGGTTCTTCGCAATATTTTGCAGTTCCGACTGGAACCTTGCCACCTCGAGCAAATGGCAAAACGCAGGAGAAAAATCGCACCGTGGGACGAACAACGAATTCGAAGGTATACCTCTTATAATATAACATTTATAGCTGCCTAGGAGACGTTCGTTACTTAAATATGAAGTCTGTGCTAGGAAAGTACTGTATATTTGATTAATCTGAAAAATCGACATTATAAGATATCACCTCATATTTGCGTTAATTTTATTAGTTGCATGTTAAAAATCAATAGATTAAAATATTGGAACAAAAGCGCAGAAAATGTCTTTACCTAATGCTGTAAAGATTTTGGAAATGGATCGTGAAATTACTTAGTAATTAACGTTCAAAACCTGACCGTTTTTCGTGACGCTCCAAATTTTCGCAATTTGAATGTGTACCCCAGTATTGAAAACACAGACGTAGTCCTACGTCAAAAACTACAGTTGAAATATTTTGCGAAATCGGTGTTTAACGTAAGTTTTGAGGTGTCCGGATTGTTGAGGATACAGACCTTACATTTAAAGAGGAGGTGAAAAATTGTTCGCGAATTTTCAAGTTCTCATTGAATATAAGATGTACTTAATAGCGAAGTAGAATCTGACTTTATGGAAAGTGTCATGTTACTAGACGGCAAGACGGTTGCACGGAACTTAATTCCAACCGAATGTGAACTTCTGAGCTCGTTTCTCAAGTAAATCTGAACTTGAGATTGCTTGGGCATATTTTAGATGACAGTCTCTTTTCGGTCTTATGACTCGTGTAGGCATGGGGTAGGAACTTGTAGGGACTGGAGATCAGACGCACCCTCCTTCAAGGTGTCAAGTCACCATTTGTATCCCAATTGATCGTTAATATTAGAGGTGTGCTATAATCGATAGAATGAGCATGAATCTGACAGTCACGTCCAAATTTTCGCGCCGCTATCTTGAATTTGAAACTGGTTTGGGGAGAAACAGATATGAAACAAACCATTTGAATTTGGCATTCCCATAGGTCTCATTCTGAGCTACAACTTTGAAGAAAATCGTTTTCATCATGAAATTTTTTTTTCCATGATTAAACAACTTTATTGTGGGCAAAACAGTATTGCACGGTGTGACATAGTAGTCATGATTTTTGTGCTCTATTTCACAGAAACATCTCGGTTGATTATTGAACAGTCGATTAAGCATAGTCATAAGGCTAGGGCTTAAAATAAATGAATTCATCTCAGTGAAATTGAAATTAAAACCCATTTTTGAAACATCAATGCAGTTGAGTTTTGACATAGAAAGGTGTCTATAAGTTTAGATGCATGTTTTCACTGCTAATTGATAAGCTGAAATATTTATGCTATTCAAAATTATAAATCAGAAAATCTGATAACCATTATTTTTTCGAGTTTTTCATTTCCGGTAGATAATAGGAAAAATATGTGGTGAAATATCAATATTGCTAAACTAAAACCTTATCCCAGCTAAGACTCGAATTACAAGCGTCCAAAGTTGGCCCTTCATCATCATCCACAACAAGAGCCAATGTGAAATCTTCAAGAAGCCAGTCCACTCCTTCAGAAACCCAACTAACCGGAAACGACTCAATTTCGTCACCCCAAAATCGACCACCAGCCGATTTTCCACCCACTCAGTCTTATTCCCGAAACGACTACATCATCAGCAGCAGCAGCAGCAGCAGCAACGACTGGACCTACCTCACACCGAAACTTCCTTATTTATCGCCCTCTTCTCTTTGGCACATACCATAAAAACCGACACTCCGACTCCCGAGACCGAGTGCGTCCCAGTCTGGACTGCCAACCTCATCCTCCCTCATAACCCAGAGAGGGGGTAAGCGGACGATAGTTTTACGACCACTCACCACCACCACCACTCGCAGCAACAGGCACTCACTCGCTCTAAACAATTCCGATTGCTTCTTTTTCGCTGCACACAAAAACTACAAAAATGCTCCCCTTCCTCCATCTGGAATCGCAACCAAGAGCAGGGTTGCCAATTTCTGCTCCACTCCACAGGTCGAAACCAGCTCACCAGCGATCGCAGCCCGGCATCGCAAACACCGGAAAAGGAGTTGTGGTGGGCATCAGCGACGAAACAACGTAAAAAAATTCGGGATGCGGAAAAAAGTATCCCACTCTCGTGCGTCTTGGTGTGCGACTCCAGCGACGACGGCGACGACGACATATATCGAGAGCAGTGCCGAGAGTCCTTCATCGAGAGCCAGCGCGCGCGACGCGACAGACAACCAGTTTTCACACTTTCCCTCGTTCGTCGGAATATCATTCGCTACCCTCCCCTTCCCCTTTCTGGTGCATGGCATGCTGCTTTCGGCATTAGTTCGGGACTCGATGCTCCTCTTTTTTATTTTCGACGTGGCGCGTTTCTAGCACACTCTATCACAACTATTATATTTTGCCGTTTTGGGTGGAGGGGCGGTGGTAGGTAGCAGATGAGAAGGGCGGAAGGGCTCGGCGCCGATCGAAAAATTCGTGAATTCAGTAACTCGGAACTAGGAACACTAGAATTGATAACGAATTGGACCCCGGTGCAATCACAACCGATAATCAGAGATACACGACAAAGCAACGATAAAACTGTTCTGGATCGATGCTCACAGCGATCTCCTCGTATGTACCAATCAACGCGTTCGAATGCCTGGACATGTTGATCGACCCGGTGATTATTTCTACATGGTGTTAGTCATGAGACGTCTCGTGATCAAAAGTTCAACCTGCATTCAACCTTTTAAAAAGACAGTGCTTAGTTAAGTAAATATACTTATTTCATTTTAAAATATTATGGAAAAAAATCAAAAAATAGTCGAGTTTTAGTACACGACACTGAAGAAGTCTGCACATTGTAGACGAAATACACGTATCTGTCAAGATAAGCAATAAAGGTAGTTGGAATTAAATGGAAATTACTAATCATTCTTCTTATTTTCTAGTTAAAAATAGTTCGTAAAAGCCTATGATAACTTAGAAAATGTATACTTGTTGAATAAGTAGGCATTTTTAAATTTCCTTTTTTTTCAGTCCATTTCTAACACGTTCAATCACGGTAGCTTTGCGGAGCCGATATTTCATTGTTCGATATCAAACCAGAATAAGAGTGAAGTATTTCCAAAAGGGAGTGAAAAGCATAGCTTGCTTGTTTCTTCCATCAAATTTCCAACCGTAACTCCGAATTTTGAGATTTCTGGTTATTGTTATTGCCATTTCGAAAAGTGGAATTTACCGTTCAAATGCCAATAACAAATTAAAAGTGGTGTCTTTCACTTTTCAGAAAACACTTTTTTCAAAAACTATTTTACTAGTGTATAACTAGAACGATTGTAATTGGAAAAGAAGGAAAATATAAATTAGTACTTCAGTTGATCACTTATACAACAATCTATATTTATAAAAATGAATATCTGTCTGTCTGTCTGTCTGAACCTTATAGACTCGGACACTTCTGAACCGATCGGCGTGAAATTTTGTATGCAGGAGTTTTTGGGGCCGGGAAAGGTTCTTATGATAGCTTGAGACCCCTCCCATCTCTGAAAGGGGGGGCTCCCATACAAATGAAACACATATTTCTGCATAACTCGAGAACTAATCAAGCAAAGGAAACCAATTTTAGCATGTGAGAGTTTTTAGAACAAAAAAATGTTTCTATGGTGGTGTGAGACCCCTCCCTTCTCTGGAAGGGGAGGCTCCCATACAAATGAAACAGAAGTTTCTGCATAGCTCAAGAACTAATCAAGCAAACGGAATCAAATTTGGCATGTGAGGTTTTCTGGGGGTGAAAAATATTTCTATGTTGGTTTGAGACCCCTCCCCTTTCCTAGTAGGGGGGCTATCATACAAATGAAACTGAAATTTCTCCATAATTCTAGAAGTAAGCAAGCAAATGCAGAAAAAAATGGCATATGGGGATTTTGGAGGCAAGAAATGTTTCTACGGTGGTTCGAGACCCCTCCTTATTCTGGTAGGGGGAGAGGGGTCTCATACAAATGAAACACAAATTTAAACCAAACATGAGATTTCTTTCTACTGTTATGAAAAATTTTATGCAGGGGTTTTTGGGGCCAAAGAATGTTCTTATGATGGTTGGAGACTCCTTCCCCGTCTGGAGGGGGGGGGGGGCTCCGATACAAATGAAACACAAATTTATGCATTGCTCGAGAACGAATCAAGCGAATGGAATTAAATTTGGCATGTGGAGGTTTTTGAAGCCAAGAAATGTTTGCACGGTGGTTCGAGACCCCTTCCCTCTTAAGAAGGGGGAAGGGGCTCTCGTACAAATGAAACACAAATATTAACCAAACATGAGTATTATCCCAACTGTTATGAAAATTTGTATGCAGGGGTTTTTGAGGCCAAAAATTAGGTTCTTATGATGGTTCGAGACTCCTTCCCCGTCTGGAATGGGGGGAGGGGGGGGCTCCTATATAAATAAAACAGAAATTTGTGCATAACTCAAGAACTAATCAAGCAAATGGAACCAAATTTGGCATGTGGGGTTTTCTGAGGGTAAACATGTTTCTATGGTGGTTTGAGACCCCTCCTTTTTCTGGTAGGGGGGAGGGGTCTCATCCAAATGAGACACAAATTTAAACCAAACATGAGAATTCTTCCAACTGTTATGAAAATATGTATGCAGGTGTTATTGGGACCAGAAAAGGTTCTTGTGATGGTTCGAGACTCCTTTCCCGTCTGGAAGGGGGGAGGGGCTCCCATATAAATGAAACACAAATTTCTGCATAGCTCGAGAACTAATCAAGTGAATGGAACTAAATTTGGCGTGTGGAGGTTTTTGAAGGCAAAAAACGTTTCTACGGTAGTCTGAGACCCCTCCCCTATCAGGAAGGGATGGCTCACATACAAATGAAACAGATTTTTTTGCATAACTCGAGAACTAATCAAACAAATGGAACCAAATTTGGCATGTGGAGGTTTTTGAAGGCAGGAAATGTTTTCATGGTTAAAAAAGACTCCTCCCTTCTTTGGAAGGGGAGGGGTCTCATACAATTGAAACACAAATTTAAACCAAACATGAGAATTCTTCCTACTGTTATGAAAATTTGTATGCAGGGGTTTTTGGGGCCAGAGAATGTTCTTATGATGGTTCGAGACTCCTTCTCCGTCTGAAAGAGGGGGGGGGGGGCTCCCATACAAATGAAACACAAATTTCGGCATAGCTCGAGAGCTAATCAAGCAAATGGACCCGAATTTGGCATGTGGAGGTTTTTTAAGGCAAGAAATGTTTCCACGGTGGTTTGAGACACCTCCCCTCTTTGAAAGAGGGGACTAATGAAACACAAATTTCAACCAAACATGAGAATTCTTCCTACTGTTATGGAAATTTGTATGCAGGGGTTTTTGTGGCCAGAAAAGGTTCTTGTGATGGTCCAAGACTCCTTCCCCGTCTGAAAGGGGGGGGGGGGGGGGCTCCCATACAAATGAAACACAAATTTGTGCGTAACTCGAGAAGTAATCGAGCAACTGGAACCAAATTTGGCATGTAGGGATTTGGGAGGTGTAGGATTTTTTTGTATGGCGGTTCAAGAAAACTCCCATTTCCGGAGGGGGGAGAGGGCTCACATACCAATGCAACAAAAATTTCAACCAAACATGAGAATTATCCGGGCAACTAAAACACAAAATGTTTATTTCGTGGGGAAAGCAGCATGTTCTGATAGAAGTTTGAACTCCTTTTAAGTCAAGAATGGGGGATGCTTGAGTTACTCTCAGTGCTACATACGCACAAGAAGTTAATCTAAGGTTATGCAAGAGAAAATAACGTTAAAACAGAGAGGATACGGCCTTGTTTAAAGAAACAAGTTTTGTCAATGAAATGTTTCTACACAGAAACAAAAACCATGGTAGAAACTAAAGATCTGAGGGTATAATTAAAAATACACACCTACGTTTAATTTAGCAGAAATAATACACATTAGCAAATGAAAATATTTGAACAAAACTCAGTTCTAAAAAAAACAATAAGGAACCAGTTCTATTGAATTTTTTCATATATATATATATATATATATATATATATATATATATATATATATATATATATATATATATATATATATATATATATATATATATATATATATATATATATATATATATATATATATATATATATATATATATATATATATATATATATATATATACATATATATATATAAATAAATCAATATATGAGTATCAAGAAACGAGTCATATAAGCATAGTAAGTTGATTTGTTCATCGCCCTTGATTTTGACAAACGAGATTTTAAATACAAATAAAATTCATCTACACTGACTCGAAATGCTTTTCATTGCGTATGATAGTAAATGGTAAAAACAGACACTGATTGCAACACTCAGTTGAATATTGTATCACCTAAATAAAGGTATATTCATGATTCATCTCGAGACCTTTAATATCTGCAATGGTACGGTCTTGAGGAAAGTTGTTCAGAAGGTCAAAAGCATTAGAAAAATTGACCGATTGGTTTGGAATTCCACCGCTACGTGGTGCTGATGAGCATGCAAAATTGAGCATTTTTAACTTGTTCTACCTCGTGATTCTGGTAGGATAGAAAGTTGTAGTCCTCGGCAAAGTTTTTCAGAAGGGGTTTTTGGGCCTGATTTACTTCGAACTGAAGTGATTCAGGACCCACCTCAAATTCAAGTGATTAAGGACTGACTCACCACTCATTCAAGTGATTCTGGTCTGGTTCACTTATTTATGTGATTAATAAGGTCTTATTAATTTAATATTCATGTGATTCCAGGCTGATTCACTTCATATAAAAGGGATTCAGGCCTGATCCACTTCAAATACAAGTGATGCAAGACTGACTCACCTCAAATTCAAGTGATTTAGCACTGACGGACTTCTCATTCCAGTGATTGAGCATTTTTAGGTCTGATTCACTTTGCATTAAAGTGATTCAGTTTGATTCACTTTGTATTCAAGTGATCCAGGTCGATTCACTTCATATTTTAGTGATTCAGGATGAATCTCAAATTCAAGTTATTCAGGACTGATTCACCACACATTCAAGTGATTCAGGTCAGATCCACTTCATATTCTAATGATTCAGGCCTGATTTTATTCATATACAGGATCGCCTCACCTCAAATTTAAGTGATTCGGGACTGACTCACAACACATTAGAAGTCTGGTTCACTTCACAGTCAAGTGATTCAGGTCTAATGAGCCAGTGGTCGAGGTGGTTGGAGTTCGTGTGCTAGATCTGGTGTTGATCCGTATAGACGGAATTCTTAAAAAGGAGTGCTACTTAGACATTCTTAAGCAAAACGCTGTTCCTAACGGATTGCGATTAATTGTTAAAGGTTTTGTCCTTCAATAAGGACAATGATCCGAAGCATTCCGCCAAACAATGTCGAGGGTTCGTTCAAGACTTGGACCAAAACGGAACGTTATCGAACTTGGTTTGGCAGGCGCAATCACCGGATCTAAATCCAAGCAAAAGTCTATGGGATGAGCTGGACCGGAACACGAGAAAATTGCGTCCCTAGAACAATAAACACTTGTGGGAGTTTGTAGGTAACAGCTTGGAAGCAAATAACAGTCGGAACATTGCGGAAATTCATTGAATGCCAATAATTTGTATGGCTGTTATTACAGCAAACGGCGGGTATTTAGAGCAATCGAAAATTTAATTGATAATTACTACAAACTGCAAATTTTCCTACGGCACATTTTGCTACCTAAAATGTCTTACCTTTGAGCTTGATCTTTTCTTTTGATTTCTGAAATAAACAACTTCTGAAAGAACAAAAATTAAGTTAACTCATTTTTTTGCCACTCACCTTCTCCACCATCTGTATGTTCTTGAACAACTTTGTCCCTTCTGAAAAACTTTGCCGATGACATCGAAGATGCAGAAGATAAATTTCTATCCTATCAGAAGCACGAGATAGAAAGATGCTCAGTAGTACGAATCCAAAACCATCGAATCAAATGCCCTTGATCTTTTGAACAACTTTGCTCAAGACCGCACCTTTACACATAGTCAGAATTCCGAGATATAGCATAATGAATGTACCTGTATTAAGGTGATGCAAAACTTTTCGGGGGACGATGCAATATTCAACTGAGTGTTGCAATAGTTTGCCAAGCGAGTCCGTTTTTATGGACTGGTAGTGTCGATAGAAATTTGAAATACTCTGTGACGACCCCTCGGTCGGCGCACCTTATCATGGAGTAAAGCAACCTTGCATTCAGCACGAATATGGCAAACGTCAAGCCGCTCAGCTCTCGGATAGCTGCACGTCACTACACCAACTACCTTGGGTTCTCGCGCACCTCGCCGCCGCTAGTACTCTGTAAGGGTGCAGTGTGGTTCACTAGGTCACTTCGAAACCCCGACCGGGAAAGTATGCAGCAGGAGGTATCCTAATCGTTGTGTAGGGCACTTTCACTCGAATTTGGATTACACTTTCGCTCACACTACTACTTTTTTGACCAAAAGTTGCCCCGTCGGTCCCCTCGGGATTTATTATCAAAACCAAAATCGACAAGATCTTTTGGTCGGTTTCCGAGGAAGAGTACGATTTGATCGTACTGACAGAAACATGGCTCGATGAACGGATCTACTCAACGCAACTTTTTGGATCGCTCTATACCGTCTTCAGAACTGATCGGTCCCACCTGAACAGCTGTTAATTGCGTGGTGGAGGAGTCCTGATTGCCATTTCAAGGAGACAAACCAGCTACTTTGATCCCGCGCCTATTTCCAGTCGACTCGAACAGCTGTGGGTTGTAGTCGAAATCCCACATAACACATTTAGTGTCGGAGTAGTTTACCTTCCTCCTGGCCTAAAAAAACGACTCGATCATCTGTGAGCTTGTGGAATCGATAGGTTCAGCCTCGCTCACCCGCTTTTTTGTTTGGAGACTTTAACCAAGCTGGTTTGCAGTGGCGCTTTCCCGATAGTGGTACACCATCCATCGATCCACTACTATCACATATGCCCGCAGCCTGCTGTGCCATCCTGGATGGATTCAACTTGCACGGGCTTTTTCAAATCAACACTCATTTGAACAGGAATGGTCGCTTGCTGGATCTTGTCCTGGTGAACGATTCTGCGCTATCCGGTTCTACCGTTTCTTTGCCAATCGAGGCCCTGATCGATCTTGATGCCGATCATCCTGCCCTTGTAGTATCGGTTGACTTACCTACACCGATTTCATATGTACCGGCATCTGCGCATCTTTCTCTGGACTTGCTTTATTAGGCAACGGGCTTTCCGAAATTGACTGGAGTTTCATTTAATCAACCACTGATGTCCATGTTGCAATGGAACAGTTCAGCGCCACAGTCGAGGATGAAATTTTCCGTGCTGTTCCAGTACGACGGCCACCGCAAAACCCTCCTTGGTCCAACCCCCGCCTACGCTCGTTCAAGCGAATTCGATCCGTTGCTCTACGAAGGTACAATAACTCTTGGTCTTTGCATTACAAACGACTGTTTTGCAAAGCTAGGCGCCGCTATCGTCAATATAACCATTTTCACTACAATCGTTACGTGAAACGCACGGAAGCAAATCTTCGCTCCAATCCCAAACGGTTTTGCTCGTTTGTGAATACCAAACGGAAGGAATCCGGATTACCCAGTTCAATGTTTCTAGCCAACAATACGGTCAGCAACGAACGCGACAAGGCAAGTTGATACAGCATATATGGACTTGAATCGCTCAAGATCTACAAAATAGAATTAGTCCTATGTGAATCTTTCTGGAGAATTGAATACAGGTTGTTTCAACCACCGCAAGGCTCTGTGAACGAAGATATGGCTGGTTCTGCCCCACTTCCCCTTGTATTCTTGAATAGTTTATCTTTGCTTTCACAATTAACTTATAGCTTGCTCTCAACTTAGTGTTCTATAAATGCGCTTTCACAGATATTAACTGAGAGCTTGTGAAAACAAGTACCATTTTTGCATTAGTATGATTGTGTGGCAAGTACAATCATATTCTATGCCTAGGGAGTCGAGAAATTTTCCTTAACGAAAAATTCCTAGACCAGACCGGGAATCGAACCCGGCCACCTCCAGCATGGTGTTGCTTTGTAGCTGCGCCTTTACCGACTGAGCTAAAGGAGGACCCAATTGTGCTTGTTAGTTATGCTTAATTTTCAAAATAGTCGTGCTTAACATAGTACTGCTCATTATTTACTAGTACGTGGTCATTTCTGATACCTGTGAGCCGATACGAAAAAAAAAACACTCCGAGCAAATATATCCATAAGCTATTCAAGCATACTAGGGGAAGTGGGGTAAAACCAGCTATATCTTCGTTCACAGAGCCGTGCGGTGGTTGAAACAACCTTTATTCGATTTTCCAGGAAATTTCACATAGGATTAGCACTATTTTGTTGATCTTGAGTGACTCCGTGCAAAGATATCTATAAATTATTCAAGAATATAAGGGGAAGTGGGGTAAAATAAGCTCTATAACTCCACAACCATATCCGTGCGGTGATTGAAACCAGTTCCATTTGATTTCCCAGACAATTTCCAAGCGGAAATGGCCTTGTTTTTAAGCCGCGCTTAAAAGCGACAAAAGTTACAGATTTTTTCCTTAGTTTTCATCAGTTCTTGCCCACTGTGCAATGTTTGCAATCTTTCATACAACAGGCTAGATTCAGGCGTTATCTGGCTTAAACTAACATGAAATATCCCATTATGTTATGCCAAATCTAGCATTCCCTTTATGTGCATTAGATAACGCAGAAAATTCAACGTTCCTTTTTATCTGTGTAGAGTAAAGGGCGATACGGTCAAAATTTGGTCAATATCAACTTGACGTATTTCTTTCAATTTTGCATTTAAAAAACCTGAACACCCCTCATTTTGAAGGTGTGTGTGTGTAGAATGTTGTTCCTATTTTGATTTTGGAATTCACTCTTCAGTTGTCAAAATGCCGTCCAAGCAAGAAGAGCAGCGTATCAAAATTTTGCTCGCGCATCGCGAAAATCCGAGCTACTCGCACGCAAAGTTGGCAAAATCGCTAAAAGTTGCCAAATCAACCGTTACAAATGTAATTAAAGTGTTTGGGGAACGTTTGTCGACAGCCAGGAAGTCTGGATCGGGGGGAAATCGAAAACCGGAAGCCGCTGAGACGACAAAGAGAGTTGCCGGTAGTTTCAAGCGAAACCCTAACCTATCTCTCCGAGATGCCGCAAATAAGCTGGGTGTATCGTCTACAACCGTGCATCGAGCCAAAAAACGAGCCGGACTATCGACTTACAAGAAGGTAGTGACTCCAAATCGCGATGATAAACAAAATACGACGGCCAAAGCGCGATCCCGGAGGCTGTACACGACGATGCTGACGAAGTTTGACTGCGTGGTAATGGACGACGAAACCTACGTCAAAGCCGACTACAAGCAGCTTCCGGGACAGGAGTTTTATACGGCAAAAGGAAGGGGAAAGGTAGCAGATATTTTCAAGCACGCGAAACTGTCAAAGTTCGCAAAGAAATATCTGGTTTGGCAAGCCATCTGTACCTGTGGCTTGAAAAGCAGCATTTTCATAGCTTCCGGGACTGTCAACCAAGAAATTTACGTGAAAGAGTGTTTGAATAAACGTCTGCTGCCTTTCCTGAAGAAACACGGTTGTTCCGTACTGTTTTGGCCGGATTTGGCATCTTGCCATTACGGTAAAAAGGCCATGGAGTGGTACGCCGCCAACAACGTGCAGGTGGTTCCCAAGGACAAGAACCCTCCCAACACGCCAGAGCTCCGCCCAATTGAGAAATACTGGGCTATTGTCAAGCGGAACCTAAAGAAGACCAAAAAAACTGCTAAGGACGAGCAGCAGTTCAAGGCAAACTGGCTTTCTGCGGCGAAGAAGGTGGACAAGGTGGCTGTACAAAATCTGATGGCAGGGGTCAAGCGTAAGGCCCGGCAATTCGGATTTGGAAAAGCGGAAGCCTAACTGAATATTTTTCCTGAATTTTATACTAATTGAACTTGAAAAAGAAATTTAATTTGATTTTTTAAATAAACGATTTCACCGATTTACACGCGTTTTCCCTTGACCAAATTTTGTCCGTATCACCCTTTAGGCAAATATTCCACCGTACGAAGCAATCACGAAACCTGTACAAAACCACCGGCTCCGGACTCTATCCCAGTGAGACGTATCCTAAAATGAGGCCGCACAAAAAAGCAAGCGAACACAGAGTTAGGACTGGGAGAAAAAAAAAACGAGGAATCGGTACTACCAGGATCCAAGTGTTGCTGCACCAAAAACAACAACAACAGCAACAACAGCAACAACAACAGCGATGTCGGGATGGTTTGAGATGCATTTCTGGTTTGGTGTTCTGCTGCTGCTGGTGAGTGTTCGTCGTCCTCGTCCTCGTCGTCGCCGGGGTGGCCGCCGACGTTGTTGGCTGGCGCGTGCTGGCCTCCTCCTCAGTCAGTCTGTGCCTGGCTGTGTGAGTGAGAGCGAGATGGCTCCATGAAGGGGGGGGGGGGGGGGTGAGGAGGTATATATAATAACATTTGGGGGTTGCATTATATAGTTTTCTTCCTAGTTCCTGTGGCTGAGGGTTTTTTTTTTGTGTGTTGTCGAATGCAACGTTTCTGCTGCTTCCTCGGATTTGGTCGTTCCGCCAGCCACGTCTGCTGCCTTGCCACTTCCGCGCGCTGCTTTTCGTAGTGGTGTTAGTGGTGGGGTGTGTAGTAGAGCATTATTTGGAAAAGTTTTTCGGGATAGAGCAACAAGTGACTCTCCAGGATTCGGTCGGTCGTGCGCTAGTTATCGAACAACAATGCTCGCTACAGGAACCACCAGCAGCAGCAGGTCCTAGTTAGAGAATCCTTTTAGAGCAACTAGTGGCATCAGCAGTTTTGGTAGTATCCGCTTATCCTTTGTATAGGACGTGTGACTTTTCGAGGGTGACCATCGCAGTTGCAGTGATTAGTGGATGCAATGCGTAGGACAAGTGATTTCCCCGAACGGAAAGTGTGACGAACGACGACCATCAGCTGTTTCCCTTCCTTGCGAATCCAGTCGTGTGTAGTTAGCAGTGGTCAGTGATCAGATATACGCATATGCAGAACGGCACGCCACGCGTGCACGAGATTAAATCCCATTCATCAGAGCCGGTGTTGGAAAGTGCGTAACCGCACTTCCCCACCCCTTCTGCAAGCCTAAGGAAAAATCGGCGGTGGAAGTAGTGCTCTGTGACACATACGGAACAATATGTTTTTCTTCCCCGGTGCGATGATCAACGCGTTTGCCATCGAACAGCAAGTTTTAGCAGAGCAAGTGGCGGTGGCAACGACGTCGACGGCAACGACGGAGACGACGCCAACAACGATGACGACGCCAGCTACGAATGGTAAGATTGCATTCGTCGTGTGATGGATGCTGTGCCAATATGGAACACGGCGGGTGGGACGACTGGGAAAAGGATTGTGTGTGTGTGGGGGGGGGGGGGGGGGGGGGGGGGGGGGTGAGTAAGTAGTCAGTGGAGCAAAACAGCAACTAACAGCAAGTGCACCGCCGCCGCAACCTGTTGATTGTTGTTTACTTGCGACGATGGATGCTCTCTGTAAGAGCTGATTGTTCATTGCGGGAGGGGGTGGATCGGGGCGATGAGGGAAAACTGTTTTCTTATGATCTGTTGAGCAAATGTGATACGAGTGAGTTTTCCCGGATGATTAGGTGACAGACGTGTATAGCTTCCTGGGAAGAAGGGTGGGTTTGTTTGGAAAAAGAAGATTTTTTACTAGCTGAACCCGGTGCGTGCGCTGCTACGCTTGCAACTAAATGAAGGAAAATTTAATATAACTGTCACGTTTATGGTTTTTTTTTTTCGAAATGAGTTTTTTTCTTCTTGAATAAGCAGGGGTTCAAACTTCTATCAAAACATGCTTCTTACCCGAGAAATACACGGTTTGTGTTTAAGTAACCTGGATAATTCTCATTTTTGGTTGAAATTTGTGTTTCATTTGTATGGGAGCCCTCCCTTCCAGAGGGGGGGTGGTTTCTCAAACCACCATACAATCATTGACTTCAAAACCCTCCACATGCCAAATTTGGTTCCATTTGCTTAATTAGTTCTCGAACCATCACACTGGGCTCATCGATTATAATAAAAATGTGAGTTTCATTTGTTTGAAGCCCCCCCCCCCCCCCCCCAGAAAGGGAGGGGGTCTTGAACTACCATAGAAACATTCTTGCCTTCAAAACCCCCCACATGCTAAATTTGATTCGATTTGCTTGATTAGGTCTCGGGTTATGATGAAATTTGTGTCTCATTTGTATGAGAGCGCCCCTTCCTGAGAGAGAAGGGGTCTCAAACAATCATAAGAACCTTCCCCAGCCCCAAAAACCCCTTCATATAAATTTTCACGTTGGTCGGTTCAGAACTTTCCGTGTCTATAAGGGTCTGACAGACAGAAATTCATTTTTATGTATATAGAAATCTAGCCTCCAAAAACCTCCATATGCTAAAAGTGGTTTCATTTACTTGATTAGTTCTCGAGTCATGCAGAAATTTGCTTTTTATTTGTAGGGGGAGCCCCCTCCCCTTCAAAATGGGGAGGGGTATTGAACTGCTATAGAAACATTTCTTGCCTCCAAAAACCTCAACATGCCAAATTTGGTTTCATTTGCTTCATTGGCTCTCGAGTTATGCTAAAAATTATGTTTTATTTTTATGGGAGTCTACCCTTCCAGAAGGCGGAGGGGTCTCAAACCACCTTAGAAACATTTCTTGCCTTCGAAAACCTCCAAATGCCAAATTGGGTTCCATTAACTTGATAAGTTCTCGAGTTATTCCGAAATTTGTGTTTCATTTGTATATGAGCCCTCCTTTCAGAGAAGGGAGGGGCTCGAGTCAACTTAGAAACATTTCTTGCCTTCCAAAACCTCCACCTGCCAAATGTGGTTCCATTTGCTTGATTAGTTCTCGAGTTATGCAGAAATTTGTGTTGCATTTGTATGTAAACCCCCCTCCCTCCCCCTTCCAGATGGCGTAGGAGTCTCAAACTTCCATGGAAACATTTCTCTCCTCCAAAAACCTCCACATGCCAAATTTGGTTCCATATGCTTGATTGGTTCTCGAGTTATGCACAAATTTGTGTTTCATTAGCATGAGAGCCCCCCTCTTACAGAGGGCGGAGGGGTCTTGAGTTACTTTAGAAACATTTCTTGCCTTCAAAAACCTCTACCTGCCAAATTTGGTTCCATTAACTTGATTAGTTCTAGAGTTATGCAGAAACTTGTGTTTCATTTGTATGGGAGCCTCCCTTTATAGAGAGGGGAGGGGTCTCAAACTACCATAAAAACATTTCTTGCCTCCAAAAACTTCCGCATGCTAAATTTGGGTTTCTTTGCTTGATCAGTTCTCGAGTTATACAGAAATATGTATTTCATTTGTATGGGAGCCTCCCTTTATAGAGAGGGGAGGGGTCTCAAACTACCATAAAAACATTTCTTGCCTCCAAAAACTTCCGCATGCTAAATTTGGGTTTCTTTGCTTGATCAGTTCTCGAGTTATACAGAAATATGTGTTTCATTTGTATGGGAGCCTCCCTTTATAGAGAGGGGAGGGGTCTCAAACTACCATAAAAACATTTCTTGCCTCCAAAAACTTCCGCATGCTAAATTTGGGTTTCTTTGCTTGATCAGTTCTCGAGTTATACAGAAATATGTATTTCATTTGTATGGGAGCCTCCCTTTCTAGAAAGGGGAGGGGTCTCAAACTACCATAAAAACATTTCTTGCCTCCAAAAACTAAATTTGGGTTTCTTTGCTTGATCAGTTCTCGAGTTATACAGAAATATGTATTTAATTTGTATGGGAGCCTCCCTTTATAGACAGGGGAGGGGTCTCAAACTACCATACAAACATTTCTTGCCTCCAAAAACTTCTGCATGCTAAATTTGGGTTTCATTGCTTGATCAGTTCTCGAGTTATACAGAAATATGTGTTTCATTTGTATGGGAGCCTCCCTTTATAGAGAGGGGAGGGGTCTCAAACTACCAATTTACTTCGTCAACCGATCGTTGACTATATATTAACACTTAGTTCTATCTTCTTAAAGATCTCCTAGAAATAAAATAATGTCTTAGGTTACTACGTGTCATTGTTTAGTAAATTGATTCACAATGCAGATTATAGAGGGACATCATTAGGTTAATTGGTCCAAATTTTGCAAAGTTTGTCCGATTGGTATTTGATGAAAACAAAGTACGGTTCCTTAAATACCGCGAGGGGGTGAAGAAATTTAGACTAAATTATAAGTTAGGGGAGGAAATGCGATGTGTTACAATATCGTTAACAAAAGAGATCAAGGCAAATTCTCTTCGTTCTTTAAGAGTTTGAATGTCAATAAGCATACATCGTGCTTCGTAAGACGGAAGTGGAAATGTTGTCCAGCCTAATTTACGGAGATCATACTATAAAAACTGTTTTTGCACTGATTCTAATCGTTTTTCATGTGTTTTCATAAAAGGAGACCATATGACACCACAATACTCTCGAATAGACCTCACATATACAACGTACAATATTTTGATCGTCTATGGGTCATGAAAGTTTTCACCAAAACATTTAATGAAATCCAGCATTGCTTTGTGGATAATAGTGTTATATTGGTCGAAAAAAATAAGCTTAAAATCTAGAATAACACCTAAATCTCTGACTCTCTCGCATTTTTCTACAATTTCAGTTCGTAAAGAAACAGTAGTTTGTGGTGTATTTCGTTTTCTACTGAGAGTGATTGAGTTACATTTCTTAACGTTTATTTTTAGTAAGCTTTTTTTACACCATTTGTCAAATAATAATCTTTAATTTACATAAGTTACATGATCTTGGTCATTATTAATTTCCATAAATAGGTTCATGTCGTCAGCATCGATGAGACCTCTGACCTCCTGACCTTCTGACGTGCTTAAGAATGTAAGAAATATCATTGACAAACAAAATAAAAAGTTGAGGTCCTAAATGTGAGCCTTGGGAAACTTCAGATAATACATGAACAGGGTATGACTTTTTCCCTTTAAAACTGACTACCTGTTGCCGATTTTTTTTAAATAAGATTGTATCCCATCCTCCAATCCTATTTTTTCTAACTTGTAGAGTAACAGAGGAATGTCAATACGGTCAAAGGCCTTGCTAAAATCAGTGCGCAATGGTTCCTCGTCACCACGGTGTTTAATGAATTGAACGAGAAGTCCAACAAGTCTAACGAGTTTGACAGTTGATTGAAAAATCAAAAACCCCTGTTGTTATTATATTATAAAATTGGGTACATGGTTTTCTTTTGACTATTGATTAAAAAAGCATAAAGATGCCGGACGTTAGAGAAAATCCAAGTTACACGCTAATTGCGGATTTCAGTTTTGACTTACTTATAGGTAGTTAGTATGAATTTGTTTTAATTTTTGTAACTGGCTGAGTCAGGTGAAAGTGACAAGAGCAAGAGCCAAAGCGAAGGTGGAGTAAGCGCAAGTGTAACATATTTCCCCGTGCAGGACGTTACGACCAGGTACCTTACCTATCTGCCAGAAAATTCAAACCAGCCAGAAAGTCTGTAACGAGTATAGACTTAAACTCTAGTCTCATGAAGATGCAGGAAAGAATGAAAAATAATCTAGATCGCGATCATCATCCGAAAATGTCGTGTAAATTTCTTGGAAAAACTTTGCAAACAAGTCACAACCCAAGTAACAATTTCAGTTCTATTCCAGCCGTATAGCACTCATCCCGGCTTTGTTGATGACACTACACTCAAAACTGTTCTGTCCACCAACACCTCCTCTATGCATCTTTAAAGCCGAAATGTGTACAAAGTGGCCCACTCTATAGACGGTTGTGAAAACAAATTAATAAAACCTTTCTAAGACCATAAAGATTTTGAAAATGTTCTAGTGAAAGATGTTATGACCACTTGAGAACCATCATAAAACCTATTGGCCGCCATCAAAACCAGCATAGGGCTGAATGGCCACAGCTGTCAAACTTCACGGCGATATCGTGGTTGATTTTTGTTGTTTTGCTTTGTTGCTCTTCTGATTCATTCAACAGTAAATAATGGCTAAGAAAAAAGTTCCACTGTTGCGAAAAATTATGATTGATAGCAAAATATATAAAACAAATTGAGTTTGTTTTATAGCGTATCATGCTCCAAATCAAATGCGCATTTAATTTTATGGTGAATATTGGCACGATAAGAGCTGAAAATTAATGCGCCTTGGAAAATATGCGAGTTTACAACAACAGAAAAAAAAATTGAAAGAAATATATTCCGTAAATTGATCATGAAACTCCTGAAAATTGATGGAATTCAATAAGGTTATCTAAACGAATACCAAAGTTTGTCTCAGATCTACAGTTCAATTGTATTACATTTAAAATTTGGTGTATTTATTTCTCCACATTTCAATTATTTCATATATTGCAATATGGCGATTGCAAGAAATCACAGTTTTGCCAAAAAGCCAATTTATCTTAGCAATGGCTACTATAAAACTATCTGGTCGCTTGGTAGCTTTCCTCAATGCCAGTTAGCCGTTTAATGCATTTACTGGAGGCAAAATGGTTTTAAAATGCTTTTTCAACTGACCATAATAAGATAATATGAATGAATCCTAAAACGGCATTTCAAAACAGCATTTTATGAGTTAATAAAGTCAAAATAAAACCTTTGATAGGAGTAAAAGGAATTTTAGAACTCAAGGTTTTAAGATCTTTGTAAAAAAGCTGTGTAGGTTCTTATAAACCTGACTAAAATTTGAAACCTATTGCCATCTCTTGCTGCCATAATAAAGCCGAATTGATTTCAAAACTCACCAGGTTTTCAGCGTTTTTGTCATCTAGAAGCATTTTTGAAGGGAAGTTGTTTGATTTTAATTTTGTTCTGACATATCTGAAAAAGCTTTTTGGATATGATTTGATTTCGCTCTCTGTTCTGAAATTATACTCTTCCAATTCGGAATTGATTGCTAAAATAAGCTGATCACAAATTCTCAAATAATTTTGCAGATTGTCAATTGAGTTGTATTTTTTTGTAAATTTTGTGAGCCTTTTGTTACAGATTTTTTCAAATTAATGATATTCCTGTTGGACCATATTGGATATTTGGAGGTACATCTGCGTCTTTTTCTTTTAAGAGGTACGTCAGCATTAATTCTTTCAAATGCTGTAGACTGTAGAAGACATCAACAGCGCTTTCGATATTTACTTCATTCCGTATGATTGATTACCTATTGATTGTATTTAGCTTAATTTTTATGTTCTCGTGATAAGCATTGATGCTCTCACGCCAAAGTCACGAGTCGAATCTCACCCCCCGACAAGTTACGAAAAAACCCTAAAGAATATTCAAGTGACAGTATGACACTGTTCGTTTTTCCAGAAGGGTGCAGACATTCATGAACCAGAATCCCAGAGCTGATCTCGATAATCAAGGAACTAAACAAAAAATTTTGCTGATTTTTTACATGATTAATTGGGATGGTTGGCAATTTTGTCAAAAATTAATTATATTGTCTCATTTTCCCCAACGACTGGAACCAGAATACCACTTTCAACGTCATAGATCAAGTCAGCTTTGCGGGAAGGTCCAATAAGATTTCTTCAGCATTTAAAAAAAAGGTTCGTATGTGTTATTGGTGTAAAATATGGTCAGGTGTAAAATACACAGATACAAATACATGCATTTCACCAGCTGTTTGCGCTTTAACCCACACATGTTCAAACATCCTTTAACTTGGTAGAAGGAATCCGTTCAGTATTTACTTTAGAGGTAATCGCAAATAGGACATCACTTCCAGACCTTCTTTGTGCCTTTCTGAATACACAAAAATCATTCCCAAACATTTCTTCACTTCTGATGCTCTCATTCCAACTATTTTCTGTACCTAATATGGTAGAAAAAGAGGACCACATTAAATTTTTGTAAATTGTTTTCGTCTTCAATGAGATATATATCAGAACTTCAGTTGCATTTGAGTGTGAAGAGAGGTTTAAGAACTTGTCAGTATTATTAGAATTACTTGATTATATACATTCCATCCCTTACGAGTGGGTCAGTTCTGTTGAAAACCCGTCCGTTGGCAAGAGCACGATGAACAATGGTTTGAAAATGATGTCCCTTACACCGGCCGAAAGGTCCAATTTCAGGATGAAGTTGGGCATTCTTGACGTAACTGCTGTTATCAGGGGAAGGGTGGATAGTAGTTTCTCGACGTAGAAACTAATCCGCTGAGCCGGAGAGTCCAAGAAAATCTTTCTAGAGCCGGTGCGGAGGGGTCGTTGACCGGCAGAGAGGAGCAAAAGGCACCCCGAAAGTTGTTGAATATCTTGGGAATGGTTTTGGGCGTGGGGGCGCCAATTGTTACATCAACGATAATCGCAGGTGGAAAATATGGCTTGTGCTTGCGACGTACACCTGCGCTTTCCGCTTGGTGGCCTTCTCTTTGGCCTTTTGCTGTAGGTCCCGAATATGTTTCCGTGAATCATAATCGGTCCAGTCATTTCTCCAAATCCTTTTCGACCCAAGAGTACGCCAACCCTCCTTGACATCAATCGTCGGTTTTGATCTGGCAAATGCTAGATCTTGGGCCAGCTCTACGGATAAGCTTAGAGGTGAATCAGCAGCATTGGAAGTGTGACCTGCTTCCACTGAAGTGGTCATTCTCGAACATAAAGACGACAGCAGTTTCACCTCGTCCATAATTTCCATAATTACATCCGACGGAAAATCACCAGACGCAGAAGCGATTGCCAATATATTTTCACGATCATTGTCCATTTTGTCCGATAAACGGTTTAGTGTGTCTTCAATTTTAGCATTGATTGACTCGGCAATAACACTACCAGAATCACGAGCAACTGCGTGAAGCTGCTCGGACCTACAGCATTCCCTACAGCACCCTTCATGATACACTCAATGGACGGCACCTGCAGACGGTTGGTGGTCAGACTATCTTAACCGATGCCCAGGAAGCGGATCTCGGGGAAACTATCAAAATTGAAGGTGAACCGGGATTCCCTTTGACTCCGGCCAGCGCAAAGCTACTGGTGAATGGTTTCCGGGATAGTAACCAGATAAAAACGCGATTCCACAACAATCCCGGTAAGGACTGGTTCACTTTTTTTTATGAAGAGATCGCATACATTGACCACCCGTTGGTCAGAAAATATAAAGCGGAATAGAGCGAAGGTGAGTCACGCCGTTGTGAATGAATATTCACAATTTTCGAATTCGAGATGTTCCTCCAGAAAAATAGCAATGGATGGGTCGCTCATAGATTGTGTCATGTCTTTTAATGGAAGGGAGCTTTGAGAATTGTGATAATCGGTACACAAAATTTAAGGTTCATAAAAAAACATGACAAAGGGGGAGGGTTTTGAAAATGGTCCTTTTTTGCGTGACATAATTAATGAACGTTCCCTTTAGGGAATGCTCCACCCCTGTGCTATTCGGGAGACATCTCCATCAAACGGTTTGCATAAAAATTTGGTGTTTTTTTATTCATTTAAGCACTCCAAATGGATAAAATTGATTTTGATCGAAGTCACCCCATTATTGAAAATTCTCCCCAACAACAACCACCCCCCCCCTCCCCCAATACACTCCCCCCACACCCCCCCCCCCCCCCCCCCCCACACACCACACACAACCCCACCCCCCCCCATCTTTTCTCCTCCCCCCCCCCCCCAAAACCCCCCACTTTTTTCCTCCCCTCGCCTATCAATTTTCTTAACCTTTCTTGTGCATTGGGGTCGTTTTTGGCCAATCAACATCTCAAAAAAGCTCTAACGTCTAAACGGAATAATCTAGGGATTTGAAATTTTTATGACTTCTCCTAACTTTTGAAGACGAACATATTTTGCGCAGTTACAGCTTTCAGCGACCTCTAGAAGTGACGCTACAAAAAAAAGTTACACATAATGCATTCAGGGTCAAAAATGACCCAAGATTTGAACACGCTTCCAAAACATTATCTTTGAACCGACTTTTGATATCTTT
Organism: Aedes koreicus; assembly: GCA_024533555.2. Lineage (NCBI taxonomy): Eukaryota > Metazoa > Arthropoda > Insecta > Diptera > Culicidae > Aedes > Aedes koreicus. The sequence continues at coordinate 6,747 of JAHHFK020004768.1, read as the reverse complement.
GACTAAAATAAAAGGTATGGATTCTTAGAACGACATGCTGGCTTATTTTCTAAAAACTGGCCCGTTTGGGCTCATAGGCACCCAGAACCGGTTCCGGTATGCATCCGAAGAGGACAATTTTGGAACCTCATATATTTGTACCGGATTTCCGGAAAAACTGACGCGGTTGATCAAAGCAACGATGGATCGAGTGATGTGTGTCGTCCGAGTATCAGGGACGCTCTCGAGTCCCTTCGAATCTCGGAGAGGGTTACGGCAAGGTGATGGATTGTCGTGTTTGTTGTTTAACATTGCATTGGAGGGCGTGATTCGAAGAGCTGGGATAGACACGAGTGGCACGATCTTCAGGAAGTCTGTCCAACTATTTGGCTTCGTCGACGACGTTGATATCGTAGCACGTAACTTTGAGACGATGGCGGAAACGTACATCAGACTTAAGGCTGAAGCTGGTAGGATTGGGCTTGTGATTAATGCGTTAAAAACAAAATACATGAAGGGAAGAGGCTCACGAGAAGACAATGTTAGCCTCCTAGCACGAGTTCAGATCGACGGTGATGAAATCGAGGTAGTAGACGAATTCGTCTATCTGAGCTCATTGGTGACCGCCGATAACGACACCAGCAGAGAAATACAAAGGCGCATTATGGCTGGCAATCGTGCCTGCTTTGGACTCCGAAGGACGCTAAGATCGAACAAAGTTCGCCGAACCACAAAGTTGACCATCTACAAGACATTAATTAGACCGGTAGTTCTCTACGGCCACAAAACATGGACATTGCTAGTGGAGGACCAACGCGCCCCTGGAGTCTTTGGACGGAAGGTGCTGCGTACGATCTACGGTGGAGTGCCGATGGAAGACGGAACGTGGAGGAGGCGAATGAACCACGAATTGCACCAGTTGCTGGGAGAACCTCCCATCGTACACATCGCAAAAATCGGTCGACTACGATGGGCTGAGCATGTCGAAAGAATGTCGGACGACAGCCCTGTGAAAATGGTCCTCAAAAACGAACCGACAGGTACATGAAGAAGAGGCGCGCAACGAGCAAGGTGGATCGATCAAGTAGAAGGCGACCTGCGGACCCTCCGCAGACAGCGAGGCTGGCGAGGTACAGCCATGGACCGATTACAATGGAAACAACTTCTGTGTACAGCAGAGGCCACGCCGGCCTTAGTCTGATTGATAAGGTAGGGTATATTTGTACCGTTCTATGGCTCAAAATTCTTGATTTCGAATACTGATCTTCAAAAACAGCATGCCATAGATCAACCAGGACATTTGGCCACATCTAGGATACTCTGGAACAGGTTCCGGTAGGTCCCAAAGAGGACAATTTTGGAACCTGAAGTATTTGTTCGACGGTTCAAAATTCATGGTTTTGAATACTGACATCCGAAAACATCGTGCCATAGACCTACCAGTGAATTTGGCCACACCCGGATACTCTGGCACCGGTTCCAGTTGAACCCAAAGACCGGAACCGGTTCCAGAGTATCCGGATGTGGCCAAATTAACTGGTAGGTCTACGGCACGAAGTTCTCGGATATCAGTATTCAAAACCATACATTTTGAGCCGTAGAACGGTACAAATATATGGGGTTCCAAAATTGTCCACTTTGGGCCCTACCGGAACCCGTTTTAGAGTATCCGGATGTTGCCAAAAGCCCTGGTTAGTACAAATACGGTACAAATACTTGGGGCTTCAAAATTGTCCTTTTTGGGCCCTACCGGAACCGGTTCCAGAGTATCCGGATGTGGCCAAATGTCCTGGTTGATCTATAACATGATGTTTTTGAAGATCAGTATACAAAATCATGAATTTTGAGCCGTCGAACGGTACAAATTTATAAGGTTCCAAAATTGTCCTCTTCGGATGCATACCGGAACCGGTGCTGGCTGCCTATGTGCCCAGAATGGCCAGTTAAAAAAAAAACAGGCCGGCATGTCGTTTAAAGAATCTATACCTTTTATTTGAGACTAAGATATCAAAAAATCGGTTGAAAAATATACTTTTGGGAGCGAAGCAAAGTCTTGGGTCATTATTGACCCTGAATGCACTGTGTGAAACTTTTTCATAATGCATTAGGAAGGTTAATCGAGCAGTTCTTCACATAATACAATGTGTGATGTAATACATGTAGTACATTCTTATACATATTTGATAATATTTGGACTGATAATGTTATGCTTGTTTTCAACTTGTTCCGTTGTTGTTGTGTTATTTGTTGTCCTTTTCTTCTGCTTCAATCTAGCTTCCTTAATCTGCATGCGCATGGCCTTTTTCGCCTTTTTCTCTTCTTCCAATTTCTCCTTTTGTTTCGTTCGTTCTTCCTGTTTCTTTAATTTGGCCACAGCTTGCATTTCTATCTCCTTCTGTTTCAACTCAGCGTTTTCCTTCCTTTCTTCGAGCTTCTGGCGCTTGGATATTTCCACCATCTTCTTAGCTGCTTCTTCTTCTCTGTACATTAAGTCCCAGAAGTTGCTTGTAGCCACCGCTGGTGCACCGCGGGGCTTTCGTTTTTCACGTGCAGATGAATTTCCAGGATAAACTGAGACACATGGCGGATCGGACCATTCTTCTGTTGGATTAAGGCCTGTACTCGAAAAAAATGCACCAGACAAAAGTGTTCGCCAAAAATTTATTTTAGGTCGGATTTTCTTGAAACTTTCAGGGAATGAACTAATACATATGGATTATGTTTCAGCATAATTACTTTATTCAATTTACTTTCCATCGCTGAAACCCCGCACCTCTCCCTTAAGACCCCTCATTACATTTTGTGCAATGGTGGAGCCGACCTTTTTGGTCACTTTCATCCCTTCTTTCTTCAACTCCAGCTCGTTCGAACGATTTTCGAACTTTGGCCTTCATTATGGCCCAAAATCTTTCCACCGGATGAATCTCTGGTGAATTTGGGGGGTTGGCGGTTTTTGGTACCAAAACAACGTTATTGTCTCTGTACCAATCCAACGTCGATCGCATGATATGATGCCAGGTCCGGCCAAAATAATGTCTCGCCTCCGTGGGACCGCAGGAAGGGCCACAGACGCTTCTGGAGGCACTCGGTGCGGTAAATTTCGCTGTTGATGGTACCCGTTGTGATGTACGGTTTACTCAGTTTACCGCATTGGCATATGGCCTGCCAGAGCAAGTATTTTTTGGCAAATTGGTCCACTTTCTTCTTCCTTATGTCTTCCGGAACATCGAACCGTGATTTGGCAACGTAGAACTCCAACCCCGGTGTCTGCTTTGCGTCTGCCTTGATGTAGGTTTCGTCATCCATAACCAAACACATCGGTTTCGTTAACCACTCTCGATACAGCTTCCTTGCGCGAGATTTGGCCGCCGTGTTTTGTTGATCACGCCAGTTCGGTGCCTTGCGAACCTTGAATACACGAGGCCCAGTTCGTTTCATGGTTTGCTGAACGAACCAGGCGGAACTAGCAATTCAGCATCCTTTTCCGCTTGCAAATGCTATCTGCTTCACTTCGTATTTTCTCGCCTTTTTGCGGAGTTTTAGAAGGTCCTGGAAAGTCCATTTTACCGATTCTTCGATACAAACTTATAGGAGGGACTACCATAGTCGATTGAGTCGATTCAGCACAAAACAAAACAATAAACAAAGGACGCATGTTTCGCATGTTCATTGCATCAATTGAAGCAAGTGTGTGCATAAAATAAAATGAACTGATGAACATACAGAACGAAAATGACCGACAGATAAGTCATGTTTGACTGGAAAAATTCTGACTCGCTAGCACGATCCCAAAAAGAAAAAAAGAAAATGATCATATACCACTCAAAAAAAAAAAAAAAAAGAAGATTTTTTTTTTCTATATCAATCAAAAACAATACCCAACGCTGTTTTCACAAAAAAAATGAAAAAAGAGAACAAAGATAACAGACGCGCCCCCCCGGGGGGGGAGAATAGCAACCCCACCCCCCACAGCGTAACGACTTCAAATATCCCCCCCGCAAAAAAAGCAAAAAAACCCCCAAAAGGGGTTTTCACCAGCCCCAGGCTGAAAAAACCATCATAAACAAAAAAACAAAAAAAAAAAAAAAGAAGACATGTTATTATGAAAGCATCAATTAGTCCCGTCAGCATTTCCTGATTGATTTCCGGTAAAGGTATAAATTTAACACTTAACTTTCTTTCGTCATTCCTTCCTCATCAACCAAATCACTCTCAGAGTTACCCCCGGACATCTGTTACACCCCAAGCTAAGGTCCTGTATATTTACCTTAAAATTTCACTCTACCGTAAGTGCGCTATACTTTGCGCATTTAAGAAATTATTAGGTGCGCAACTAAGTTCCCGCTGTTTAGCAATAGATGGCGCCAGTAGTAAGTGCTGGTCGAATGTTGTACATCTCAAGCGTCATAAACCAAGCTCAGACATATGGTAAACAAATAGCTTTGCCAAATCAGTGATTTTGGTTGTTTGAAGATGTCTGATTTCGTGCCAAATAATCGTCATTTGCGGGAAGTGTTGATTTTCTTCTTTCATTCGAAGAAAACGGCGGCTGAAGCACATCGAGAGCTCCAAAAAGTTTACGGTGATGCTGCTCTGAGTGAAACAACGTGTCGTGATTGGTTTCGTCGCTTCAAAAACGGTGATTTCAGTGTTGATGATCGTCCGCGTGAAGGAAGGTCAAAAAACTTCGAAAACTCTTAATTGGAGGCATTGCTCGATGAGGATCCGTGTCAAACGCAAGAAGAGCTTGGTTCAGGATTAGGAGTTTCCCGCCAAGCCGTTTCTAAGCGATTGCATGCGTTGGGAATGATTCAAAAGCAAGGAACTTGGGTTCCTTACGATTTGAAGCCAAGAGATGTTGAGCGTCGTTTTTTCGTCTGTGAACAACTGCTCCAGCGGCAAAAAAGGAAGAGTTTTCTACATCGCATTGTGACGGGTGACGAAAAATGGATTCATTACAGTAGCCCAAAACGGAAACATTCATGGGGACTGCCCGGGCATGCTTCAACATCGTCGCCTAGGCCGAATATTCACGCTGCGAAGGTTATGCTGTGTATTTGGTGGGACCAAGTTGGTGTTATTTATTATGAGCTGTTGAAACCAAACGAAACCATTACCGGGGAACGGTATCGAACTGAATTGATGCGATTGAGCCGAGCACTGCACGAAAAAGTGATTCTTCAGCATGACAGCGCTCGACCTCACGTTGCGAAACCCGTGAAAACCTACTTGGAAACGCTCAAATGGGAAGTCCTACCCCACCCGCCATATTCTCCTGATATTGCACCGTCCGATTATTACTTGTTCCGTTCGATGGCACATGGTCTCACTGGTCAGCAATTCCACTCATATGATGACATCTCAAAATGGCTTGATTCAAAAGACGAACAGTTCTATCGAAATCTACCAGAAAGATGGGAAAAAGTCGTAGCTAGTGATGGGCAATACTTTGAATAATCCGTGTGTAACCTTTGTTTTCAAAATAAAGTTCCTTTTTCACCAAAAAACAGCAAGAACTTAGTTGTGCACCTAATACAAGTTTGAAATCATTTTTAAAAAGGTCTTAAAAGAGTAACACAATACATGTCTTGCTCATATTACTTTGTCTCAAGCCTAGTAAAAGAGCGCAATGCAGTAGAGCTCGTAACTGATTACAATTTTATTAATATAAAATAATTGACTGATGTATGTGTTCCTAATTATGCACACTAAAATTGAGATGTTCCAACTTCTGAGCACTTGTATTCCTAATGTTGCGCATCATAATAAACTAAAGGGTGTCCACGATGAAATTGCCACACTATGAAATTGCTCTAACTTTTTAACCGTTGGGTAGAATTTAATGAAAATTTGGGTGGATTTAGTTCATAGTGCATTATTTACATCCTGCAAGTTTTAAAGTCCTGTGATCAAAAAAAAAATGGTGAAATGGAGTCGAAAGAACAGCTCGTGCGTGATAAAATCTTGCGCATTCATCACGAGAACAAGGATCTCTCACATCGTTCCATCGCTAAAACGTTGAGAATCGCGAATTCCACGGTGTCGCGAGTAATCAAGCGGTTCGAGGAACGGTTGACCACCGATCGGAAGCCCATAAGTGAAGGAAAAAGTATTCCGTACAACACCAAAAATCACAACCGCGTAGTTGGGGCCTTCAACCGAAATCCGAACGCCTCCGTTCGGGATGTGGCTAAGAAGCTGCACCTAAGCCGAAGTTTTGTCCAGAAGGCCAAAACTAAGGCTGGGCTTCGAACGTTCAAGGTACAAAAGGCCCCTAATCGCGACGAGAAGCAGAACAAGTCCGTCAAAACCCGTGCCAGGAAGTTGTACCTCAACATGCTGACGAAAGTTGAATGCTGCATCATGGACGAAGAAACATATGTGAAGGCCGACTTCAAACAGATCCCCGGCAACCTGTTTTTCACGGCCAAGGATAAGTTCAGCGTTCCGGAGCATTTCCGCACTCAGAAGATGTCCAAATTTGCGAAGAAATTCCTGGTTTGGCAAGCCATCTGCACGTGCGGGAAGCGGAGTGCACCTTTCGTGACCCAGGACACGATGAACGGACAGGTGTACATAAAAGAGTGCCTCCAGAAGCGGCTGCTTCCTCTCCTGAAGGCCCACAACGTCCCAACAATCTTCTGGCCGGATTTGGCCTCATGCCACTACTCCAAGGACGTGCTGAAGTGGTATGCGGACAATAAGGTCAATTTCGTGCCGAAAGTGTTCAGCCCTCCCAACACTCCGGAGCTCCGCCCCATCGAGAAG